>SJYT01066608.1:0-180137 GCA_006410635.1 Cephalophus harveyi
GGTGGGGGGACAGGGGCAACCTTTTTTCCTGATTTTGTTGAGATATAATTGACATATAACGTGTGTAAATTTAAGGTGTACCAGTGTTGATTTGATACATTTGTATATTGCAAAATGATTACTACCTTAGCATTAGGTAATATCTCTGTCCCATAACATGATTACCATTTCTTTTTTGTAGTGAGAACATTTAAGATCTATTCTTTTAGCAATGTTCAAGTATACAACACAATATTATTAGTTGTAATCACCATGCTATACATTAGATCCCCAGAATGTGTTAATATTATAACTGGAAGTTTATACCCTTTGATCAGTACCTCCTCATGGAAAGAATGGTTTTAATTTTATCTAGACTACTTGCTTAAACTATGCCATGCCCAGAAAGTATGCCAAAGATTAGTTAGGTGGATTTTACTTTAATTATGCACAAGGTTTTCTTCCCCACTAATTTGGAAACTTTTTGGTAGCAAGAAATTTTAGTTTTACTCATCTGAACTCACCTGAGCACAATGGATTATGACCTTTGACCTATCCTCCAAGAGCTATGAACCACTTGGGGGTTGGATCATTCCTCCTAGAAAACTGGGGGCTCCAGTTTACACAGAAAAGTCACAAGAGTTAGGAAGAAATGGAGTATCAGTGAGGATGGTGATTATATTAGTCAGATTCCTGGCAGGAAACAGTTGGCACACCTACTATGTAATTTGAGAATTTAATAGAGAGACCATTTATAAAGGCCATAGTGTAGGGAGACCACAGGGATGGTGTAATACCCTACAGGTAGAGGGTTGTTGTGACTGCTCTCATGCCCAAATGGGGAAGGGCAGGAAGTGGTGCTGGAAACCAGGAGAGGAAGAGAACGTGAGAGCGTTAGAAGAGAGAGGAAAAACACGAGAGCTCTGTGGAGATCAGATGACCTTCCCTAGCTCCACAGACACGGGACTGGGAGAATAAATTTCCCTAGTAAGGTTAAGTCACCGTCTGCCTTCCTGCAGTCACACAGATCACAGAATGCTGTTAAAACATTGGTTCATGTCTCCCCCTCTGCTGTGGGTCCTTAAGAGTTCCTCTTTCTGTTGCACTCCATTTGGTATCCTTAGCACTTGCCATAGGGTCTGGCACAGACGTGGTGCTCAGCAAATACTTGATAAATGAACAGTTTTCCTGTTTTCAGTTATGCCCATTTGTCTCCCACATTTCCATACACCCTCCAGACTAATGGTTCAAAACACAAACTCTTTGTGATCCTCACATTCCTGGACCTCTCCTGTGGCTTTCCAGTGAGCACCGCATGATTGCAAGCCTCTCCAGCCTGTCTGCATCTCCATGTCATTTACCACTCCTCCCTGGCTCCCTTCTTCCTTCCCACCCCCTGTGGAAATGTACAGAGCTCCCAGCAAGCTATGCTTTCCCATATTTTGTCACATTTGCATCTGTTCTTCCTTCTGCCTGGAATGCCTCCTCTATTTTCCAACCCTCTCTAATGACTCTTGCATCCCTCCCCCTAGGCCCCTACTCTTTTCCACCAGAATAGTTGGCAAAGTCATATATTTTTTAAAACAACTTATTTTACATGGCATTTCCTCTACGATAATTTTCTCAAAAACTTTCCTTGGAATGCAACAAAGTTTGCTAATTTTTACCTCTGTGAGATTCCCGACACACTGTGTTGAAATGATGTACTGATTTATATGTCATATTACCTTTATTTCTTAGAATCTGACACATGCCATACGATTAACAACTGTGTCTTGAATGAATATATGAACGAATGAATGAATCCATCAAATTCTGACTCCTATGATTCCCTGGACCATGCAGAGAACAACTGCCCCCTTCCTCTCTGGTGGTTTCTGAGTTCTGCTTGTCTGTGGCACACAGGGGTAGACCAAGTCATGTGGGGCATGGTCAGTGGAATTAAGTAGGAAGTGTATGAAAGTAGAGAGCAGTGTCCTTAAAGGGCAAGGGACTGCCCCTCCTTTCTCCTTTATGCTGGCTCTGTTATGAATATGCGGGCTGCGGTGGGAACAGTCACCTTGGAGCATGAGTCGGAAGTCACAGGCAGAGTACGGTGGCATGATAAACTGGGGGAGCCTGGGTCTCTGATGATTGCAGAGCTGCCATAGCAACCCTCGGTGATCTCTGAAGCCTTAAATATGAGAGAGAGAAAATTCTGTGTTGTTCAAAAACACAATTCTAAGTTGTTACTTTGGGGTTTCTACCATTTACAACCAAAACAAATCCTAAAGAAGGTATTTACTAAATCATTTCTACTGGACTGAGCCTGAGTTAAACATCATGAAAAAAGAAGGCAAATCATATCCTACTTTTCTGTACCTGCTGTTCTTGCTTCAGTTTTCTTTTATGACTTTTTAAGTCAGTTTGCAGAGAGGCTCATTAACTGGCCTAAATTTAGATAAGCAAGGACATCACTATTTGTAAACAGACACGTCTTACTCAGTTTCAGAATTTTATCTTACCATGACCGCTGACTTTCAGTTGGCAGTGTACTTCTGTACTTCTTCAGGCTTCCCAGGTGGCCCTAGTGGTGAAGAACCTGCCTGCCAATCCAGGAGACACTAGAGACGAGGGTTTGATCCCAGGGTTGGGAAGATCCCCTGGAGGAGGGCATGGCAACTCACTCCAGTGTTCTTGCCTGAAGAATCCCATGGACGACAGGACCTGATGAGCTACAGTCCATAGGGTTGCCAAGAATCGGACATGACTGAAGCAATTTAACACGCACACACGTAGGTCTATACTTGAGTATCACAGAAATACTCAGTGATTGGTCTCTGCTGCCAAAGAGCATTTTATTTTGTTTGTAGTGAAGAATGCTGCCTCTGTTGTCTGGAAGAGACTGATTTGTTTGCCTATTTATCTCAGTGATATTTACCATTCTTTAAATCCGTGCTCACATGTCCCTCTCAGCACCTCTTGATCTGGCCCTTAAGACAGATGCATCCTATGCACTGTAACCTCTTGTTCTTGCTTTTCAGTATTATTTAAAATTGGTTTGGTCTTGGTTCACATCTTAACAGGCAGAGGATGGGCAGCAGTTCAGAAAAAGAGAATCATTATCCACCTGTCTGGCAAAGTTCAACTTACTGTGTGAATTGGGATTTTTGTATTAGAGAAAAAGCTGAGGAGGTTTTTGATTAAATGGATTTTTCAGGGAGTTTTCCATGAGGAATCAGCAGCCTGTGGTTATGTTCTGCACCTATTAAAAGATGGAGTTGTAAAACTGATGTGTATGTAATCTCTTTTCAGGTTTCCATGGCAACAGTGGCAGCAATTCAGTGAGTAGCTTTTCCATTCTTCCTTCGTGACCTTCAGGCTATAAAATCGTTTCAGTGAAGAAAAAAATTGTTCTTCCTTTAAAATATAATATATTCATTTAGATTCATTCTAATGAGACAGTTTTGAGACGAAAAATAATCCCAAGATGTGAAGCCAGTGTCTCTGCTCTTAACAAGGTGTAGGACCTTGGGCAAGTCAGTTACTCTCTGTACTTCTTGAGTTACTCAACTACAAAATATGAACAAAATTATATCTACCCTACAGGGCTATGGGAAGACTGAAAGGATACACATGAACTATTTAGCACAAACCACGGTTTATGTTAACTCTTGGTCATTACTCTGAATGAACATTTAGCCAGCTGGGTCGTGATGATAGATTTTAAGGTTTCAGTATGAATGTTCCGACATATTCCTTTTAATATCAGCAGGATTTGTAGAGATATTTCTTTTATCATTCTAATACCAAAATTTGTGTTTTCAGGGGTTTACCTGTGTCTTTATAAAGTTCATTATTTGTAAATAGCATATATTGGGATTTTCTATTCAGTAAGATAAGCTCTGTCTTTAATTGGAGTGTTTAGTCTATTTAAATTTAATATGATTATTGATATGATTGGGTATAAATCTCTTTGGTTCTTGTTTGTCTGTTCTTTATTCTTTCTTTCTTGCCTTACTTTGGATTAATAAATGATTTATCCATATTGTATTATATCCCCTTTATTGGATTTTTTTTTAAATACAACTTTGGTATTCTTACTGTTTTAGTGGTTTCTCTAGCAATTACAATATTCACCTATTCTATTTACCATCCCTAACATGAAGACTCTTGAGAGTCCCTTGGACTGCAAGGAGATCCAACCAGTCCATTCTGAAGGAGATCAGCCCTGGGATTTCTTTGGAAGGAATGATGCTAAAGCTGAAACTCCAGTACTTTGGCCACCTCATGAGAAGAGTTGACTCATTGGAAAAGACTCTGATACTGGGAGGGATTGGGGGCAGGAGGAGAAGGGGACGACCGAGGATGAGATGGCTGGATGGCATCACTGACTTGATGGACGTGAGTCTGAGTGAACTCTGGGAGTTGGTGATGGACAGGGAGGCCTGGTGTGCTGTGATTCATGGGGTCGCAAAGAGTTGGACACGACTGAGCGACTGAACTGAACTGAACTGAACATCTTTGTACTATTGATTTTGCATATGTAACTGTTGCATGTGTTACAATGTTGTTATTTTATTTTACATAGTCATTGTCTTTTAAAATTTTTAATTTAAAAATGGCCTTTATACCTAATCACATATTTACTGTCTTTAGTGTCTTATGTTCCTCCTATAAGGCTGGTATGATTTCTGTTCACCCGGAATAACTTCCTTTGTCATTTCTTATAGTGCGAGTTGGCTACCAGCATATTCTCTCACCTTTCATTTATCTGGAAATGTCATTTTGCCTTCCTTTCTGAAGAATATTTCCATTGGATGAATACTCTAGCTTGAAAGATTTGTTGTTGTTGTTTGTTTGTTTTGTTGTTTTTAGCATTTGAAAGTTTTATTCTCCGGACTTATGCTGTCTCTAATTTTTAATATCATTCCTCTGTATGTAATGTGTACTTTTCCTTTGGCTGCTGTTTTCTTTGGGTTTTAGCAGTTTATAGTGAGCCTTGTTTTGGTTTTCTTTGTATTTATCTGTTTGAAGCTCACTAAACTGATTAGATCAGTTGATTGATGTTTTTAAGTGTATTTGGCATATTTTTGACCAATATTTGTTAACATATTTTTTATCTGCTGTATTCACTCTGTCCTTCTGAGGCTTCAGTCAGTCAGTTCAGTTGCTCAGTTGTGTCTAACTCTTTGTGACCCCATGGACTGTGGCATCCCAGCCTTCCCTGTCCATCAACTCCTAGAGCTTGCTCAAACTCATGACCATCAAGTTGGTGATGCCATCCAACCATTTCGTCCTCTGTCATCCCCTTCTCCTCCTGCCTTTAATTTTCCCATTGAAGAACTGACTCTTTTCCAATGAGTCAGTTCTTCGCATCAGGTGGCCAAAGGATGGAGCTTCAGCTTCAGCGTCAGTCCTTCCAATGACTACTCAGGACTGATTTCCTATAGGATTGACTGGTTTGGTCTCCTTGCAGTCCAAGGGACTCTCAAGAGTCTTCTCCAACACCAGTTCAAAAAGCATCAAATTTTTGGTGCTCAGCTTTCTTTATGGTCCAACTCTCGCATCCATACATGACTACTGGAAAAACCATAGCTAGTGATTTTCAAAAAGAAAATATTTAAAATTTGATGAAATTTAATATATAATAATTTTCCTTTTATATCTCATACTTTCAGTGTCCTAAACACTCTTTGCTTGAATCAACATCAGTTTTTTCCCATTTTTCTTCTAGACAGTTTATAGATTTAGTTATTACACTTACTTCTGTGATCCATTTCAAGTTAATTTTTGTGTATTATGTGAGATTAGCATTAAGGTTTATTTTTCCAATAGGGATATCAGTTATACCAGCCAATTTTTAAAAGGACTATCTTATTGAATTATTTTGGTTCCTTGTTAAAGTCAGAATATCTTATTTTCTTCTTCATTCTTTTATATCTTCCTGCCTTTCTTTCTCCCAACCCTCACTTCTATTCATCCAATATCCATTCCACCACCAATCCTTTCACTCATTTCTCTACCTAGCTATTCTCTCTCTTGCTTCAAGAAAAACTGTCTTTATCTCACAACTCTCAGCTATCATAGACAGAAAACCCTTAACCTTATTATAATTCCATAAGCAATAGAGGAAATAAAATTTGTAGCTTTTATTTTTTAATTGTTTAAGAATGTTATTGGAGTATAGTTGATTTACAATGTTGTGTTGGTTTCTGCTGTATAGCAGAGTGATATATCCACTTTTTTTAGATTCTTTTCACATGTATAGATCATTACAGAGTATTGAGTAGAGTTCCCAGTGCCAAGCAGTAGGTTCTTCTTAATTATCTATTTTATATATATTAATAGTAGTGTGTATATGTCAATCCCAATCTCCCTATTTATCTCTCCTACCCTTTTCCCTTTGGTAACCATAAGTTTGTTTTCTACATCTATAACTCTTTCTGTTTTGTAAATAATTTCACCCATCCACTTATTCATTCATCTATCTACCTATCCCCTCTCTTACTCCAAGAAAAAATTTAAGTCTTCATATTACAACATTCAGCTTTCATAGACAGAAAACCCTTAACCTTGTTATATTTCCATAAGCAGTAGAGGAAATATAATTTGCAATTTTTAATTTCAATCATGTGAAATTTACTAGAGGATTTTTCTAGGATGGTTACTTAAGCCCCAAGGCAATATTTTGCCCAGTAATAAGATTCATCAAGCAACTTTTTATAAAAAATGAAAATATTGGGCTCTGATGTAAGGAAGTCAAGGCTATTTTCACTTAGTGCAAAATAATGCCAATTGGATTTAGAATTATGGAGCAATCTAGTGTGGGAAAGTCCGTGTAAAACTCATACAGTTTTAGAATTGCCTTTTAAAAAACATTCCTTCTGAAACTGCTTGAAAATTTGTGAAAATCTTTTTGACAACTTGAAGAGCGATCGCTGAAAAAAATATTGCTATATTTTGCTAGCATTCAGTTTTTTTATGGTTCCTTACTGCCCTTAATTATAGTATAAGATAGTATCAACTTTAAATATCAAAAGGGGGAGGAGGAAAGAAGCCATCTGGAGTTTGTTTCTGTTACAAGCAAGATTTCTAGTTGTACTTTTGCTAAATCTTTACTGCTCATTCAAAGGTTTTCTGTTTGTAAGATTGTTGTTGTTCAGTCATTCAGTCATGTCTGACTCCTTGCGTCCCATGGACTGCAGCACACCAGGTTTGTAAGATAATTGTACTATAATATTGAGTATGACCTTTTCTTTACAGAAGGATTTATAGTTTGAAAAACACATTCATACCCATTATCTTGTTTGATCCTCATACCATTCATTCATTCATTGAACAAATAGTTATTGAGTATCTATACTGTGTTGGGCATCAAAGATACAGTGGTGAAAGAGATGGTTTTAAATTTTATCTCTTTGCTGATGTTGCCCAAATTTATATCTCCAGCCTCTATATCTTCCCTTGAACTTCTGAGTCAGTATATCTAACTTATTCAACATTTCCACTTGGATTTCTAATAGGTATCTCAAAGTTTATTAGTATGTTTAAAAGCAAACTCCTCATCCTGCCTCCCTCTTTCTCTTGTTAACCTTCTCTTCAAGTAAGCTCCTCATCTCTGTTCTAGCTTTTCAGGTCAAACCTGAGAGACATTCTTGATTTCTCTCTCTTCTCCTCCATCCCCACCCACATTTAATCTGTCAGGAAATCCTGTGGCCTCTACCTTAAAATGGCTTCCCCGGTGGCTCAGAGGGTAAAACGTCTGCCCGCAATGTGGGAGACCTGGGTTTGATCCCTGGGTTGGGAAGTTCCCCTGGAGAAGGAAATGGCAACCCACTCCAGTATTCTTGCCTGGAGAATCCCGTGAATGGAGGAGCATGGTGGGCTACAGCCCATGGGGTCGCAAAGAGTCGGACACGACTGGGCGAGGTCACTTCATTTCACTTCTACCTTAAAATATATATCTGGAACTGAAGCTATTCTCACTACCACCATTGGTATTATCCTTTCAAAGCACCTGTATTTCTTCTCTGGATCATTGTTTTAACCTCTGCAGGTCACATTGCTTCCAGTCAATTCAAAAATTCAATTCGAAGCAAAAATTCAATCTGTTCTCCATGCAGCTACATTACTACTACTAAGTTGCTTCAGTTGTGTCCGACTCTGTGCGACCCCATAGACGGCAGCCCACCAGGCTCCCCTGTCCCTGCTGCATAGTGAGACTCAAAAACCAAAAAGTCACTCCTTTACCCCAAACCAGCCCATGTTTCCATCTCACTTAAAGTCAAACGTCTTTAGCATGAACTACATATTCTTCCATGAGCTGGGCTTCCTTTACGTCTTCTCCCGCCGGGCCCCTCTCTTACTGTTCCAGGCACACAGCCCTTGTTATTCTTGGAACCAAGGGGGAGTGGGGGGCTTTGCTCTAAGAACTCCCACTTTCTAGAATGCACCACATATCTGCAGGTCTTGCTCACTTACTTCTTCCAGGTCTCCTTTAAAATGTGATCTACTCAGAGAGACCCTCCCTGATGACCCTATATAAGTTACACCATCCTAACTATGCATTTCATTCTTTTACCCTGCTTTGCCTCTGTGCTCAGTCACTCAGTCATGTCCAACTCTCTGCGACCTGATGGACTATAGCCCACCAGGCTCCTCTGTCCATGGAATTTTCCGGGTAAGAATACTGAAGCAGGTTGCCATTTCTTCCTTCAGGGGAATCTTCCTGACCCAGGGATGGAACACACATCTCCTGTGTCTCCTGCATTGGCGGGCAGATTCTTAGCACTGAGCCACCTGGGAAGCCCTTACCTTTCTTTATCCTTCTTCAAAGCCTCTGTTACCACTGGATGCATTATATATTCTTTGCTTATTTGTCAAGACTCTGACTGTTCTATCAGAAAATAGGCTCTTTAATTCTGTACTTGACTGATGCATCCCCATCGCCATGAATGGTGTCTGGCAACCAGAAGCCACTTAGCAATACTTGTTGAATGAATCATCAAAGACAAATGTCCTTACTCTCAGAGTGCTTATATTCTAATTGAAGGAGACATTCAACAAATAAAAAAACAGAGTTTGGGGAAGGAATTGAAACTAGGTAATATAAGAGAAAGTGGTTATGTGATTGGAGGGAGACACTTTGGATAGGATAGCTCCCTGTGAGGGGTTAACATTTATACCAGAGCCGTGATAACAGTAGGAAATCAGCCTTGAAGCAGAATTGTTGTTTTTTTACTTTATAAATCAGGAAACTGATGCTGAGAGAGACTGTGTGCCTTTTCGCATCTGTTGAATAGTAGAGTGAATTCATGATCCCAGACTTAGACTGCAATTGGTTGCCCTTCTTAGTAAATTTCAAAGCCTTTCACAACTAAAATGGCTAAAATGCAGTACTAAAAAAGAAAAACAAACAAACACAGCAAACACACAGTCCACCTCTCTGCTAGGACACGAATCCCCACTCAGGGTAGGCAGATTGCTGGCCACATAGAAAGCATACCTTTTTTTTTCTGTTTTATTTTATAGTCAACCTTTGCATTTAAGACGAGTGAGCATGCAGCTCAGCTCTGAAAAAAGGGGGAAAAGTCCCTGATTGTTCTGAGATAGCTACTTCTCAAAAGTCATTTTTCTTAATTCCACGAACTAGTCCCAGAGGAGTGCCTCCCCTGGCTGTACTGTACTGAGCTTGTCTTCATGTTTCTGGAACACTCCACGATTTTTTTTTTAATGGTGAAGTCATGCTGGGTGTTTTCAAGTCTTCAGAGCTCTCTCAGGCTTTTTCTCAAAGCACAGAGACCCAGTGCAAGGCCGAATCGGCATGGTTTAGTTCCTGCTTCTTGCAGCAGATGGTGATCCTGCCTCTGAGACACTGAGGCTCCCTTTTGCTTTGCTAATAGCCCTTGAGCCTTTGGGAAAGCTTGATTGATAACATCTTTGGAAAAAAGTAAAAGGAAAACCTACTGAGATGACCCTTCTGGCAATAGCTTGAGGCCTACCTTGGAATGTACCCAATAGCACAAAACTTTGAAGAGCAGAAGCAAAAATTCAAACATTTGCTAACTCCAGCGCTTAGTAATTCACCACCTCACTATCACATGTTTTCTTTCTCTAGCTTTCGTTTTCATATACATAGCTTAACTAATTTCTAGGCTTGTTTCCAACGATGTGATGTAAAAGGGGAGTTGGGAGGGAATAAGGAAAAGAATGCACAATTCCTCAAGTGAGAAATGAACTTCAGCATGAACACAGGAAAATGAATGCTCTTTTGCTTTTTTTAAAAAAATTCTATATTTCTGTTGTTGTTTAAAAAATAATTAACTGTTGGTTGATGTTAATAGGGCTAGTTTAGGTGTTACTGAAGAAGAAAAGAGAGGAATAGGGGCTCTGCCAGTGAGAAACAGAAATTGACATGTTAGAGGAGAGGAACAGGAAATGGGTAAGGAGAACAGTCAGCTGATAATGTCCCCATGCACAAAAGAAAGAAGGGGAGTGGTGGGAGCATGCTTAGCATCTCAAAGTCTGAAGCTGGTGGGAAGGAAAGTGTAACAGAGGAGTGGAACTCACACAGATTTGAGATGTAGAGAGCTGTGTGCGTGTGTGTGTGTGTGTGTGTGTTTATGGGGGAGGGACACCATATGAAACTGCAAAGCAAATGTGTGAAACTTGAATTGGTTTTTCTGATGGGGGTGGGAGACTGCAGGTGGGCCTTTTGGCATACTGGAAATAATGGTGCTATGTATGCTTGATGGAAATAATTTAGTGAAAGCACATGATTGCTACATGCAATTAGAACTTGGAATAAAACATGATTGCTGTTTTCATGTTTGCATATGAAGGATTATATTATGATTAAGTGGAATAGTAACAAGAGGTATGTGGAAATTATCTTCCTGGCTTGTGTGAAAGAAATAAGGACAAGTGGACCTGAAGCAGTGGGGGAAGCCCTCTCTATGGGGTGTTTGTTCCAGAAAATGCTAGTTCCTCAATAGGAAGCTAAAGCTATTAGGGAGTTAGCTACTCAAGTAAGGGAACTGCCAGGATCCTGGCTTAGAATCATCAAAGGACTAAGCTTTTATAGTTTAGGGAGAAGCATGAGCTTCTATGACTAGGTTGAGATAATTTTTAGAAGAGGATTATCCTGTCAGTACTAGACTGTGCCTCATCTAAAGCAGGTTTCCCTGTGAAAACTCTGCTCCTGGTGGCATATAGACTTGATCAGGGAACCACTGTTCACTTATATCCCTACCAACTAATGAACTGGACTTTTCTTGTCTTGCTATATTTGTTTTATTTTTTTTTCCTGAAGCTAAGGAATAATTGGTTGACTATTCCTCATTAGTAGTTAACTATTTATTATTCGCCTAAGTAACTTCGTTCTTAGGACACAAGAATGAGAATTTGACACCCACAGTAGGTGATTTATAGTTAATATTTGGTGCATGATGTTATTATTAAACCAGATAAATGATCAAGGAAAAAGAACATAACTTGGGGAAAAGATATGTTGAGTTAGAGGTGCCAATGGGAACATCCAAATTGCAGTGTCCAGGAAACAGTGGTACGCACATCTCTAGAGCTCAAGGCATAGGAATGGATTCAGATAGGCATTTAGAAATCATCAGCATATGTGGGTGTTGAAACCAAGCCATAGGAGTGAATGAAATAACCTAGGATGAATGGAAGAGTGAGAAGGTGGTCCAGGATGAGTCATTGGGACATACCAGTTTTTAGGGTGAGTGGAGGTGCATGATCTTAAAAAAGAGAAAGAGAAGAAGGCAGAGATATAGTAGAAAAAGCAGGAGAGGCTAGTGTCAGGAAAGCTAAGAGAAGTTTCAAGTTAAGAAAGAGTGACAGTACTGCAGAGAAATCAACACAATAAGACTGAGAAGAACAGACTGACATTCAAATGGATGAGATTTCAGAATGATAAATAAGATCAAAGAGCCAGATCTCATAGGTTAGTATCTAATTTCTTAAAATGACTCAAGCCAGCATAAGTCTTCCCAACAAAATTAAGTTGGACCAGTCTATATGTTTACTTTTCTCTCAACATCTCCTGTTTATTTTTCTAGCTCCTTCTTTTTGGCTACTCTTGCTGTTTTTCTGTTTGGATCCGCTGGTCCTGCATCTCAGCTTTCCCTGGGAGTAACTTACAATTGTCTAGTAAAGAGCTTCCAAGTAAGGACCTCTCTGGACCACCCTGCTTTCTGCCTCTTTGGGCAGAGGAGAAAATGACCCATCAACTAACAGGTGGTTGGGCAGCTTGTTTAGTGGGGCTGGAGGAGCCAGTCAGGACTAATGAATGGTGTGGTAAGAGCAGGTGTCCAAGAGAGTACAGTCTCGTAGCCCTCACTTCCTGAAAGGTGAAGGGATACTCATAGGACAGGAAGGGACAAATGTGCCCAAGCTGCTGCCACCATGTGATGCTGGCCTGGTCAAGGAGGCTCACCACTCTCCTTGTCCTCCTTGTGGGTTTGGAGTGGAGGAATGGATTCTGAGAAGCAGATTCAAAAACAGCAAATGGATCATGGTTATAAAATAACATATTAAGAATTACCTCAGAATTTATCCATCTGCTCTAACTTTATTCCCAGCCTAGGCGTCTCCTCTCCTTGAAAGGAGGATGCTTGTTCCAGGAATGCCGTTATAACTCTGAATGCCTCTGGGGCTCCTCATCCCCTTCAAGACCCCCTTCATCTCCTTTTGTATGAGTTTTCTACTGCTGCCAAATAAATGACCACAATTTCAGTGACCTAAAAGCAACACCCATCTGTTACTCACAGTTTGGAGGTTCTGTGGGTTGGCTAAGTTCTTATCTGGAGACTGTGGGAAAAGAATCCACTCCTAAGCCACTTGGACTGTTGGAGAATCCAGCCCCAGCCCTGGCTGCCACCTGCGGTTACTCTCATATTCTAGAGGCTACACCCATTCCTCATCACGTGGCCCTTCCATTTCCACACAAGTGATGGTGTGTCCAGTTCTTATCCTAGCAGCCTCTCTAATTTCCTCATCTGCCACCAGCAGAGAAAATTCTCTGTCTTTATTTTTTTTGTTGTTGGTTTTTTTGTTTGTTTGTTTGTTTGTTTTAAATTTTATTTTTACTTTATTTTACTTTACAATACCGTATTGGTTTTGCCATACATTGACATGAATCCACCATGGGTGTATATTAGCTCCCAATCCCGAATCCCCCTCCCACCTCCCACCCCACATCATCTCTCTGGCTCATCCCTGTGCACCAGCTCCAAGCATCCTGTATCCTGTATCGAACATAGGCTTGTGCTTCGTTCTTACATGTTAGTTTACATGTTTCAATGCCATTCTCCCAAATCATCCCACCCTCTCCCTCTCCCATAGAGTCCAAAAGTCCTTTCTATACATTTGTGTCTCTTTTGCTGTCTCACATACAGGGTCATCACTGCCATCTTTCTATATTCCATATATGTGTGTCAGTATACTGTATTGGTGTTTTTCTTTCTGGCTTACTTCACTCTGTATAATAGGTTCCAATTTCATCCATCTCATTAGAACTGATTCAAATGAATTCTTTTTAATGGCTGAGTAATACTCCATTGTGTATATGTACCACAGCTTTCTTATCCATTCATCGGCTGATGGACATCTAGGTTGTTTCCATGTTCTGGCTATTATAAACAGTGCTGCGATGAACATTGGGGTACATGTGTCTCTTTCGATTCTGGTTAAATTCTCTGTCTTTAAAGGCATCATGTAATTAGACCTAGTTCACCAAGTGATCTCCATTTTAAGGCCAAACAATTAGCAACCCTAATTACATCTGCAAAAGCCCTTTTGCCATGCAGTGTGACATAATCACAGGAGTGATATCCCATCATATTCAAAGGGGAGGGAATCACACAAAGGTGAGACTCTTTAGGGGCCATTCTTATAATTCTGCCTACCACGTTTAGACTGTCTTCCATTCTTTTAAATGCCACTGGTAGTGTCAAAGTTTGAGTGGATCCACTCTTTTGGACATAGTCAAAAGTCATTTAGTGAATAAGATGAGGCTTCAAACTTTTATTTTAAAAATGGATTTGAATATAAAGTAATATGAATGTTTTGCTTGCATGACCCATAAAGAAGATCTGAAAGTAATTTCAACATGGAAGTTTTCTTATTTCACATTTGATTATGCTACTGAGAAGAGAATGCTTTTCATGGGAACTTATACGTTAAAAAAAGAGAACAAAAAAGAAACATTTGAATGGAAGCACAAGTGCATAAGTATATGAAGCCCAAATTTCCTTCTCCAGTTTTAAATAGACTAGTCTCTGGAGTCCAACATTTATTCACCAGCAATGGAATTTGTGTCTTAATTTCCCTTTCCCTCCCCACCTGCAAGGGACACTGGGCCAGAGGAGTGAAATTCCTGTCTAGCTCAGCAGTTCTAAAGAAGAGCAAACCCTCCTGGGCACTGTTTGGAGAGAGAGTCGGAGTCAGGCTTTTGCATTTCAGTGGAGTTTGGACAGACCATGCATCTACTGCAGGTGGGTGGTCTAAATAATAGGCAGACAGTTTAACTCCTTGGGGTCTTGGGTCCTGGAATACGCCTAACATTTCAAAATCAACTTGGTTCTGGAAGCAAAAAAATTCAGAATCAAAAGTGATTTTGTTAAAACAAGGAGAAACAGCTGAAGCTGAGGTCCCAGAGAGAGATGTTTTTCCTCAGACTTCCTTTATTTGACTTTCTTCAGCCAAAATAATTTTTTTAAAAAAGTATTTAAATAAATAACAAAGCCTACGTGTTGTAACTAGTACGTAAGAAACACATCTTCAAAAAAGAAACCCATCTTCCTGAGCTCTTCCCTCCCTGCTCTCAGCTTTGTAACCTCTGTAGTGAGAAGGAGGAGGGGCAGAGGAGGAAAAGAAAGGAAAGCGTCCACAGACCACAGACCAAACTCATAGGATAAAGTAACAAAGACCAAATTAGGGGGGAAAAAAATCAGTGGACTTCAGGTTTAGTAGCACATAATGATGTCAAATTCTATGATAAAAAGTAAGAAGCAGAACGTATCTGTCAAAGACGAAACCCACCTTAAAGAATGAGGTGATATAACCCCTATATTAATGACAGAATTTCTTAAATTGGCAAGGGTAGGACTTAAAAGATGTGCTTTACGTAGTAGAAAGGAAGATATAATGTCTGATTAAGAAGATGAATGTGCCTTCAAGAGACTGGCTGGGTATAATACAGAAATGTTCTTTAATTCCAACCCAGGAATCAAGCTCTAATCTCCTACATTGCAGGCAGATTCTTTACTATCTGAGCCACCAGGGAAGGCCTTAAAAATTTATAAATTTGTCGTGTCTGACTCTTTGCAACCCCATGGACTGTAGTCTGCCAGGCTCCTCTGTCCATGGGATTTCCCAAGCAAGAATACCAGAGTGGATTGCCATGCCCTCCTCCAGGGGATCTTCTCAGGGATGGAACCCGTGTCTCCTGTGTTGTAGACAGATTCTTTACCTGCTGAGCCATGGTGGAAGCCCTGTGCATTGTGTGTGTGTGTGTGTGTGTGTGTGTGTGTGTGTATGTATATATGGGTTTCCTTGGTGACTCAGTGGTAAAGAATCCACCTTCAATGCAGGAGACACAGGTTTGATTCTTGGTTGGGAATCAAAGAAGGAGGAGGAGGGCATGGCACCCCACTCCAGTAATCTTGCCTGGGAAATCCCATGGACAGAGGAGCCTGGAGGGCTACAGTCCATGGAGTCAAAAGAGTCAGACACGACTTAGTGATTAAACTACCACACACACACACACACACACACACACACACACTTATTTATTTATTTATTTTTTAGATTGTTCATTATTTGCATCTGACTGAGTGAAATTCCCTCTCCACCATCATGCACCTTATGTAAACTGATATTTTCTATTTTAATTTCATCAATGAGCTGGCCCCAAAATATTTTGTCCAAACCTTCATGGAAACATATTAATCAAATAAAACATTTTATAAAAATTAATTAAATATTAAACTTACTAAACTCTTTCTCTTGCCAATTCTTTTTTTTCCTGACTCAGAATAAAAACTTCCAAATTTAAGACATCATCTTCTTAGTAACAGAACTTCAAGCAACTAAGTGGGAGGAAAATCTGATCTTGGGTCTCTTTGAAACATGAGAGTTAGAACTTAGTTTACCATTTATTTAAAAATTACTTTCAAAATCTTTATGACCTGAAGATTTAACTATCAATAAGAAGTGAGTAGTGAAAATAACTTAGTATGATGTGAAGACTGAAAATGTGGGCTTCCAAGCCAGACCCACTTACAAACCCTGGCCCTGCCTCTTAATAGCTACATGTCCTGGGGCAATTATTAATACTTAACCATTTTGAGCCTGTTTCCTCACCTATAAATTGGGTACAATAATAATAAATACTAAATATGGTGATATATAAAGCTAGAACACAGATTCATATTAATGTTTGGCAGCAACAAACACAATTCTGTAAAGCAATTATCCTTCAATCAAAAAATAAATAAATTAAAAACAAAACAAAAAACTAGAATACAATAAATGCTCAAATATTAGCTATTAATATTATTTTCCTTACTCTGAGGACTTTTAAAACAATTCTTTAAAGGTTGGGTTTTTAAAACTTTGGTGATTTATCAAAAAGAAAAAAAGAAGAATCCTGTAAGAACTGGATCATTAAACTTTAGTAGATGAAACCTCTTTTGCATGACCCCATTAGCCTCAACCCTGAACTTGAACCTTTGCCTCAAGGATAAATTAAAAACAAAACAAAAAACTAGAATACAATAAATGCTCAAATATTAGCTATTAATATTATTTTCCTTACTCTGAGAACTTTTAAAACAATTCTTTAAAGGTTGGGTTTTTAAAACTTTGGTGATTTATCAAAAAGATAAAAAGAAGAATCCTGTAAGAACTGCATCATTAAACTTTAGTAGATGAAACCTCTTTTGCATGACCCCATTAGCCTCAACCCTGAACTTGAACCTTTGCCTCAATGGTCTGGAAAGAATTTCATCCTCTATTGCTCTTCCAAATATTCCTCTCACTCACTTCCTTTCTAATACACCACCCACCAGTTCGTCAACATAGCATTGACAGCCATCTCTGTTTGTCTTGGCTGAATGATTTTCCTGAGTGCCATTAAAGGCATTAGCCTGCCCCTGTCCTTACTGGGTTATTTGGTTTATAATGGCCTGGAATGCTCTTACACTTATCCTTTTGGAAGAGGTTAACTTAGAACCCAGGCTTTGCCCATAAATGATTCTGTTAGTTACAATGTCTTGCCATGATATACAACCGTAGCAAACAAGAAATGACAAAATGGTACTAAATGCCTTTTTCTATGAGAGTTAAAATTCACTGCCCCATTTCAGAAAGGTGAAAGAAAAAGGACAATATTTTTGTATGTTTTTACAGGTATGTGTGCATGCTGTCACTTGTGTCTGACTTTTTGAGACCCCAGGAGCTGCAGCCGGCCAGGCTCCTCTGTCCATGAAATTTTGCAGGCAAGAACACTGGAGTGGCTTGCCATGCTTTCCTCCAGAGTATCATCCCAACCCAGGGATCAAACCTGTGTCTCTTGCGTCTCCTGCACTGGCAGGCAGATTCTTTACCACTGAGCCACCTGGGAAGCACCTTTACATGTTTGTGTAGGTTATTTCATGGAATACTAAGAAAGTGGAGTAGAGTTTTTTGGTGGCATGTTTGTTTTTATAGAAAAGAGTTTTGTTGGACACTCTCAAATAGGAATTGGCAAACTATGATCCATGGGCCAAAATGGCCCTCTTCCTGTTCTGTTAAAAAAAAAAAAAAAAAGTGATATCAACCACAGTCAGGCTGGTTTGTTTAGCTGTGATTCCTTTTGTTATACAACAACTGAATTGAGTAGTTGAAACAGAGACCATGTGGTCCACAAAGCCTAAGATATTTGCTCTCTAGCCCCTTATAGAAAAAGTATGCCAACCTTGTGCATTTAAAACAGGACAACACTTCCACAAATCCTCTGTTGGTTTGCCTGGTAGGTTTCACACATCTGGTGTGGGTAGAGCAACCATCCTCTTGCGACAGCCTGTCTATTGTTATTTCCCTATTGTCCCCAGATATATACATGAGAAAAATTTAGACTGATTTGATAGTATGTTTTGTACTTCGGTTTAAAAAATTATAGCCCCCACCCCAATGGTATAAATGCCAGGTTTCCCAAGAAGCATGGAAAAGCAGAAATTAGCAGAGGCTACAATGATCACTGTGTTGAATCACTGTGATCATTATTTGTCCTGAGGCTTCCTAGGTATTTTGAAAATGTCAGCTTATTGGAGTTTAGCTTTTCATGTTAGAACGTAGGTGAGGATTTTCATTTTCTTCAGCCAAAGAGAAAGCAAGGGAATTTATATCCAAGAATGGTTCTCCAGCCTTCCTCCTCCCCCATGCCTAAGGCTATAAAAACATGTTTACAAGAAGTATTTTTCTGGCAAACAAGATTCTTGACATGAATAGGACCTAAAAATGTTATTATCTTCTACAAGATAACTTGATAAGAGGGCACTTTAAGAGAGTGCTTTATATTTGTTCCCTAGCATTTTTCAGTGCTTGTGGGATTTATGGTGCTAGGTAAAGGAAAGTCTGTTAAACTAAACCAGAGAGCCTAAGGACAGAAACAGAGATAATAGAAAGAAGGATATTGCTGTGAAAGGAAAGATAAACTCTCCACAAAGTCTGTATTGTTCCAGTGCATCCAATAAATGAAAACATACAAACAATTTAAGTAGAACATTAAAAACATGTTACAGAAAAACAAATCTTGAGTATGCAAAAGCAACCTGAAGATACGTGAAGATGAGGTATGGCTTGAATATTATTCTTTAAATGCACAGCTAAGTGCAACATTATTTCAGGTTGCCCCCAAACTAAAATGCCTGCCTCACTAACAAAGTAAGTATTTTTTTCACTTAAGTGCCCCACCTATTCTGTGGAATTCCGTTTGCTGCCATCAGGAAAACAAGCTGGAACTACTTGGAGAACTTGTAGGCTATAAAATTAGAAAGTTCTAAAACTTTGAAAAAAAAATAACAGTTTGATTAAGGGAGTTGGTTTGGGTGTGTAATTTTAGGTTATGATCCTTATCCCATCCCGAAAAAACATGGAATGCTGGGCCTAGGTTTAGGGACGTGGTGCAGCCCAATTCTAAGATAAGAATGTAAAAAATGGTGTTCTGTGAAGGAAGGGAACCAAAACCCAGGTACATCCTCCAGCTGGATAAAGAGGGAGGAAGAGTGTAGACCCAGGACCTTTCAGAGGTAAAAATGCAGACCAGCAGTGAGCAGAGGTGTGAAGTGGCAGGTGGAGTTTGGTAGAATGTTTGGGGAAAAGTACATAGATGGACACTTCTGCTAAGTCTGTAGCCACACCCAGGAGAATCCCACACCTGCTCTTGTTGTACCAAGGTCTAGTCGACCGTCAGAAACCACCACCACTTGTGAATTTTGAAAGAAACCAAAAAACCAAAATCCAAACCAAACAAACAAAAAACCTTATCATGAAGAATTGGCCAAATATTGAAGAACTGAAAAGGTAAAAATAGAACACAAATTATCAGAAAGCTGGCAACGGATGAAAATAGCGGCTGAGTCTGGAGAAACTGAAGAAGGGGCCCCATAGGGCTGGAAGCTCAGATCTCAGAGGAGGGAGCTGTGCAGGCTGTTATGAAAAATTATCCATGACTTAGACACAGTGTTCTGGAGGCAAGAGTTCAAGATCAAGGGGACAGCATGGTCAGTTTCTGACAAGAGCTCTTTTTTCTGGCTTGCAGTTAGCCACCTTCTTTCTGTGTGCTCACATGGCTTTTCCTGAGTGGGCACATGTCCAGAGAGAAAGAGACTCAAATTAGGGTCCCACCTTTATGACCGTGCTTCCCTTGTGGCTCCGCTGGTAGAGAATCCGCCTGAGGTGCGGGAGACTTGGGTTCGATCCCTGGGTTGGGAAGATCCCCTGGAGAAGGGAAAGGCTATCCACTCCAGTATTCTGGCCTGGAGAATTCCATGAATGAGTCCCTGGGGTCGCAAAGAGTTAGACACAACTGAGCAGCTTTCACTTCACTTTATGACTGCATTTAACTTTTGTTGTTGTTCAATCACTAAGTCATGTCTCACTCTACAACTTGATGGATGGCAGCAGGCCAGGTTCCCCTGTCCTTCACTATCTCCTGCAGTTTGCTCAAACTCATGTCCATTGAGTCAGTAATGCCATCCGAACATCTCATCCTCTGTCGTCCCCTTCTCCTCCTGCCTTCAATCTTTCCCAGCATCAGGGTCTTTTCCAATGAGTCAATTCTTCACGTCAGGTGGCCAAAGTACTAGAGCTTTAGCATCAGTCCTTCCAATTAATATTCAGGGTTGATTTCCTTTTGGATTGACTGGTTTGATCTCCTTGCTGTCCAAAGGACTCTCAAAAGTCTTCTCCAACACCACAGTTCAAAAGCATCAGTTCTTTGGTGCTCAGCCTTCTTTATGGTCCAACTCTCACATCCATACATGACTACTGAAAAAACCATAGCATTGACTTTATGGACCTTTGTCAGTAAAGTGGTGTCTCTGCTTTTTAATATGCTGTCTAGTTTTGTCATAGCGATTCTTCCAAGGAGCAAGTGTCTTTTAATTTCATGGCTGCTGTCACAGTCCACAATGATTGTGGAGCCCAAGAAAATAAAATCTGTCACTGTTTACATTTTTTCCCCATCCATTTGCCTTGCCATGAAGTGATGGAACCAGATGCCATGATCTTAGTTTTTGGTATCTTGAGTTTTAAACTAGCTTGTTTTCACTCTCCTCTTTCACCCTCATCAAGAGGCTCTTTAGTACCTCTTCACTTTCTGCTATTAGAGTGCTATCATCTGCATATCTGAGGTTGTTTATATTTCTCCTGGCAATCTTGATTTCAGCTTGTGATCCATTTGTAACCCTGAGCCAAGATCAGTTACAATGAAAATTCGGGCGCCTTCTGGAAATTGTTACTAATTTTTACAACAAACCTATGAGGAAAGATATTGTTATCCCTGTTTTGCGTATAAGGAAACCGATGCCTAGAAAAGCTAAGCATGTAGTTGAGGATCTACTGTGAGTAGGCTATGCTAGGGATTGAAAACACTTCACTGTACTACTCTGGCACCAACTAGACTGTCATAACTCAATTATAGATTAACTATACTTAGTGAGCTAATATGGGAAGCTAGCCACTATTTATAACACCACTTATATGATAGAGTAAGTTTCAAATGACCAGTTGGGGACTGCTCATATTAATAGTGATAAAAATGTCACCCAAATATTTTCAATAGAATTTACAGTTGTTGACTAAGCAATACAGCATGTTCATCTACAAGTTCGATGTCTAGATTAAGCAGAAATCTCTCCATTGCAAATATAACTGCTTTAAAAAAAAAAAGGTTGTTGCCACAGCTCAGATATAACTGAATTTCTCTGTAACCCACGGGGTCAATGCACAGTGGCCTCCTGTGGTCTCACGTTGCTTCCACTTCTTGAACTTTAGCAGAGGCTTCTAACTAGATCAGAATTTTGAGCTCTCTACCTTTGGGACCTTGCCTATGGCCTTGGCAACTCCTTGGAAGGACTGCAGGCCCTCAACCTGCAGGCACCTTCTACATCCCCTCTTGGCTCATGAGGAAACCTTGACTCTTATCTGTGCCTTGTTCTGGCTTTGCAGAATTCAGAGGGAAGGTGTCTACTGGACCGGGCTCTCTCTGCCTAAATATTCAGACCCACCAGGTGCACTCAACCATCACTCTCCTGAATTAGTGTGAGATGCATTGTGAGTTAGTGTCTTTAGCACTCAGGATGGGAAGTGGGGAGCCAAGCCTTTTAGCAGAGGATTTTCCAGCCTGTTGTCCTGGCCCCACACCCAGCAGGGCTTTCCACCCTGGTTGAGGGGTGGGGTGCAGATGCAGATGAAGAGCAGGCAGGAAAGCTCACCGGCATCTAGATGCTCCTGATTTCTCCCTCCAGCTCCCCTGCTGCCCAGGAAGGGATCTTATCTCCCTCCTGTAGGGTGAGAAATTGTGGTTATCCCCTATCCTGCGTGATTTCCTCCATGGCTCTGTGCTCTATTTCAGGCTCTGGCTCACTCTTCCATTCAGCCCTTTGGAAATCAAAACCAAACCCCCTCTCTCTTAAACTCTTAGCTTTCAAAAATAAAAACTGTTTGCTTTTATGCCTGCCATGACTTTAAAAAAAAAACCAGTACGTCAGTGGAAGTCTGTGTCTCTGTGTCTGCCCTCCTCATGCAGCCGTGAATGCCGTGGATCCGGGCCTTGGAGAGCTGAGAGGCAACACGGGTCCTTTTCAGAAAGGAAAACCTCTGCTTAAAATCTCCGTATATTATCCCATTACATTAAAAAACAGAAACCAACTTAAGCTAGGTTGAAGAGAAAAGAAAGGATCTAATTGGTAGAAACCCCACTTGGTTCTCTCTGCACCTGGCTGGTCTTCCTTCTCAGCTCTTACTGGTTCTTCCTATCTCCCTGGATTAATCATTAGAGAGCCCCCGAGATCTTCTCTTTTCTATCTATGCTCCCTAGAGGATTTCTCAGAGACTCACAATCATTCAAGTCCAACTATACACAAACCTCTCCTAAATTCATGTCTCTGACTGCAGCTCCAGGTTTATACGGCCAACTATCTACTTGATGTTATTTTTAAGGCTGTCTGAAAACATTATCCAACTTAGCACATCCAAAACCAAATGCCAAATTCTCTAAAACTTCCCCTTTCCCCCCATTTCTGTTGCCTGTCCCTCCAGTTATCAGACGGGTGACTCCCGACGTATCCCTGTAGAGTTTGTTCACACTACAAACATTCTAAAATGAGCATTCTAAAATGTGATCCCTTTCCCTTAACTACTTGGATCAAAGCTCTTTGTTTCCTATCTTGTTCAGAGTAAAAGCCAAGGTCCCTGTCATTATACTCGAGCTTTCCAAGGTCTGACCTTAGCCACTGCTGTGACCTCTCCTCTGGCCCTCCTTTCGCTCACCTCTCTGCTCAAGAAACACAAATCCTATTTCTCTCTCCTCCTTGGAGCCTGTGCATTTGCTGTCCCCTCTGGTGGCTCAGATGGTAAAGAATCTGCCTGCAATGCAAGAGACTTGGCTTTGATCCCTGGTTTGGAAAGATCCTCTGGAGGAGAAAATGGCAACCCACTATTGTATCCTTGCCTGGAGAATTTCATAAGCAGAAGAGTCTGGTGGACTACAGTTCATGGTATCACAAAGGGTTGGACACGACCGAGTGACTAACACACACACTCAGTGCACTCAGGTGTCTGCTCAAATGTCATCTTGGAGAGATACCTTCCCTCTGTATTCTTTATAAGAATCCAGTTTCTTCTCCCAAGAACACATCCCCTGTTTCCCTAATCCTGTTTTATTCTTTTCCATTTGTTATGCCATAGTTTTACTCTCCGCTTATTTATTGTCTGTCTTCTCATCTCCTATACAATGCTCACTTGAGTACTAGCTTTTTGAAAGTGGGGGCTTTGTTTTACAGTAATCTCATATTCTTAACATAAGAACTTATCTGGTATTTATTAGAAACTCAACAAATATTTCTTGAAATAGATAGGTGAACATGCAAGAAAATTAGGATATATCCATTAGACATTGCTTCATGATAAATTAAATTAAAACATGAACATATTATTGCTTGTGCACCTATGAGTCATATGGATGGATCTGCTGCTCTGGGCCAGGCTTGGCTGATCTTGTCTAGGTTTGCTCATGCATTGTGATCAGATGGCAGATCCAATAGAGGCTGGCAGAACTGGAATAGCTTCAATGCCTCATTCACATGTGATTGACTGCTTCTTCTCTGGGACTAAGATAATAAATGGGTAGGTAGCATGTCTCTCGGAGAAGACAATGGCACCCCACTCCAGTACTCTTGCCTGGAAAATCCCATGGGCGGAGGAGCCTGGTAGGCTGCAGTCCATGGGGTCACTAACAGTCGAGCACGACTGAGTGACTTCACTTTCTCTTTTCACCTTCATGCATTGGAGAAGGAAATGGCAACCCACTCCAGTGTTCTTGCCTGGAGAATCCCAGGGACGGGGGAGCCTGGTGGGCTGCCGTCTATGGGGTCGCACAGAGTCGGACCCGACTGAAGCGACTTGGCAGCAGCAGCAGCATGTCTCTGATTATCGTAAAGGCTGCACTGAACTTGTTCTCATAGGAAGCAGAGAAGAGGAAAGAGACACAGACAGGGAGAGAGAGACAGACAGAAGGGAAACTTATACATCATTTTGACCACATCCCATTATTCAATGCAGGTCAGAAGGTCATCCCAGATTCATGAGATAGGGAACATTACCACTGGAAGAACTAAAGATCACACTGGTCCAGAGAGGGATGAGAACAGGGGCCATTTACACAAATATTTTGCTATGTAGAGTATCTTACAGAATCCAAGAAAGAGTTTAACAACCAGGCCTAAGAAATTTTAACATTCAGCTGTGAATGTTAATCACAGTCTTCCTAAATTTCTGTCATGAAAGGAACTGGAATTGGAATCTGTTTCCAATTCCCAGATTCTGAATCTCACAGTTCAAATTCTAGATTCCCAGGGGAAATAATTGGCTTAGTTTGGGCCCAAAGTTCTTGGCCCTTCCTTATTCCATGTCACACCAGCTAGAAGGGAGGATTATATTTAGGCCCTGTGGATCAAGGGGTAGTTCCCAAATAGATGGAAATTATCAGGGAAATTAGAGGAGGATTCCCAAAGGGATCTATCACGACTTCTAAATAAAAGTTTTGAAATCCTTACCTTTTAAATTTATTGCCTTTAAAATGTTCAGGCCTCCATGTAATATGTGGAAGAAATTTCTGTGAAGAGAGCCTTGCTAGGGGGAGTGTGGTAGATTTAACATAGTCTATAAGAGACGTTGAAAATATATAAATAAATTGAATTACCAACTAACAAAAGATGGTTTTAGGCTGCTGCTGCTACTGCTAAGTTGCTTCAGTCATGTCTGACTCTGTGCGACTCCATAGACGGCAGCCCACCAGGCTCCCCCGTCCCTGGGATTCTCCAGGCAAGAACACTGGAATGAGTTGCCATTTCCTTCTCCAATGCGTGAAAGTGAAAAGTGAAAGTGAAGTTGCTCAATCGTATCCGACTCTTAGTGATCCCTTGGACTGCAGCCTACCAGACTCCTTCATCGATGGGATTTTCCAGGCAAGAGTACTGGAGTGGGGTGCCATTGCCTTCTCCGGGTTCTAGGCTAGTATAGCATAAAACTTATGGTATTATTCCATATTTGTCTTGCTTTTATTTGAATCTATGATTTTTATTTGGAGCTACATCTTTCTCACGCTTTGTTAAATAGGTTTGTTGAAATTTTCTCCAGTATTGGACTTGGCTTACTGGGTTCTGAATTTATGAACCTAAGAAATGAAGAAAACAATAATGAAAGATGTTGAGTGTCTTAGTTTTTTATTGCTGCTATAACAATTACCACAAATTTAGTGTCTTAAGACATTTATTTTGGTATAACTCTAGAGGGCAGGAGTCCAAAATGGGTTTCACTGGACTGAAATCAAGAAGTTGGCAGAATTGAGTTCCTACTTGAGCCTCTAGGGGAAAATCCACTTCCTTGCCTTTTTCCAACTTTTAAAACCATCTGCATCCCTTGGCTTATGGTCCCTTACTCAAATCACTCTAACCTCTGCTTCTGTTGTCATCACATTTCCTTCCTGACTCTGACTCTGTTACTTCATTCTTTTGCTTATAAAGGACCCTTGTGATTCCATTGGGCCCACGGAGATAATCCAAGATACTCTCCCCATCGGAAGGTCTTTAATTAAGTCTACAGTATCCCTTAAGCCACATTAGGTAACATTTCACAGGTCCTGGGGATTTGGACTTGGATATCTTTAGGGGGCCATTATTCTTTCTACCACACTCAGTAAATATAAAACCAGACCAATCTATCCTTGAGGTATGTAGATTCTACATTTTTCCAAATGTAGAAAGCTCTTACTCATAAAGTCTTTATGGATCATCGGGGTCTTCAACAAGTCAGGGTTATACCTATGCATTTTTAATTGTCTCCTCAAACTCTCAGAAATAGGAGTAACCTAGAATTTGTTAACTTGTTATTATTATATTATTGCAGAAATAGTACCATTTCTAAGTATGCATTCATCATCTCGTAATTGTTGCTAAACCACTCAATTGCTATGTGGTTCATGAATTATTCCACAGCATTGGCAGGCAGAATTGCCACTGTTGTCAAGTCTTTCAGACCCTCTTTCATTTTTGGCAGAGTACTTTGGCTTTAGCTTTCTTCATTCATCACTGAGAATCATAATGCTTCATAAAATTTAAACCCTGTATCTGAATCTTCCCAAGAGACTGGCTCTACACAAGTTCTTACCAATGCCTATGGTCCTCTGCTTCTAGGTCATTATAGCACTCTGTGCGTCCTCAGAAATCTTGCAGACGGTTTGTCTGGCTTGAAAATATTCATTGCAATTCACATTAAACTGGCCTCCAGGTACTAATGTGGTACTTAGAGGAATCTTGCTAAACTAGTTACTTTTCACAGAATACCTGCCTTCTATAGAGTCATGTGTTCCAAAGTATCTGAAAAAATTTATCCTCCCCTGAGGACTTTGTTCTGTCTTTTAAAATCCAGCTCATCCTTTAAGGGCCACCTGGAATCTCATTCTAGGAAATCCTTCCTGTTGAATTCCCATTCTGGTGATTGGGGCACTTGGTAAGGTTCAAGTGCCCGTGACTCTGTCACCCAGATTCCAGTGTGGTGGTGATGGCGGGGTATTCGTGGTTGGTTTCGCCACACCATCAGGCAGTCCTCTGACGCAGCCGAGTGTCCTACAGCTGAACTCGGTTCTGATGCTCTCCTTGTGGGGGAGTTTGGAGTGAGAGAGGGCATCAGAGTCCACAGGCTAAGGGCTCAGTTCTACAAGACTGTCCCCTCCCCCCCACTTATTTTCTCTTTTCCATCTTTTCACCCATCTAGAAAATACATTTTTAGGACTTGAATCCAGGACTTTTTGAATCTAAAATCTGAGCTATATTCTTTTATGTTTACCTTCTAGCCTAAGTTGCCTTACAGATTGCTAGCTGGTCTTCTCATTTGCCCTGGGAAATTCACTGAACGTTCATGGAACAGAATGCTTGCACTCATAAAACGCACTTCTTTATACATTTATTTATGTTGTCTTTTCTTCAAAACTAGACTATAATCTATTTGTGGGCAGAAATTATGGCTTCCTTTTCTTTGAAGAGTTCATTGCTCCTTGCCTTGGAAATTTGCAGAGTAGACACTCCACTTTTTCACACTGAGAAAGTGAAATAAGTAGCGTGCACATAAACGTGAGCAGTAAGTGTCCTAAAGTGCCAATTATATGATTATGCCCAGTTTCCATCTCTGAGGGGCTGCCAGGATCACTGATGCAAAGGATAGGATCAACGAGCAATGCTCCTATGGGACTGCCGGGACTCATACCTGTTGTCTTCATGTAATTTAGTCCTGTACATTCTCAATGCTGGTTGAGTAACAACTTGAATGATCACCCTACCTCTGTGGGCGCAGGAAAGGAAACTGGCAGTATATGGGCAATGTATTTGCCACCCATGCTGTTTCAGTTCTATAAATGTTGTAAGAATCCAGGGAGAAGTGTCTACACAGTAGAGATGAGCTTCCTGGACTCCAGCAATGCAGCCAAGATGAGAGCTGCATGTATATAGGTCCATGTATATGGGCTGGCAGAGAGGAGGATGGGGTTGAGCACCTGAATAACTATCCTTCTTTACAAGTATGTTGGATCCTGGGCAAAACACTGTTATAATAAGTAATTCCCCTGATGGTGAAGTTAGGGATCACTCTAGAATTGACCAGGATCTGAACCTAATGAGTCCAGTCTTTGATGATTTCAGCTGAGAGAAGGTATGGGAAAGAAAAGTTGCAGGAATGGAGCATTTCTTCTCTCGGGTTTGTGTTGCTGGAGAGATTCAGAACATAGTAGCTTCTAGGACATCAGCAGATACCATATGACTCAGTCATTTAGACTAAATAGATAGCAAGAGTTCACTGATTATTTGCATTCAGACATTACACAGAACAAACAAGCAGTGATTCTGCGTTACTATCTTTTCCATAAATCATGGGTGAAGAGGTCGGTGACTGTTTGCACTGAACACAGAAACTGTCCACCGAGTTTCCTTCAGAGCCGATGTACAGAGTAGCACAGTGATGAAGAGCTTTGGATATGAGGAGAGAGACAGACCTCGGTTAGAGTCTCAAATGTCAATTTACTAGCTGCATGACACTGGACAAATAACCCAACCTCAAAGCCTCAGGATCCTCATCTGTGAAAGGAGAAAATTGAGAATGGTGACCACAGAGGGCTTCAGGGAAGATTCAACAAGACAACAGAGAACCTGGCATACACAAGTGCTCAATAGATGCCGCATCACCAACTTGATAGACATGAGTTTGAGCAAGCTCTGGGAGTTGGGGATGGACAGGTAGGCCTAGCGTGTTGCAGTCTATGGGGTCGCAAAGAGTCCGACATGACTGAACCACTGAACTGACTGACTGATGCCACTTATATTGAAGGAAACGGTTTCCTCTCTTTCCTCACGTCAGCCAGTGTCCTGTCTCCAGGGCTTGCCCAGAGCCCTCTTGCCCCTCCATCATGTGTGATGCCAAGGTCCCGTAGACATGGCACCTTCCATTGTGATCTGAGGCACTGGTCTGTCAGGAAGCGCTCAGCATTGCCAGACAGCTGGGAGTGTCCCGGGTGTGCACGGGAAGCTGCGAGCTGGCCTCGGGGAGGATTGTTTTGGCCGCAAAGAGGTTGCTGTTTCGGCTTTCTCACAGCAATGATTTACTGACGGCACAGAAAGAGCCTTTTGGTCCCCTCCCACTACAGACACGTTCCAGCTGTTCCCTTCTAGCCGCTCTTGTTCCCCACCCTTAGACAGCCAGAACATTTCTCTTAGGTGTATTTATTTCTCCTTAAAAAAGAGGAGAATAAGAAAAGGAAGGTGATTCTATCCTAGCCACTTCCCCAAACCTACAGGAGCTATAACTCACCACTTGTTCACATGACATTTTCTCTTCTTTTCTCTCCTTGTACCTCCAAGCTCTGGAAGACGTGAGGTGAAAGCACCCTGTCAGCCTTGGACTTAGGCCATAGCCATTCTCCCTCATGACAGCTCATAAAATGCCGCACAATCATTCCTGTACGAATATATATGAGAAACTACTGAGACAGTGTGAGAAAGTCAAGAGAAAGGCAACCGGTCCCCTGCCTGAGTCTGTGATGGGTCCCATTGGACAGAACTTCTGCTGAAGAACTGTAACGACGGATGCTACCCCAGGGGAGGGGAACTGAGCTTGCAGGAGCTGAGCTAAGGCAGCGTTTCTTTGGCTGCTGCAGCCTTCAGAACCTAGTCTTTCCCACTGTCCAATAAGCTGGAGAATTCATTCAGTTTAAGAAGTCAGAGCATGCTGAAGGAAGATGTGATCTCAGTGTGCCCTCAGACCCGTTTCTCTCCCCCTAAGGCAGTGGGGCTGACACCTGCCTACGGGATGACTCCCAGCCTCCTGTGTCAGCTGGCTTCTGGGTTTGGACAATGTGAGAACAGCAGGAGGTTGGGGGTTGCAAGGGGAGGGAGCACGCAGGACAGCTCTCTGCTGTGAATGCTCTCTTCAGCTTGGCTGCGTGTGGTGCCAGCTTCTGTCCTGTGACATGGGTTCTGGGCTCTGGAAACCCCGCTGCCTCCCTTTGGCTTTCTCTGCCATTGCTCATCTCTGGTTTGCCTTGTTCTCCTGTTTGGCTCTCAGCTCTTCTTTCACCCTTGTACCTAATTCCTTGCATTGATTTCCCTTTATTAAGAAATGATAAAGTCGTTTCCCTGTTGGACCCTGACTGTTCCCTGTAGGCAGCTGGCAGGAAGTCAAGCGTATTTAAATACTTTTCAAACAATAAATGCAGTGAATGTTTGTTTCTAGATCACCTTGGCAATAAGTCAGCTTACTTAATGCAAACATTTGGAGGCTGTTATAATTAGACCTCTGCGGTTTGAATGATATATGGTAATTTAAAAATTTGAAAGTCAAGAAAAATGTACTAGATATGTGATGGAAAAAGATAAAAAGGGTCCCCACGATCTCCCTTTATGCTAGTTTTCAGAACTCATGGGCACTGCCTGCCTCTACTCCCCTCCCTCTCTCTTTGAGGAGAAAAAGGGCAGAACATGGGCAGATGTGGGCAAAGGGTGCTGAAACTGCCCAGCTTCTTTTGTTCCTTTGCCTCGAGGCCTGGGTGAGTGAAACAGATCTATTTGTGCCAAGAAAGCTATATATTGTGGTAATCAGCTCCCTCTTTTTATTTCTTGGCTCCGTCAAGTCCTCAGTCTATTGGAGTCTGAGGTTTTGGTAAAAATGCAAAAAACATACTTTCTATTATGATCTGTAAATTTTCAGAGGAGAGCCCTCATAAATGTTCAATACAGCTTTTATACACAGGATGCATAAAGTGCAATAAATATATACACAGTCATTTGTGCTTTGCTGCTCTAAAAAGCATGCTTTTAAAACTAGAATTTCAAAGCAGCCTACTCGAGGACATTTAATTCCACCTGGGACATGGATGGTGTGAGACCTAGTGGCGGCTCAGACACTGTGTTGAATTCATGCACCTTTAGCCACAAGGAAGGAATTCACAGCAAACCAACTTCTTAGTATAGTTCCAATAAAATCAGAAGCATCCAGGCCAGTTATAAAACAAGGCTTTCATTTATAGAGGAAAGTGTTATAGAGAGTGACATTCAACTGCTGAAGTGGTCACCCTGATTCGATTGATAACAACAGACTGTTGGAATTTTCTGGGCACTTCTACATGTCCCACATCTTCTCAATGAATAGAACGGATATATAAATTGTGTTACGTATGTGTTAACAAAAATTAACTTATTCACCACTGCATCCAAAAATAAATAAATAAAAAGGTAGTATTTCAAAGAATCATTTGTGGATTTAAAAAAATTGTTTTTCACCCCCTATCTTTAAGAGGCGCAGAATAGCACACAGTTCAAGCAAGAGCTTTTGTAGTTATGCTGCTTAAAATTCTTCAGCTAGTAGAATGCTTGTGTGATAGGATGGTTTGTTGAGACAGTATTTTCCCTTTTCTTTATTTCAGGCAGAAAGGCAGTTTTCTGTGTTCTCTTGACACAGGAATATTCCTATCTGGTGCCAACAGTCTTACTCTGTTAAGGTGATTATGTCAGGGGTGTGGGATGAAGGGTAAGTGTACACGCCTTCTAACTGACGCATCTACGACTGCACATCCTGCATTAAAGTGGGGAGACAGTGGCAATTCCTGTGACAACATTTCTGGAACTGAAATGCACAATAGTAGCTTATTGGATGAAAAAAGTAAGGTCAATAAAAGCTAAGTAACTTGCACAATGTTACACAGATAGTAAGTGGTACAGCCAGGATTGAAAACTTGATGACAAACAAATAAATGCGAATTAGTAGTGTTAGCTATAATGTTGCTCTTGTTATCTCTATATATTAGCCCTGTGACCCTGAGTTAATCCTTGCAACTCACTTTCTCTTATGTACTCCATGAACATATCAACACTCTTTGGCATATAGAGAGGTGCTGTATGTTAAATTATATTTAAATACATAAACTTAAAGTAGCTCATCAATTCTATCCTATTTTCTTGTCTTTATTTACCATAATCAGATAATACAAATGGCCATAGTCTTTTCCTAAGCTGCTATCTAAATCTGCCAGTTTCTTACTGTCTTCTCTCCTTTACTTTCCCATCACATTCTTCTGCTCCTTGCCTCTCCCCTCCCCCACAATAATTCCTGGTAGGATGGTTGGAGGTAGAAAAAGTCCCCTATTATACTGCTTCTGTCATCAACAATCCTGAATTCTTATTGTCATTTTTTTAAACTTGTTTATTTATAACAACCTAATTGACATATAATTCCCATGCCATAAAATCCATCCTTTCAGTGTGTACAGTTCAGAGGGGTTTGGTGTTTATTAAAGTTGTGCAACCATAACTACTGTGTAATTTTAGAACATTTCATCAACTCAAAAGACACTCCATACAATCTTCCATTTTATAAAATATTATGCGGGATATCTGAGAAAATGATGATTGCAATTACACATGGTTATCAAGTAATCTACAGGACAAATACTTTTCAAACCAATCAGTAGAGTTGTTTGTTTATTTAGTAGAATAACCTAGAATGGAAAGTTCAGGTTCATATCATATATTCCAACAATTGTATCTCCAGTAATGTGTGAAATAGAAATGCAGGACTATGGGATCCAAAAGACATACATAAGAGAGTTCTTAGCAGCATTATTTAATAGCCTTAAACTGAAAAACAACCAAATGTTCATCAACAATGAAATGGATAAATAAATTGTGATATATTCATAGAATTAAATGCAGCAGAGCAATAAAAAAAGTTTTAAAGCTGCAGCCAAATGTACCAGCATGTACAAACTTCACAAAAATAATATTGTACCAAAGAACAGAAAATGCACGCTATATTAGCCCCTTGATACAAAGTCCCTGAACAGGCAAAAAATAAACTCTAGTGTATTAACTTATATACAGTATACACTGGAGTGAAAGTTCAAAGAGAAACAATGAAATGACAACCATAAATACCAGTATGGTGATTACCTTTGGCGAGGAGTGAGGTGGTTGTGTCTGAGGTGCTATTTTATTTCTTTATCATTGTGGTGGCTGTGTCAATATGTGCATTACACTATTTTATTAAGCTGTATGTTTACATGTTATGGACTTTTCAGTACATGTATTTAGAACATTTCAAGAAAGTAAATAATAATAATGAAGATAGCATGGGATTCTAGTGGGTTGGTCTATACAGTTGATACACGGACCACAATTTAACCTGATGATGACAACCTAGATGTCAGAGGGAGTGAGAAGGAAGCTATCGAGGTGTCTGATAGGGTAGGTCAGCCTTGCAAAGCCTAAACCACCAAGAAAGGGGTAGATTTCATCTCAGGGCCAGTGTTTTCAAGCTATGCTCCTGAAGCCTGAGGAGCTCTGGCCAGATGCCCAGGGACTGACTTGGCCAAGAAAGGAATGGGTGGGTCTTCTGGATTTTCATTCTTTTCCAAAAGCAGCTCTACTTATATCTGTTTTATAGTTACTGGTATTGTTGATTGGAAAAAAAAAAAGCACAGCCTAAAAGTTGAGCATTATGTTTTATCTGGCAGGAAAGACTGAAGACTTAAGTCCAAAAGACAGCTTCCCAGGTAGCTCTGAGGGACTGCTCTGAAGAAGTGATGGAGGAGCCAGGATATGTAAGAGTTTTGCAACAAAAACCAGGTAGTAGGAACATCAAAGGGTTACTGTTAATTAAAGAAAACCAGACATCTCTGGTTAATGAATTCAGTGAGTTTTTCTATTTATGGGAAGATGCAAGAGTCTGGGCTCATTGAAATCATTTTTTTTTTAATGTTCACCTTGACTCTGAATCTGCCTGCAATTCAGAAGACCCAAGTTTGATCCCTGGGTCAGGAAGATTCCCTGGAGAAGGGAATGGCTACCCACTCCAGTATTCTTGCCAGAATTCCATGGACAGAGGAGCCTGGCAGGCTACAGCCCATGGGACTGCAATGAGTCAGACATAACTGAGCAACTAATACACACTTTTAACTCTCTAGGGGCAGTATCCTGCTTTTCTCCATCCTGAATCCCCTAAGGATGCACAGTTGGGGGTGACTATGGTGGCTGTTATAGCTTGGTGGCTACATCTTTTGTTTACCAGTAGGGCAGGCAACATTTTTCAACCACCGTATCTAATTTCCTTTGAAGAAATGGTTCATGTCTTAGAATCTACTGCTGAAGTGTCTGTCAACATTTTAAATGTGCATACTCTTCTGAGGAAATCTTTCTTGAGGCATCTATTAGATAGAAATATTGTAAAATGTGCAAAGATATATGTGTGAGGGTATTGTCCATGATATTTTTAGTAAAAAAAAGAAACTACCGAAGTGTTAATTAATTAAATGTATCATGATGTGTCCATATGTGGAGAACTGTGAAGCCGTCACAGTAGAATGTAGCACATCTAGATTAGCTCTGCTCAACCCTGTAAGAGTCAGTGACTCTTCCTTATAATGAATATGTTTAATGACCTCTTTACTATTGAAAATGAAATTCAGAAATAATATAACCTTCTTATGCAACTATATTTTTAGAAATCAATATAATGTTTTGAGTAAAATGTGAGGTAGAAATAGAAGAAAAACAGCTTGTATATTAATATCTATGGTAGTTGATGTTATGAGTCATTTTGACTGGGTCACATGTGCCCAGATGTTTGGTCAAACATTACATTACTCTGGATGTGACTGTGAGTATGTCTTTAGGTGAGATTAACATATAAATCAGTAGACTGAGTGATGTAAATTGTGCTTTCTGATGTGGGTTGCTGCTGCTGCTGCTAAGTCACTTCAGTCGTGTCCGACTCTGTGCGACGCCATAGACAGCAGCCCACCAGGCTCCCCGTCCCTGGGATTCTCCAGGCGAGAGTACTGGAGTGGGGTACCACTGCCTGATGTGAGTAGGCCTCATCCAATCAGTTGAAAGCTTGAATGCATCAAAAAGTGTGACCTTCCTCTGGGCAAGGAACAATTCTTTCTTCCTGGCTGCCTTTACACTGGGACATGGTTGTTTTCCTCCTTCAGATTTGAACTGAAACATCAGCTCTGCTTGACCTTCAGGTTGAAACTGCAGCATTGTCTCTTCTTGGTCTCCTTCTTACCAACTCATTCTGCTGATCTTGGGCCTCGTCAGCTTCCGTCACGTGAGTCAGTCCCTTGTAATAAATCTCTTTGTATTATTCAGGAGAAGCCTGATTAATACCATATCTATTTCATTATGTAAATCTTCAGGCATGGTGAAATTATGTTTCACCATGCCATGTTAATGCTTTGAGGCAACATCTACAAATGCAGACCAACACGATTGTGTTGGTATGATTCAAAAAAAAGGCAGGCTTCCCTAACTTTACAGTAATTGTATTTCCTGAAAACTTCAGGTAATGCATGTGTATTGAAACTATGCAAAAATACTTTCTGTTCACCAACGTATGGTTCTTGCCTCAAATACATATAAATCAATTTTTCATCTACATAAATGACTGAAAGTGAAAGTCATTCAATTGTCTGACTCTTTGTGACCCCGTGACTGTAGCCCACCAGGCTCCTCTGTCAGTGGAATTCTCCAGGCAAGAACACTAGAGTGGGTTGCCATGCACACCTCCAGGGGATCTTCCCAGGGATTGAACCCAGGTCTCCCACAATGCAGGAGGATTTTTTTTACCACCTGAGCCACCAGGAAAGCCCACATACATGACTCTTGATATGCAAAAGTCATGCAAATGACTGAATAGTGTTTTATTGTGTGGGATCAGTATGAATGTAGCATCCTTCAATCATTTGAAACCCAAATCAGCGTCATATATTTCTATATGGAGAGTACAGCCTTCACTGAGAACCACTGATCCTTACGGAAACTTTCCAAGATAATAATTGCTGGTGCATGTGCATATGATGTGTGTAAAAATAATTACCCACTGTATCTGTTGCATGAATTTCCCTGGTGGCTCAGTCAGTAAAGAATCCTGCTACAATGCAGGAGACCTGGGTTCAATCCCTGGATTCGGAAGATCCCCTGGAGAGGGGCATGGCAACCCACTCCAGTATTCTTGCCTGGAGAATCCCATGGACTGAGGAACCTGGCAGGCTATAGTCCAAAGGCTGCAAAGAGTAGAACAGAATTGAAGCAACTTAGCACACATGCATGCACGGTATCTGTTCCCTAGGGCTGCCATAACAAATTATACAAACTTAAATCAACAGAAATTTCAGAAGTCTCAGATCAAGGTGTCAGCAAGGTTGGTTGCCTGCAGAGGCTCTGAGCGGGAGTCTGTTCCATGCCTCTCTTCAGGGTCCAACTCTCATATCCATACATGACTATTGGAAAACCACAGCTTTGACTGTACGGACCTTTGTTGGCAAAGTAATGTCTCTGCTTTTTAATACACTGTCTAGGTTTGTCATAGCTTTTCTTCTAAGGGGCTGAGTGCCAAAGAATTGGGGCTTTTGAATTGTGATATTGGAGAAGACTCTTGAGAGTCCCTTGGACTGCAAGGAGATCAAACCAGTCAGTCTTAAAGGAACTCAACCCTGATTATTCACTGGAAAGACTTATGCTGAAGCTTAAGCTCCAATACTGTGAAGAGCTGACTTATTGGAAAAGACCCTGATTCTAGGAAAGATTGAAGGCAGGAGAAGGGGACAATAGAAGATGAGATGGTTAGATGGCATCACCGACTCAATGGATCTGAGTTTGAGGAAGTGCCAGGAGATGATGAAGGACAGGGAAACCTGGTGTGCTGTAGTCCATGGGGTCGCAAAGAGTCGGACACAACTGAGCAACTGAACAACTTCAGGGTCTGGTGGCTGCAGGTAATCCTTAGTGTTCTTTGCCTTATTGATGCCTCATTCTTGTTTCTGCCCTTGTCTTCACATGGCTTTCTCTCTGTGTGTCTGGGTCTTCTTTTCTATCTCTTATAAGGGAACTCATCATTGAATTTAGGGCCCTCCCCTCTTCCAGGATGATCTCATCTCAAGCTCCTTACCTTAATCACATCTGCAAAGTCCTTGTTCCAAATAGGGTCACATTCTGAGGTTCCAGGTGGATGTGAATAGTGCAAGTTGAGTAGTTTTCATCATTAAAGAAACCTCTCGTTGTTGTAAGCAAAGGACAAGTAGATTGGGAGCACAGGGAATCTTTTTTTTTTAAATCAGCTAACACCTACTTGAACTTCCCTGGTGGCTCGATGGCAAAGCGTCTCCCTGCAATGCAGGAGACTCGGGTTCGATCCCTGAATTGGGAAGGTCTCTGGGAAGATCTGGATCCTTCCTGGAGAAGGAAACAGCAACCCACTCCAGTACTCTTGCCTGGAGAGTCCCACAGATAGAGGAGCCTGGTGGGCTACAGTCCATGGGGCTGCAAAGAGTTGGACGGACTGAGCGACTTCACTTTCACTTTCAACACCTACTTAGAGAACTACATAATGAGAATTAAGCTTGGGTGTGGCCGGGCAGAGCTATTGTTTTGTATTTTTATGCTTTGTGTGTGTTTAAGAAGAAAGGCTCTCCAACTCACTGAGAAGAACACCTTATCCTGACCCTTGGGCAGAAAACACAGCTTGACTTTTAAGGGCCAGCACACATTGTCAATAGAAGAGTAAACAGTCTTCCTGCAGCAGGATCAGAGGTACCACTGCTGAGGCATCTCAACAGAGAACATCTGTGAACAAGGACAATTTTCTTTGGAACTTATAGGTAAGAGAAGAAATTATTTGTGCCCATAAACTAGTATAAGTGCAGAATAGGCTTGTTGAACATTGGGGCAATCATATATGGCATTATTTGGAAGAGAGAAAATTTTAAATTGGAAAAGGGAAAAACATGCAGTGCTGGGGTAATTACTCTCTTTGAGTTTTGGAACTAATAGATTTTTCTTCTGTGGTTCATTTCCTGCTTATCTGTGTATTGCAGAACATACCTCCTCCATCAAAAGTGACTTCAAAACAAACACATGCAAGAGCATTTTTGGAATCAAAGCTACAGGTACAAGGTGATGCTGAAAGGCAAATTCTAGGGATCTTGATTTGCCTTCAGTTTTCCACGCTTTGGTGCATGAATGAAATTGGGTTATTTTAAGATTTCCAAGGAGTCGTTTTTAAATATTTAAGCTACAGAGTTCAAAGTGCATATACCATTTCAGTTCTGCTAAAATAAACCATACCCATGTGAACTTGAAAAGATCTAGGCTTTTATTTTCATGTTGATTATTTATTAAGAAGTCAAATAGTCATCTATTTAATCAAGGGCATTTGCTTCAAATTGCTTCCATCCATTGTCTTTACCATGAAAGACTGATTGTGCTTTGAACCAGACTCTTACTTTTTTTTTTTTTTATTATGAGGGAGATAAAGAAAATTCTTATAAAAGAACCTTCACATCAAAGAATCAGCTCCTTAAACCATTTTCCTTTATACATGTTGGCTACATGCCTACATCGGTTCATAAATTGATATGTAGTCTTTTTTATGTACGTTTGACATTACTGAACATTTTCAAAGATAAAAATGTCAATAGATTGGAAAATGAGCTTGAGATAAGAAATTGCATAGAAAAGACTGTGGCTTATAGCTATTCGTTTTCTTGTATCTTTGCATCAGGTTTATCATAACTTTCTGTTTAATCTGAGATTGAGTTTTTTAATAATTTGTTAACAAATAAAAAAAGTCAGAAGTAGTCAAAACCAAGATATAAGAAAGTACCAGGAATCCAGGATTGCCATAATATTTAATATAAAAACCTTAATTAATCCATTTTCAGTTAATACCCAATTAGACTCCAGGATCTTACTGAGATAACAGTAGAGATAAAAGACAGATTGTCTGCACACGATATATAGGGATCCAAAAGAGAGGAATAGTGACTGTTTTTTCTCCTTCCTGACAACTCAAGAGAGGGGGAATTTTGAGAACTAACACAAACATAAGAAATGGATGGGGAAAAAAAGTAAGAAATTCCTTGCGGCAGAGAAGGGCCAGTGGACTTTAAATATGATGACATCTAAAATTAAAATTTAAGCTCTTTCTTTCTCTTTTCTGGAATTTTTCCCATTATCATCAGGTCTTTCACATGTCAGATACCTATCATAGCCCTGGGATAGGGTGACTACTTTGGGAAAGGAAGTGGAGGTCTTTAAATTTGGGGTATAGATGCTGAGAGAACACTGAGGAAGCTGGAAGTGGTGGTGAGATCACTATAGGAGACAGAGTGCTCAAGTAGGAGCAGAAATTCAAACCAAAGGAGACCTTTGAATATAAGCAGTCTAGTCCAGGGATCCTCAGAAACCCTGGCAAAGGACACAAGTAGAGGTGGATGGAGTTGGACTGCCCACACCATCATTCAAAAGGAACTGTTGTGGGTCACAGTTGACTTCCAGCTTAGAGCTTACATGACCTTCACATCCAAGCCTTCCCTCCCTGGCTGCTCGCAGCCACTGACTGAGCCAATGACTGAACTGTGTGGGTGCTGGAGTCAGGTCATGCCAGCCTGATGCAAGAATCTTCTAATGGTACCCTTTTCTCAGAAGCTCTTCATCAGTCTTGCCGAGACTTTCTGTGAACTGCACTGAGGTCTAAACCTCTTCCTACCCAATCCTTCCTTTCCTCTCTCCTTTTACAAGAGCCACACCTGCACCTGCATTGCAGTCTAAAGGTTCTCCATGCCTACTCCCACTCCCTTCCCTTTACCCTTGCCCCAAAATGTCCAGTACACCTTAGTGTCTGTTTCTTGTAAGTCCTAAATGGAGATAAGTGGTATTGAGAGTAGGGACTGATGATCACATGGGGCTTGGGTCTCGTCACTCACTGTCTAGCTGACACAAGGGACCCTTTCATGAGTGGAGTGGGGATGGCATGACGAGTCTCTGGCACAAGGCCCACTTGCTGAAGATCCCCACAGTGGTGACCTGGGAATAAGTCCCAGGGTGAAAAATGCCCTTGACATTTGCAATGATTGTCCACAGTACAATGATTCTGGAATGTGAAAGATAGCAGGGATTAATGTCTGTGAGGAGTGGAGTTGCCTTATTATTAACAAACTATATTGATGTCCAATGATGGAATAATGAGAAATCGAGAGCGGTTAACAAACCATTAAAAGCTAAGTGTGAGAGCCAGAGGGCCTCTTTGACAGCTTAAGAAGGGTTTTTTGTCTTCTAAATTGGAAGTGTAAAAACAGCTGAGCTGCAAAGAGGAGCTATTAGTATGATACAGTCAAGAGATTTTTAAATAGATAAGGCAGGTCTTTCACGCTGAAGTCAGGGCCCCAGTTGGAAAAATCTGGAATCCTAAATGCTTAGAACTTGCAGAGATTTCCCACCCCTCCCTGAGAGACAGTTGTCACTCCCTGCTGCAAGCAAGGAAGAGACCCTTCACCTGCAAGGCAGCAGGGGTCCCCTCAGGAGCTGATCCCACCTCCTTTCCTGGCTGCTGGGGGGAAAACAAGGGTTAAATCTCCATCCTGGACCCCACCCAGGACCTGGCTGGGGATGTCCTGTGGCTGATAAGGAAGAAATGACACTCTGTAAGAGTTTTCAGAATTAGCTAGCAAGGACCATGAAGAATGGAGGATTACCCCTAGAACTGGATTCGGAGAGTGCTTGATCAATAGGGTTGGAACCAAAGAATGGTTAAGAAAGAATTCATTGACTTTGGGGCTCTCTCTCATGACACATCATTTAACACCCTGGTGTGTCCCCAAAAGGTCAGGAAGACCCATTTGTCAAGAAGGCTAGAGAAAGGGATGGCCAAGTACAGTGGGAAGGCCTGAATGATCCTGGCAAGTCAAAGAGGAGAAGGAAACAGAATGAAGAGACCGATGGAGGTGAGTGCACAGGAATGGATGTATTATGGGGACGTGGAAGATTTTGTTTGAGGTGCTGCATCTTCAGGTGTCTCTGTTCACTCTGAGCCCACACTTCCCTCCCTTAGTTATACCAGTAATAAAGCATATGTAGTATGGGTACCAGAGCTGAGCCTGTCCAATGTTGGCCACCTCTACTAGTCAGCCTTCAGAGACTTTTTGTTATAGCCAAGACTTGCTCAGAACCTCACTGCAGTGTGGGGTCTTCCTACCCAAATCCTCCATTGCCTCCTTATGTCATGGATCTCAGATCTGCACTGCAATCTGAAGGCTCCCTTCTTCCTTCATCCTTCACAAGCATTTCTCCCAGTGAATCTCTTGGCACATCTGACCTCATCTTGGTCTGCTTCTCAGGGCCTGTGAACTGCCAAAATATGTACCTCGGTGACATGTGGGAAGTTTTTATTGACTATTTTATTTCCTGAGTATCGGCCACATTTTCTTGTTTCTTCATGTGTCTAGTGGTTTTTGTTGAAATCTGGACATTATAGGTAACATATTAAAGCAGCTTTCTCACCCTTGAGGATTATTATTGCAGTTTTGTTAATTTATTTATTTTTCTGTTTAGGAATTTCCTTGACTAGATCTGGGGAATCTATGTCCTCTGTGGTTTGTGATTGCTGATGTCTCTGCTTATGGTCTTTTGCTTTTTTAAAATAATCTTATGCTTATTCCTTAACATCACTCCTTGTTTGTATCACTTGGGTCAGACTTAGGTGGAACAGAGATGGTGTTCAACCACTCCAAACCAGTAAGGTGTCTGTCCTCTGCCAATAGACATGTATGTGGGTAAGGGGGGTGGTGTTCAGAGTTCATGCCATTTTCAAGTATGCCCAGGCTTTTACTTTCTCCTGGGCCCTTTTGGGTCTCCTCTGCACATGTTCTGTTCCAGGGTTGGCCAGGCATCTGTAACTAGTTTGGTTTTTCTCCAGGGTCTGCTGCACATTGGCTCAGTCTAGCAAGAAATACACCTTCTCCCACAATGACCACAACCTAGGCTAGTGAAATTATGAATATTCCTTACTCAAACCAGGATTGCGATGATCACTTCCACTGAGAACACTGCTGGGTGCGGACTTCTCTCACCAGACCAACTTGAGGGAGCTGCTTTGACAGTCAGAGAGAAGGTCCTGGTCCTTAAAACCTGCCTTGCCCTGGAAAACCTTCTTGTCAGCTGGGCTTGCAGGGTTGGGAGGGCAGGGGCGAGGCACAGGAGCAGCTCACGGTCAGAGCACTATAGGTTCCCAGTGTTCCTACCTGAGAATTTAAGTAGATTTTTACGTATAAATGCTTCTCAGATTGTTAAATGCGTCTCAGATTGTTCTGGGAAATGATTTTTTCCCCCTTTTGGGGTCAATTTTGTCCAGATTTATAGTTGCTTTGAAGGGGAAAGGATTTGCCAATCTCTTCACTTGGCTATAGCCAGGAATTCTGTCTCTGCAGTGGTAGCCTTCTTCCCTCCAAACTTCATACTGAAATCTAAGTGGTCATTCTAAAATGCAAATCCAGTGGTATCTGTCCATACTTTAAAGGCTTCCATGGCTTTCTGTTTTCCTTAGAATAATCTCCTTACAAGAGTCAGCATGATGCGGGTCCTGCTTGCTTTTCTAGCTTTCATTTTACCACTTTTTCCCTAGACGTCTGTGCTCAGACCAGACTGGATATCACCCATGCCACACTTTCTTTTATCCCTACACCCAGCATGTGAAGCCACCTCTGACTCTTTCCTTCTCACAACCCTGGGTCTTATTTTCCTAACTGACTCCTATTCATCCTTCAGATTTCAGCGTAGATATCATTTCCTTCCAGAATCACCCTTCCTTTACCCCTCTCCCTTCTAGGTTTTGGTGCCTTTGATCTGTATTCCCATAGTCTGCTGTTCCTTTCCTTTTCTAGACTGGGTCACACTCTTGATGTCATTGCTTTATTCATTTCCTTCGCTAGACTCCATGGATGCAGAGACTACCGATGAATGTTCACTGATTTATTCTTAACACCGAGACCAATGACTGTTAGACTCTGAAAAACACATAAACACACAAAAAATGACTAAATGCCTGATTAAATCAGAAATGAGCAAACTTTTTCTGTAAATAGTCCACTAGTAAATATTTTAGGCTTTGTTGACCATAAAGTCTCAGTTAAAACTACTAAATTCTGCTGTTTTAGTGTGAAAGCAGCCATAGAAGATAAAAGTAACAGGCAGAGGCTTTGTTCCACTAAAACTTTATTAGTAAAGCCTGGTGGCTGGCCAAGGACTACAGTTTATAAATTCTAGGATGAAATGTATGAGTGAATGAGCGAGTAGTAGGTAATTAGGAAATGTTTCAGTGATTTAAACTAAACTCTGACTTGTAGTTCTTTTGTAAATAATTTAAACTTATCTTCTCTTCCTTTGGTCTAACCAAGAAAAAAAGTAATAAGTATTTTTCATATGGCAACCTGTCATCATAAATGAAAATTATATCATTTTATACTTCAATACAAAAACTGCCTCTTGAGTCAGTAGGGCATGTTGGGTTCTTCTTTTTGTAACTTCAACTAGTTCTTCTGTCTTTCTTTTCTTTGTTGTTGTTTAGTCACTAAGTTGTGACCGACTTTTGCAACCCCATGGACTTTAGCCCACAAGGCTTTTCTGTCCATGGGATTTTCCAGGCAAGAATACTGGAATGGGTTGCCATTTCCTTCTCCAGGGGATCTTCCCAATCACGGATTGAAGCTGTGTCTCTTGCATTGGCAAGCGGGTTGTTGACCACTAAACCACCAGAGAAGCCCCCTTTCTTTTCTTAGTTTTCATTATTTCATACAATCTAAGGCACAAAGTTAGTCAAAGAAATCAAGGTAACTAATTAACATGGTTAAATGACAATTTACATCATGTGCTGATCATAGGTATTAAGAACAATGAAGAAATATGCTTGTTAGGAATATCATTGAAAAATGACAGTTTGACATTTTGAAGCCTTGTCTCTTTGGCATTTTTCTTATTTTATCTACTTAATGTTTTATATTAAGGCACTTCTTTTTTTTTAGCAACATAGTCAATTAATTGAATGAAAATTGATGCATTATTATTAGATGATACCTGCCCTTCAAGAATCACTGTATTCTGTTCTATGAATTTACATGTATAATTATGGAGAAAACTTAGGAAATATTTTTGTGATTACTAGAAATTGCATAGTATTATGGAGACAATTCACTATATCCTTACAAAACTGAATTAGTATTTTCCAATTTTGATATGGTATTGAGTATTTGTCCTAAATGTACATATAGAAGAAAGCAGAATATTGGAGTTAATCAATAACACCTGAATACACATTTACTTTATGTACTTTAAGAATTAACATTCTCTAATTTCACTTCTACGAAGTCTTTTTCTCACTTAAGAAATAAATCTTATGCAAGATTTTTATTGAATTTTTCAGTGAAAGAAAAACTACTTTTAACTGCTCCTTAGAACTTTTCAAAGTATCCAAATGCAACCTTTCTCTACTAAAGAAGCAGACAGTTTGTGTAACCAGGGTTTCACTGTTGGTAAAGAGAAAAGCCTGATGTTACATTTCTGAAGTCATCCTCTACTCTTGTGGAATTCTGAGGAACGACTTAAAGGGAACAAGAAGAAATTATCTGGAAATGTTGTGCCTTTAGCAATCTCAGGAAAAAGGCAATGATCTTGCATTTACTTTATCTACTCTAAGATTGACTGATTCACCATAGGTGGCTGAATTGATGACTTATTTTATCTTAGTGGTTCATTTAATTGTACTCATTAAAGCTTAGTGAAAGCCTGTTTTAAAAACTCGGCAATTAGTCCTGGGAAATTACATAAATGAAAACTATTTATCTCAGCATGAGATTCAATAAATACCATATTAAGAATAAGAGTTTCCAATTAAAGGGGGGGCCACATGTCTCTAACTACACATGAAGGTACTTGAGAACCAACTGGAACTGTATCTACATAAACCCAGCAACACAACATTACAAGTAGCGTCCTTCTTGCAAGTGAATTTGAAAGCACCCAAGTTGAGTTAATGTTTCTTATATTACAGTGGTGTTTATGAAATCTCTAATTAGTAAATGCTACTGTTAAAAAAAAAAAAAAGAATTCTATGGTCAAATACATTGGGATATCCTGTGTTAAACAGCATAAAGTAGTTGACTTTCTTTCCTGGGGGACTTCTCTGATCCTTGAATATGTGGAAATGTATACTAGACCTTCTACAAGAGGTGAATAGTAGATATTTTTCAAACTTACTACCATGGAACACAATTTTTCTCAAAATATCCATTAACATGATGAGGAATCATTTCTTTAAAAAATAAGGTTGGAAGATTCTTTCATAACGTTGGAAGATTCTTTCATAATGTAACTTTCTAAATGAACTAGTCATTTACATATCCTATTTTCTAATGCTTTTTGTAACAATTAAAAAAAAATAACTTTGTACTTATAGAAAAATTGTAAGAAGAGTACAAAGAACTCCTGTTTACCTTTTACTTAGATTTCTTAGTTTACCACATTATATTTTCATTTTTTCTCCCTTTCTTCCTATATCTCTCCCTCCTTTCCTCTCCATTCCCACTAGCTAATCAGCTAACTACTCACCTACCTACTACCTTCCTATCATCTATTCCTTCATGCACCACTGAATATAGTATCTTTATTCCCCAATGCTCCATGCAGAATCTGAAACACGGTAGAAATTCATTAAAGGATTGACAATTAGTGAATGATGTCTTTCAGGATTTTATCTATGCAAAGTTCAAGGCAACTCTGGAATAATAAATATGAAGTCATTATCTATTATAAAGAGCCAGTGAATCCATTTCAAATCTTAGGAATATTATCTTACAGTCTCTTAACAGTTTCAGCATTTGAAAGTTTCCAAACCAAGAATCAGAACAAATGCTTGACTATGTTTTCTTTTTCTGAATTATGAATGTGCTTATGTGGTGAACCAAAGCCAAATAACTTGCCTTCTATTTCAGTCTAGGACATATATATTCAGCCCTGTGGTTTCAAACCAACTGGTAAACTTGCTTATTGATTGAATTAAATTTACACAACCAAGTTACTGAATTCAGTTGGATCTTTTCTGGAACACTTTTCTCTGTAACTCTGTTTTCTCATTTTCTCCTTCAGTTTTATTTCTCTATATAGAATAAATTTTTAAAGTCCAGAGAGACTTTTTTATTCATCCCAGGAAAAATAAAAAGAGGTAACGTTGTTACATCCAAACAAGTTATGGCTTAAAATGAATCTTGCTTGAATCAGTTTGGAAAATAAGAATGTGCAAAGTAGAGACTACTATAAGACTTCTATAAAATGTGATTTATTTGATTTTAAGAATACTGAATGAATTCTTAAAAGAATGTTAAAGGCTGATTATATGAAGTGCCCAAAGAACTCAAATTCATTGAGACAGAAGTAGAGTAATGATTTCCAGGGGTTGGAGGGAAAAGGAAATTGAGTTATTATTTAATGGATAGAAGTTTGGGAAGAAGAAAAAGTCCTGGAGATGGACGGTGGTGACGGGAGCATGGCAAAGAGGATGTACCGAATCCCATTGAACTGTATAGCTAAAAGTGGTTAAACTGGTAAAATTTATGGTATGAATACTTTACCACAATTAAAAAAAAGAAAGCTAAATGCTATGTAGAAAAATATATTTGCCTATAGATGTATAAGTATCCTTCTGGTTTTTTAATTCATACAAAATGTAATCTTTTCTTTTCATACTGACTACTTACTTGGTAATTCTTTTACTCCCCAAAGAGAATTTGATGGGAGAGGTAGGAGGTGAGCATCGTTTGGGCTTTTCACATGTCTGAAATGTGCCCTGCAGTGGGGGGAACACATTGGACAAGTGGCGGGTTCATACCCAGCAAGGGACAGAAAGGCTGAGGACAGGAGGTAACAGGGCTCCCACCATGAACTGGGCCAGGAGGGTGCTCCCCCCGGAGTAACTGTGCATCCAGCAAGGGAGAGCTGACCTGGAGTTTCATAAAATAGGGGGCTCTGACAGCAGAAGTCTGTGAGGACTGGCCCATTATTTGTAACTGCTTTGAGATAATGAACTATTCTCTCAAGCACATCTTTCTCATTTTTAAAAGTTCCAGTTTGTGAGGTAGGTTTTTATCTTTAGTTTACGCTCCTCTCCTCCACTTATATCTAATATCTGTGTTCCAGTGTCAACACTTCTTTGATTCATGCTTTTCTTTGAGAAGTACTAATTTCCTATTAGAGAGTAATCTGAGGAAGAAGCAGGAGGCATGGGACAGGCAGACCAGAGCTTTGCTGGAGGTTTATCTTATGTGCCATCTCGTCCGGTGTGTTTTCTTTGCCCAGGAGGTATGTCTCAGCTTTTGGTGCTCAAAAGCAAAGATGTCTGGCCACCATTTTTCTGTACTATGATCTGCCGATCACCACCTTCTCTTCTTCTCTTACCCAATTTCACAACCTCTAGTTCCATAGACTAAAAGTTAGGTTTTAGGCATGTGGAAATAGAATATGAGTACATCTTCCTCTTCAGCTCCAACCAGCTCCCCTGCTAGTCTTTCTTTAAGAACTGGGATATACCTTTCAGGATTATGACACCAGCTTTTAGAGGAATCTATTTTTAGCTCAAGATTTGCATAGGTATGGGCTAGCATTCAGCTTCCTTTTTATAGTCTTTGGCTAACTCCCACCATATTTCATAGGTAATGCTTCACAGTTGGCCATGCAGGAGGCCGTGGGAGTACCTCTTTATTTCAGTATCAGTCAAGTTTCATCTCCATTGTTTTCATTTTTAGACAAAAGTCCCAGAATAGCAAAAATGTAGGATGCTATTTGAAGGAATTTCTGGAACTGTACACTAAATCCAATCCTGAAGATGCCACAAAAGGGAGAGAGAAAATGATGATCGTTTTTTTTTTTTTTAATCCTGAAAAGACTGAGACGTCTCTAGAGAGACAAAAGTTGGCTGGGTTTCAGGTTTCCTCTGAAATGAGATCCTAGACAGAAAGAGGCAAGGAGCCACAGATGAAAGATAGCATGGGTGTAAAGGGGAGCCCTGAATGAATCTTGCTCTCTGTTGCAACTTGAGGCATGAAAAGAGAAGCCCAGGTTAGTAACACAGCCATAATCTTTGAGCCCAGGAAAAGATAGGGAGGAATAAAATAAATGTAGGCAAGTGAGCAGGCCCTGGGCTTTGCCACCTCCCCAACCTCTCTCCCACTACACATCCCAAAAACTATTAGTTGTAACTGAGCAAGACAGTTTTCAGAAAAGGAGAACAGTGAAGTACAGGGATGGGCAGGTGGCAGTGAGGGGATTAGTGGAAAATTGGGAAGCCAGATGGCAAAGTGTCATCTTTCTCATTTCATGCTTTCACTTCAACACTGGATTAAGAATAGACTTTCTCTAACGTTGATTCTATTTAATATAGTACTTAGCCTGATCAGCAAAATATGGCAATAAAATAAATAACAGGGTAAATGTTGGAAGGGGAGAAACTAACAATCATCATTGGAAATAAGATCATTTACATTTTAAAAAAAGCTGAATCAACTGAGAAATTGAAAACTAATAAGAAAGTGTAGCAAGTTTCCTTCACCCAAACTCTATATCAGCACAACCAACTAGAAAATGCATTCTAGAAATCCAGGCATCATTCACAGGAGCATTTAAAAACCTGTAAAATATATATTTATACTTAATAAGCAATTTTATTATTTTTTTCTGCCATTCCCTTTCTATTTTATAGTGGTACTGTAATGTTATAATGGTTAACATTAAAGTGTAGTCCATAATTTCCTGGATATTAAGACTAGATTGCTACTGAACTAGAGGAGAAATGAATATCCCCCAGAATTGGAAATAATCAAAAAATTTACATAACTTTTTTGGAGAAATTTTAAAAATACTATTGTAGGATATAAAATAAGGAAATACTAGAAAGCCACACCATGTTCACCAGTGGATAATGTTGTAATGATATTAGTTATCTCAAACTTATTCTATAAATTCGGTTTTGTTTTAATAAAAATCCTAGAGTATTTTTGAGCCTCTCATAAAATTGATTCCAGAATGTATATAGAAAAATAAAAGTCTGCAGAAAAAATCCTGTATGACCTATCTTATAATAGGAACCAGATTGTCACTGTTTTCAGACTTGATCTATGTGAATAACCAATCCTAAATTCTCATTTTATTCCTTGATACTTTACAACCATTTATGGTACCAGTTGGACTTCCCTGGTGGCTCAGACAATAAAGAATCCACCTGCAATGAGGGAGACCTGCGTTCAATCCCTGGGTTGGGCAGATTATCTGGTGAAGGGCATGGCAGCCCACTCCAGTATTCTTGCCTGAAGAATCCCATGGACAGAAGAGCCTAGCGGGCTATAGTCCATAGGGTCACAAAGAGTCAGACATGACTGAGTGACTAAGCACAGGACACACTACCAATTACTACATAGACCAGCCTTTTTGGTCGCCAGCAACAGAATATTCTCTATTTTCAGCAGAAAAGGATTTTATTAAATATTTATAGTTCACGAATCATTGGCAGGGCTGACAAAACAGACTAAGCTGAGCATTTATGTCTGCCTCCAGTACCCGCTTCAGCTTGGCATCCATTCACATTCTCTTTCCCATTCTCAAATTCTGAAGCAACTGCCTGTTCCTACCTAGTATGACTACCCTCATACAAACAAAATGTACTCAACCTGCCCCCCAAGGATATGCCAATATCTCAGCGTTGTTAAAGTAACAAGGTACTTGATATCCATTAAATTATCAAAACTTAGAAAGATAAAATTTTAGCGAGATTGCAGAGAGACAAAAGGTTCCATTTCTGTTGATGGAAGAGCAAACTGGCCTGACTGCCCTAGAGAACTCGAGTACGTCCTAGTTCAGTTCAGTCACTCAGTTGTGTCCGACTCTGCAACCCCATGGACTGCAGCACATCAGGCTTCCCTGTCCATCACCAACTCCCGGAGCTTGCTCAAACTCATGTCCATCGACTTGGTGATGCCATCCAACCATCTTATCCGCTGTCTTCCCCTTCTCCTCCTGCCTTAAATCTTTCCCAGCATCAGGATCTTTTCCAATGAGTCAGTTCTTCACATCAGGTGGCCAAAGTATTGGAGTTTCAGCTTCAGCATCAGTTCTTCCAATGAATATAGTGCTTAGTAAAGTTGTATGCATATATGACCATGAAATCTTACTCCTAGATTCATACCCTAGGGAAACACTCTTGCAGATCCATGAAGGACAGTAAAAGAATATTTATTATAGTGTTGCTTGTTGGGTTGGGGAGTTATAGGTCACTTAAGTGTCTGTATTGGGGAATGATAAAAACAAAGTGGCAAGTGCACACTTCAGACTCTGCAGTAGTCGGAAAGGATGCCTTTGGTACCCATATAGCAAGAAGGGTCGATCTAAAAAGCATAGTAGTGTCCCAAAGGTAAGAAACAAAACAGTATCTGTACCACAATACCATCACATGAGTTAACACACACACACACAATGTATATTTATAAGTATTTATTCATACATATGGACGTATGTGAGGTACTTTGGAGAGGGGGCTGCAGCGTAAAGAATGTGAGTGGGAATAAGAAATCAAGTAGAGAAAAATAACCAAAAAAATGATGAATGTTGCATGGATGCATAATGATGTGCCCTGCCTCAACTAATAGGATTAGTTCAACTCTGAATCTGAGACGTTTATTCATTTGTTTGTTTGGAATAAGGAGATATTCTGTGATTATGGCGTCCCATTCCTCCCAGTTAATCATAATAATTAAAAATTCAAAAACTGCTCTAAAGGCGCCGGTGCATTTCACTTTTAAACATAAAGCTGACTCGTTTATGTCTCTAAGGAAACTTCCACCAAATGCCTCATCTCCAAGCTCCTCATTTTCTTGATTCCATCTAATCTTGGCAAAGGAAAGGGAGAGGTTAGAATAACCTTTCAAAACTTTGAGAATGGTTCTAATTGTTCTCCATTTAGACAAAGTTACTGGTTGCTTAATAGCTATTTAGAGGTCTTTCTGGAAAGCAGGCAGCCATTCCAGGCTGTAAAGGTTGTTTTATAGAAATGTTCTTTTTGACAGAAAGAAGACATTGGAGAATTCGTATGCTATTTTAGCTGATTCTGTGATTGCAATTACACAAATCACTACATTCCAGAGAGATCCCATGAACAGAAGGTTTTTCCATTTCAGTCGTTCAAGGTAAAACATTATCTTTTCATTTTTGATATACTCCAGAGTGTCAAGAAATGATGAAATGTAAGTCACAATTACAATAGCATTTCTAAGTCTTCCTTGATGGTCAGAGGTAAGAAAAGGAGAGAATAAGATAATTCTTTTGTTCTCAGTGACATTAAAATGCCCTTTCAGATAAGAAAAAAATATATTGGACTGGCTTCCCTTTGTTCAACTGCTGTAACCTCCTGAAATCTCACTGCCTATTCACCCCACTGTGAGTTAGTGTCACAGAGCAAAATAATGACTATCTTCCGTAAGTCTGTGTAGTGCTATAGAACTGGAATGAAATTAGAAGGTGAATGGACTGTAGATTTGTCATATAGTTTTTCAGCTGTTTGATTTGGTGTTCTGTTCCTTTCTTTGGTACTTTTATTTATGCACATGAGGAAACAGATAATATAAATAGCAAATATCTCTCGGACCATTCGATTTTGGCTTTATATTTTCAACTATGCTGATAACTGCTGGTCACATTTTGATTCCATTTGGGTGGTCTCATTTACTGCTGGTCACATTTCGATTCCGTTTGGGTGGTCTCATTTAAATCTATGTAGAATATCCCTTATGATTATACAGTGGAAGTGAGAAATAGATTTAAGGGACTAGATCTGATAGATAGAGTGCCTGATGAACTATGGAATGAGGTTCGTGACATTGTACAGGAGACAGGGATCAAGACCATCCCCATGGAAAAGAAATGCAAAAAAGCAAAATGGCTGTCTGGGGAGGCCTTACAAATAGCTGTGAAAAGAAGAGAGGCGAAAAGCAAAGGAGAAAAGGAAAGATATAAGCATCTGAATGCAGAGTTCCAAAGAATAGCAAGAAGAGATAAGAAAGCCTTCTTCAGTGATCCATGCAAAGAAATAGAGGAAAATAATAGAATGGGAAAGACTAGAGATCTCTTCAAGAAAATTAGAGATACCAAGGGAACATTTCATGCAAAGATGGACTTGATATAGGACAGAAATGGTATGGACCTAACAGAAGCAGAAGATATGAAGAAGAGGTGGCAAGAATACATGGAAGAACTGTACAAAAAAGATCTTCACAACCCGGATAATCATGATGGTGTGATCACTCATCTAGAGCCAGACATCCTGGAATGTGAAGTCAAGTGGGCCTTAGAAAGCATCACTAAGAGCCAACCAGTCCATTCTGAAGGAGATCAACCCTGGGATTTCTTTGGAAGGAATGATGCTAAAGCTGAAACTCCAGTACTTTGGCCACCTCATGCGAAGAGTTGACTCATTGGAAAAGACTCTGATGCTGGCAGGGATTGGGGGCAGGAGGAGAAGGGGACGACCAAGGATGAGATGGCTGGATGGCATCACTGACTCGATGGACATGAGTTTGAGTGAAATCCGGGAGTTGGTGATGCACAGGGAGGCCTGGCGTGCTGCGATTCATGGGGTCGCAAAGAGTCGGACACGACTGAGCGACTCAACTGAGAATATCATATGAGGGATAGACAGAATGAGTACCTCAAGTGAAAGCTACACTCAGTAATGCAGTTTTAATTGCTCTGAAAACCTCAGCCTGGGAAACCCAGGTTATCCAGGCTTCCTGAGGACTGATCTACATTCTAACATCTGCTAAGTTCTGATATGTGTGACCTCTATTCATTTCTGAGGGAAGACTGTCTCTTAAGGAGCAAAGCAGTGTTTAGTAGTTGCAAATAGAAGTCTGTCTTTCTGGAAATGAAGATTGCAAAATATAGCCCAATGGCTATTAAAAAAACATCTCTCCATGTGATGAATAAGATAATCCAAAATGACTTTATTTTCCAGGATCATTTCTTCAGACATGAGTACTGTAAGAGGTAAAAGAAAAGGGGCAATAAACTGAAATTCATAAATGCAGTTGAACTATAACTTATGAAATCTTTCTGAACATTCCCTCACTGAAAGCTCCTTTTCTCTTTATCACTTTGCCTGCTTTGTGTCTCGACATGGCCACGAGCAGCTAATATCACCGGCAGATCTGGACAATATTTGCTAAAAACATGCTGGCACACAGATTCCACTGTTCCTGACTAAACAGGAGGCTAAAAATAAATGAGAGATGCGAGAGATATGAGTAAATCCACAGTTTCATGGTAAATGGCAAAAGACTCTTTCAACTATGGCCTGCTTGTTGCAGGAAGATAAAACCCAATATCAACATTGCTTGGGTGATAATCTTCTGCTCTTTCTCTTCCAGTCAGCAAATAACCAACTCTCTTCAAATCCCTAAATATTTCTGTGTTTACATTTTCCAAATACTTAAGGCCGCTATCCTGAGATAGTGGGAACAACCCAATATGTCATCTTATCTCTCTTAAATAATGAAACCCAGATTGTCACAATCAGCTAAACCCAGGATTCAGAGGTAGCCATTCAAGAATGTGGGATGTTGCTAACGGGAGCAGTACAACTTCATAACCAATGCTTCAAAGTCACAGCCAATGTGTTAATGACCCTGGATATCTGAGATCATTGTAAATACACAGGAGCATATGTGAGCCCAAAGACTGAGCAGTCCTTAAACACTGAAATTACTCTATGTTTAGTTAAATGATCTTTCTTTACTAAAGTAAAAGAATATTTTTAAAAATTGAAAGGAGTCCTCTCTGAACTCATTGTGCTTTTCAAAGCCAAGTTGATTTTACTAACATTGACTTTAAGAGAGTAAATCAACTTGGCTTTGAAAAGCATAACAAGTGGTCATTTCACTTCTAGTACCAATGTGAATAAGGTAAAAATGTAAGAAATTATAAAAGCTTTAAAAATCTTTATTTGAAAAAGTTTTCTGTTGAAGTATAATTTCCCTGTAACACTGTGTTAATTCCAGGTATGTGACATAGTGATTTGATCTTTTTATACATTATAAAAATGATCACCACAAAAAATCTAGTTATCCTCTGTCACCATACAAAGTTATCACAATACAATTGACTGTATTTTCTGCACTATACATTCATCTCCATGACTCATTTATTTTGTAGCTGGGAGTTTGTACCTATTAATTTCTCTCACCTATTTCACTCACTCCTCCTCTTATACCCCGCTCCTAGCAATCACCTGTTTGTTGTCTGTATCTATGAATCTGTTTCTGTTTTGTTATATTAGTTCCTTTGTTTTTTGTTTTTTTTTTAGATTCCATGTATAAGCAAAATCATATGGTATTTGTGTTTCTCTGTCTGATTTATTTCACTTAGCATAATACTCTCTAGGTCCATCCATGTTGTCACAAATGGCAAGATTTCATTATTTTATGGCTGAGTAATGTTCCATTGTTCTTTATCCATTCATCTATCTGTGGGCACTTTGACTGCTTCTATATTATGGGGTTGCAAAGAGTCGGACCCAACTGAGCAACTGAACTGAACTGATATCTTGGTTATTGTTAACAATGCTACAATAAACGTAGGAGTCCATTGATCTTTTTGAATTTGTAAGAAATCATAAAGTTTAGTCTAGCGTACATTCAGCAAAATTCTGCCATCTGATTAACATGTGTTACTTTACTTTGCCTTCTTCCTTAGTGCTGAAGGTCGGCGGAATGAATCTGATGCCTGGAACGTTCCCGCAGGGTGCAGATATGTTAAGTATGTGCATTCTCTAGGTGGAATGAATCTTAGGTCAGGTCAAGCTGACAGGGTTGGTTACATGTGGATTGCAAGGACAGAAGCAGTAGGCAGGGGCCGGGGCCATAACCAGAAGATTGAGAAGTGACGTAGAGAAATTAGTAGCATTATTATCCAAAAATGCTCATCCCAGGAAGCAAGACAGGATGCAGGATGTTAATAAAGTTAGTTGATTTAGGTGCTAGTGTGTTAATTAAGGATGCAGTGAGGCTTGCTTTGATGTGAAGCCTGGAGCGCTATGAGTGTGATTGTTTAAAAGAAAGCATACTAGTATGGAAATGAGGCAGCAACTCAAATTTAAGGGTGGGGCAGCAAGAGTAGGAGTGAAAGGAGATATATATACTGTCATAGCAAATTCCTGGAAGCCTACTTGCTAAAATATTTAATAGAGATATCTGTCTATACAGACATTTTTGGACAATCTACTTTCTATTAATTACATTTTCTGATTTCCCTCCATTAAACATATAGTACTTGAATAATAAGAAAGTTCAGAAAAATATTTGAAAGACTCAAATGAAAGAAGGAAAGCCAACCATCATAGTTTAAGATTCATAGTCTAAAATTCTAGTGCAACAATAAAATTGTCACATACACATGCATGCACACACACACTGCATCTGAAGCCAAAGGCAACATATGATTGATTTAGTTCTGCTGGAGACTATTACAACTAAGACAATGTCTAGGGAAAGACATGATTTTTGTTCTCATATGTGTAGTGAAGGGTCAGCAGTGCCTCAGGTGGCTTTATGCCTTATAGTTCTGTAGGGAAGGAATACAGGGGATACTGGGAAGGGAAAGGTCCATCTAGTCAAAGCTATAGTTTTTCCAGTAGTCATGTATGGATGTGAGAGTTGGACTATAAAAAAAGTGGAGTGCCGAAGAATTGATGCTTTTGAACTGTAGTGTTGGAGAAGACTCTTGAGAGTCCCTTGAACAGCAAGGAGATCCAACCAGTCCATCCTAAAGGAAATCAGTCCTGAATATTGATTGGAAGGACTGATGCTGAAGCTGAAGCTCCAATACTTTGGCCAGCTGATGTGAAGAAATGACTCATTGGAAAAGTCCCTGATGCTGGGAAAGATTGAAGGTAGGAGGAGAACGGGACGTCAGAGGATGAGATGGTTGGATGGTATCACCGACTCGATGGATATGAGTTTGAATAAACTCCAGGAGTTGGTGATGGACAGGGAGGCCTGGTGTGCTGCAGTCCATAGGGTCGCAAAGAGTTGGACTTGACTGAGTGACTGAACTGAACTGCCCTAAGGCTTGCTGAATACAGGAATCATGTCTGCCTTACTCACTAATGGATTTCCATGGTTCAGCATAGGGCCTGTTTATTCATCAGCAACATGAAGTTAATTATATCTACCTTTCTATGATTATGAAGATTGAATGAAATAACAATATTTGCTTGCTTGTTGTTGTATATTGCTACATAACAAACAACCCCAAACCTTGTGGCCTAAAGTAACCACAATTATTTTACTTACTCAGGTACAGTTCAGGCAGGTCATGGTGGGAATAGTTATTCCTGTTCCACACAGCTTCATTCAGGGTAGCTTGAAGGTGGAGCCTGGAGTGATCTGAAGGCTTGCTTACTCATAGGTCTGGTGGGGATGCTGCTGACAGTTGAGATTTTTGGCGAAGACAGGAACACCTTTATGTGGCCTGTCGTATGTGACCTGGACTTCCTCATGATGTCGTCTTTGGAGAGAAAGCTGGATGGAACACTTATGGCTTTGCATTGGAAGTATGCAGTGTTTTTTTCCACCATATTCTATTTGTTTTTGCAGTTAGTCACAAAGTTCAACTCAATGTCAAGGGGAAAAAAAAATACTGCTTGATGAAGAGTGTCATGGGACCATAAGCTTTGCTGCCATATGAGCACATGATGGGATACTGAAAATGTGACAGTTTTTATTCTAAGAGTAGATGTTGGCTAGGCATTATTAGCCATTCTATTTCTAGTTATGCCATCTCTCCTCAAATATACCATTATTTGATGAGTGTGGCCTTTTGTAGCAAAAAACAAGTTCTTTCTGTTGTGAAAAGGTCCTTGATCTGGAGAGTAATCTGAAATTCAAGTAGAAATTTGAGAGTTTGATCATAATCACAGCCCTTCATTCTAGAAAATTTATTTGAAATGAGAATTAAAATGAACAATGCTAGTGATACTTTTTGAAAATTTATTAATTGGAGGATAATTGCTTTGCAATATTGTGTTGGCTTCTGCCATACAACAATGTGAATCAGCCATAGTTATACATATACCCCCTTCCTCTTGAACCCCCACCCCCACCTCTCACCCCACCCCATTCCTCTAGATTGTCACAGAGCACTGGGTTGAGCTCCCTGTGTCACACAGCAAATTCCCACTGGCTACTTATTTTACATATGATAATGTATATGTTTCAAAGCTTCTCTCTCTATTTGTCCCAACCTCTCCTTCCCCTGCTGTGTCCACAGTCTGTTCTTTGTGTCTGCACGTCTATTCCTGCCCCGCAAATATGTTCATCAGTACCATTTTTCTAGATTCCATATGTATGCATTAATATACAAAATTTGTTTTTCTCTTTCTGACTTGCTTCACTCTGCATAACAGACTCTAGGTTCCCCCACCTCACTAGAACAGACTCAAATGCATTCCTTTTGTGGCTGAGTGATATTCCACTGTATATATGTACCACAGCTTCTTTATCCATTCATCTGTTACTGGACATCTAGGTTGCTTCCATGTCCTAGCTACTGTAAATGGTGCTGCAATGGACCTTGGGGTACATGTGTCTTTTTGAGTCATGATTTTCTCAGGGTATATGCCCACTGTTGGGATTGCTGGGTCGTATGTTTTTTTATTCCTAGTTTTTTAAGGAATCTCCATAGTGTTCTCCTACCCAAGTGCAAGAGGGTTCCTTTTTTCCACACCCTTTCCAGCATTTTTTGTTTGTAGATGTTTTGATGACTGCCATTCTACCTGGTGTGAGGTGACACCTCATTATCGTTTTGATTTGCATTTCTCTATTAATGAGCATCTTTTCCTGTGTTTGTTGGTCATCTGTGTGTCTTCTTTGGAGAAATGTCTGTTTAGGTCTTCCTCCCAAGCAAAGGCAAAAGTAAGATGGATATAGGTTGCTGAGCTGTGACTGAGGAGTATTTTGTTAAAGCAGAGTGTTTGAGTGAACAGTGTAATGACTGTAACTACAGAAATTTCCTGAAGCTGATCTTTAAAAAATCTTGTTTTGTATTCATATTGAACGTCTAGACTTCTGAGCAGAGTAAAGAGGAATTCTTCTAGTTCTTGAGATAAAGGAGAGGTCTCTGCCTCCACTGTTTGGACAGCTGGAGTCTTCTCTCCTTAATCTCCCAGAAGAGAAGGGGTGACAACCCCTAGTCCCTGGAAATCTTGCGTCTCCTCCCACTCCAAGATTGAGAAACCTGTGAGGAGAGCCTTCTATTTGAGTTTTTTAAAAGTTAGAATGACTACAAGGAGCAAAGGTGCTGAATTTGGAGACTACACAAGTGAAGTAACCTGGGATTTTTTAAAAAAATCAGCTGTGTTTCTGAATTGAGAAGAAATTCTTCAGGTGTCTGTTTAATCAGTAGAATAGGCCGTGTTTCAAGGCTTACACTCATTTACTCATTCATTCACTTGCTAAATAGTTATTAAAAGCAAACTATATGCTGAGTACCAAGCTTGATGCTCAAAACAGAAAGATGAACAAAAGAAACAAGGTTCTTGAGAGATGGAGACTGCACCCCAATGTTTGAATCTTCTCTCTCCCTACTAGCCCTTTCTTATCCAAAGTGGAGTAACTATGCTCCTATAGTCCCCAAGCTTACCATGTAATACCAAAGCTACTTAAATCTTCTTTTGGCTTCTGTTTTTTCTCAGTGAAGAATGGGCTTCAGAGTGGATCACATAGAACAAATAGAGCTTTCACTGAGTCTCCAGATAGAATAAGTGATCCCCAAATTTTATTCCAAAATCCGTTCCTTTTTTTATTGTATCACTAAATGAATGGACCATGGGAATGTCAGAAATGTTTAAAAGACACCGAAAATGTCAATGGATTGGGAGCAGGAGGAGAAGGGGATAACAGAGGATGAGATGGCTGGATGGCATCACCGACCTAAATGGACATGAGTTTGAGTGAACTCCGGGAGTTGGTGATGGACAGGGAGGCCTGGCGTGCTGCAATTCATGGGGTTGCAAAGAGTCAGACACGACTGAGCGACTAAACTGAACTGAACTGAAAACTGTCAAAAAGGCAACAAAAATGTACTGACTTCATCAAGGTATTTGACAAATTTTGTCATGACATTCATGTAAATAAGCCCAAAAAGTTGGATAATTAAGTGGCAAAAATACATCTCAAGAATACTGATAAATTAATCAGTGCTAATTTGGACCAGCATTTCTCAGACTTGAGTAACACATAGATCCCTTTGAAGGGAAATATATGCTCACAGACCTCCACAATATGGATTTAAATTTTTATTATGATATTATTCAAATATATAAACCTGAAATAGAAATAAGTTGTTCACACTTGCTGGCCTTATTCAATCATAAAATTTAAAAATCAAGACGAATACACAAATCAAATAAAAACACTGTAAGTTAACAGTATTCATTTAACATGACAGATAATGTCATTTGCCAACAGTAAATCACTGATGTTGAATTTAAATTAACACACTGAGGCTTCATGTCAGCTTCCATAACTTTCAGCATTTTGGCTTCACTGTTTCCAATGCAGAAGAGATTTACTTGCATAAATATGCTGTACAAGATGAAATTTAAAATTTAAATTTTAAATGAAAATTAAAATTCCAAGGATTTGTTTGATAGTTCAGGTTAGTCAGACCTCATAATTTATCAAAATTTTTCCAGCAAGAAATTCTTACATGCCAGTCTTAATTAATTGCTAAAGATTAGCACTAAGGTTAATATTTTAAGGGAATTAAAATCTTCAATAAATGGGAATTTGATCCATTTATTTCTGGAAGTGGAAACAATTTCCTTATACTTATTATAACATCTCTTGCTAAAGTAGTATTCTGGAAGAAAAGTTAAATATTATTTTCAAAACTAAGTATTTATTCAACAACAAGCATTTATTGAGCAGATTTCTCAAACTATTCTGAGCCCTATGAACAGAGATCTGTCATTTCATTTCTCTATTTGAACTGCCAGAAACTTCTCTCACTGTGGGTTGCCACAGAATTATTTGGCTTTCACAAAGGCAGGCATTAATGCAAGCTTGAACAGTAAAATGAAGTAGAAGTACTCAGTGTTAGGACAATCACCAGATGATGAAGAATATGTTCATATTATTTTTTTAAGTCATCATTCAGAGTAAATTCACATTTAAAATTCTGGTTTGAAATTCATGGTTCAGAGTGAATGTGTTTTTTTTTTTTTTTTTTTTTTGGCAAATTTTGGCTTAATGCTTAGAACTGGTAAACAAATAATAAGCATTTTACTATTGATGTTGCTGATTATTTGTTTAAAACATTGGTTGGCAACATAGCCCAAAGAAAAGGGACTGACACCAGAACAATGATTCTGAGTCTTTTTCATTCCCACACTGACTAGCCAACTCATCATGGATATCTCTGTATTTGAAGTTTCCTATCCATTAATGAAGTTGAAACTTTCTAGATTGTTGGGAAGATCACATGAGTTTAAAATTTAATTCAACTGATATATATTATGCAAAAGCCCCAAGGTAAGTCATATGGCATCATATGCCAGTGCTCTGAAAATCAAACAGTGCTGAATCCATCTTAGATATTCTTTTAATAGAAATGAGCCAATTTGGAGAAAATAAATTTCTCAACAGAAAAAATCTACTATAGAAGAGAGCAGCGAATCATTGCCCCAGCTCTTCTTGTTGTTCAGGGGCCAAGTCATGTTCGACTCTTTGCAATCTAAAAGACTATAGAAAGCCAGGCATCCCTGTCCTTCATTATCTCCCACAGTTTGCTCAAACTCATGTTCACTGAGACAGTGATGCCATCCAACAATCTCATCCTCTGTCGCCTCCTTCTCCTCTTGCCCTCAATCTTTCCCAGCATCAAGGTCTTTTCCAATGAGTTAGCCCTTTGCATCAGGTGGCCAAATTATCGGAGCTTCAGCCTCAGCATCAGTCCTTCCAGTGATTATTCAGGACTGATTTCCTTTAGGATGGACTGGTTTGACCTCCATCCTGTCCAAAGACTCTCAAGAGTCTTCTCCAGTACCATATTTTGAAAACATCAATTCTTCAGTGCTCGGCCTTCTTTGTGGTCCAGCTCTCACATTCATACATGACTACTGGAAAAACCATAGCCTTCACCATACAGACCTTTGTCAGCAAAGTGATGTCTCTGCTTTTAAATTCACTATGTTGGTCATAGCTTTTCTTCCAAAGAGCAGTCTTTTAATTTCATGCCATCTGCATGTGATTTTGGAGCCCATGAAAATAAAGTCTCTCACTGTTTCCATTGCTTTCCCATCTATTTGGCTTGAAGAGATGGGACTGGGTGCTATCTTAGTTTTTTGAATGTTGAGTTTTAAGCCAGCTTTTTCACTCTCCTCTTTCACCTTCATCAAGAGACTCTGGTTTCTCTTTGCTTTCTGCCATTAGAGTGGTATCATATGCATGTCTGAGGTTGTTGATATTTCTCTCACCATCCTTGATTTCAGGCTGTGCTTCATCCACCCTGGCATTTCACATGGTTCACTCTGCATGTAAGTTAAATAAACAGGGTGACAATATACAGCTGGATGTACTCCTTTCCCAATTTTGAGCCAGTCTGTTGTTCCATGTCCAGTTCTAACTGTTGCTTCTTGTCCTGCAAACAGGTTTCTCATGAGACAGGTAGGTGGTGTGGTATTCCCATCTCTTTAAGAATTTTCCACAGTTTGTTGTGATCCACACAGTCAAAAGCTTTATAGCATAGTCAATGAAGCAAAAGTAGATGTTTTTCTGGAATTCTCTTGCTTTCTCTATGATCCAACGGATTTTGGCAATTTGACCTCTGGTTCTTCTGCCTTTTCTAACTCCAGCTTGTATATCAATGGACATGTTTGAGCAAACTTCAGGAGATAGTGAATGATAGGGAAGCCTGGCATGATGCAGTCCATGGAGTCACAAAGAGTTGGACACAACTGAGCGACTGAACAACAACAACATCTGGAAGTTCTTGGTTCACATACTGTTGAAGACTAGCTTGAAGGATTTTGAGCATTACCTTGCTAGCATGTGAACTGAGTGCAATTGTACAGTAGTTAGAACGTTCTTTGGCATTGTCTTTCTTTGGGATTGGGATGAAGACTGACCTTTTCCAGTCCTGTGGCCATTGCTGAGTTTCCCAAATTTGCTGGTGTATGGAGTGCAGCAGTTTCACAGCATCATTTTTTTTTTTTTTAAAAGATTTGAAATAGTTCAAGTTCATCAAATTCCACCACCTCCACTAGCTTTGTTCATAGTGGTGCTTCCTAAGGTCCACTTGACTTCACATTCTAAGATGTCTGGATCTAGGTGAGTGACCACACCATTATGGTTATCCAGGTCATTAAGAACTTTTTTGTATAGTTCTTTTGTGTATTCTTTCCACCTCTTCCTTATCTCTTCTGCTTCTGTTAAGTCCTTGCCATTTCTGTCCCTTTGTTGTGCCCATTTTTGTAAGATATATTCCCTTGGTATCTCCAATTTTCTTGAATAGATCTCTAGTCTTTCCCATTCTATTATTTTCCTCTATTTCTTTGCATTGTTCACTTAAGAAGGCTTTTTTATCTCTCCTTGCTTTTCTCTGAAACTAAATTTCAGGGAATAACATTTGATTTCTCCTAAGGGATGGTTTTTCCAGTGGTCACGTATAGATGTGAGAGTTGGACTGTGAAGAAAGCTGAGCACCGAAGAATTGATGCTTTTGAACTGTGGTGTTGGAGACGACTCTTGAGAGTCCCTTGGACTGCAGGGAGATCCAACCAGTCCATTCTAAAGATCAGCCCTGGGTGTTCTTTGGAAGGAATGATGCTAGAGCTGAAACTCCAGTACTTTGGCCACCTCATGTGAAGAGTTGACTCATTGGAAAAGACTCTGATGCTGGGAGGGATTGGGGGCAGGAGGAGAAGGGGACCACCAAGGTTGAGATGGCTGGATGGCATCACTGACTCGATGGACATGAGTGTGAGTGAACTCTGGGAGTTGGTAATGGACAGAGAGGCCTGGCGTGCTGCGATTCATGGGGTCGCAAAGAGTTAGACACGACTGAGCGACTGAACTGAACTGAAGGGATTCTTGCCCACAGTAGTAGATATAATGGTCATCTGAATTAAATTTGCCCATTCTCATCCATTTTAGTTCATTGATTTCTAAAATATCAATGTTAACTCTTGGCATCTCCTGCTTGACCACATCCAATTTACCTTGATTCTTGGGCCTAACATTCCAGGCTCCTGTGCAGTAAGGTTCTTTACAGCACTGGACTTTATGTTCACCACCAGACACATCCACAGTTAAACATCATTTCCACTTTGGCCCAGCTATTTCTCCACTCTTCCCCAGAAGCATGTTAGATATCTACCGACCTGGGGGGCTCATCTTCTGGTGTCACATCTTTTTGCCTTTTCATACAGTTCATGGGGTTCTTGAGGCAAGAATACTGGAGTGATTTGCCATTCCCTTCTCCACTGGACCATATTTTGACAGAACTCTCCAACAGGACTTGTCTGTCTTGGATGGGCCTGCAGGCCATGGCTCATAGCTTCATTGTGTTACACAAGGCTGTGATCCGTGTGATCCTTTTGGTTAGCCTTCTGTGATTGTGGTTTTCATTCTGGAGGCTGAGAGATTCTAGTTCTTGCTTCTTCAGTCTGCCTTCTGATGAATGAGGATAAGAGGCTTGTGCAAGCTTCCTGATGGGAAGGACTGGCTGTGGGGAAAACTGAGTCTTGCTTTAGTGGACAGAGTCATGCTCAGTAAATCTTTAATCCAATTGTCTGCTGATGAGTAGGGCTGTTCTCCCCCTCCCGCCTCTCCCCCTCCCCCCATTCATTGTTTGGCCTGAGGCAGCCCAGTTTGAGAGTCTGCAGGCTCTATGGTAGGGCTGCTGGAGACCTCCAAGAGGACTTATGCCAACCCGTGCCTCTGCAGGAGACCTTCACTCACAGGCAGGTCTGGCTCAGTCTCTTGGTGGGTCACTGCTCCTTTCACCTGGTTTCTGGTGCACACAACATTTTGTTTTTGCCCTCCAATAGTCTTTGTTTTCCCCCAGGCCTGTGGAAGTTCTGTAATCAAATTCTGCTGTCCTCCAAAGTCAGTTTCCCTGGGGATTCCCAGTCCCTTTGCCCAGTCCCTTTCCCTGGGTTGGGAAGCCTGATGGGGGCCTAGAGCCTTCGCAAGAGTATGAGAACTTCTTCTTTGGTATTATTGTTCTCCAGTTTGTGGGTCACCCACCTGCTGGGAATGGGATTTAATTTTAAGTGTGATTTTTGCACCCCTCCTACTATCTAGTTACAGCTTCCCCTTTGTCCTTAGACATGGAGTATCTTTTTTTGCTGGGTTCCATTGTCCTCCTGTCCATGGTTATTCAGCAGCTAGTTGTGACTTTGGTGTTCTTACAGAAAAAGATGAGCACACATCCTTCTACTCTGCCATCTTGACCTTGCCCCCTTGGTTACTCTAAGCCTACTCTCAGCTTCTTTCTGAAGCTGAGAAATATTCAGCGAATGGATTGTATACTTGAAATTCATGGATAGGCTTCAGGGAAAGTAAGTTTCTGTACTGTATCCAATATTTGGGGTGTGTGTGTGTGCGAGTTCATGTATGTATGCGCATATGTGTCCATGTGCTTATGGGAAGGTTTATATTTCAGCAGATTCACAAATGTGTCTAAGAACTTAAATGTACAAGAGCCACTGTTTTGGAATAAGACTCTTTCTTAATTCTTAGTTTCACTTGAGAATAAACATTTCAATTTGACTTGAAACTAGGATGTTTTTATGGAATAATTTTTTCTAGGAATAATACTACAATATTAGTCCTAGCCATAATTGTGATACAAAGTCTTAATCAATTTAATAAGGGTAGTTACATTTTTATCTTGATCAAAGATAAATTAGGACTACAGATTCAACAGCGGCACATATTGCAACCATCTAGCTGATGCCACCGGACTGTGTTATTTGATTTGGAATTACAGTATTAACTGGCCCAAAGTAGATGGTGGTACGTAAACATGAGCCTGATGTTTACATATGAAACCCATTGAAATTGCAGGGCATCTTTTTAGTTAAGTGAATGTGAATCAATATTTATCTGGGAATTAATCTATTTATCAGATTCAACCTGGTCTAGCCTTCAGTTATTTTATGGAGGCATGTATGGTGAGATCACAGATCCTAAGGGTACAGTTTGGCTGTGACACATGCTTACACCTGTTAAACTCACACTTTGTCAAGTTACAGAGCATCATTATTACTCTAAAAATGTCCCTGTTCCCCTTCTCAGGCATTCTCCTCTCTAGTGACTGATTCAGTTTATCCTAGTTTTTAACTTAGAAAGCCAATTTTCAGATTGGCAAGGCCATTGTTTTTACACTCTATTTTCTAGAGCCTTAAAGATCCGTGAAGGTGGCCTGGGAGCCACTATCAGAAGATTGGAGGGTGGGCTAAAGGAGCTCTCAAAGAGATCTGGACATTTCCCCAACTCCTGTTTCAGCTGGAACAGCTTCTCTTTGAATTTTTTCAAATTGGAATTCCATGTGAAGACTAGTTTTAAAGGGGGTTCTGCTTTTTCACAAAAAATGATCTGGCGTAGGCTACTGTGCCAAAAATAACTGTAGTGTTTAAATCAAACCATTATGGAATCTAACTCTTAACATGACAGTTAAGACTTCTTAAGACCCAAGGGAGAAAGCAAAAGTCACCAGTTGTGCAGAATGAAGCCTGAAGAAACACACTGGCCCCAGGGTGAAGCTAGCCCAGAGGGCTGGGGAGAGCAGCGCCTCAGTGGGTAGCCTTTCCTGACCACTCTTTCCAGATTGGGTAGAGGAGTTCCTTGATTCCAGAATGAGGCTTTTCCATTTTAGACCATGTTCTCTCCAGTAAGGTGACTGTTTTGACTGCCTAACGTCAGTCTTGTGCCTTAAAATCAACTGGACTCAGAGACTGGCCAGAGTCACTTGTGATGATATCTAAAAAGGCATTGTCCTGTTTTCTCCCTAAAAGTCCAGAATCATTGCTTTATGAATTTCAACCTAATGTCTTTCTGTGTTTGGAGGTTTGTTTGAATTTAATGGAATAAACCATCCATTGTATACAGTACAAATGTTCTCATATTTATGATAGATAAATAGGGGAAGCTATCTTTAGAATAAAATTTATTTTTATGAGTTATCAGTTCCCAGATGCTTATGTGTGCTTAATACTTATAAAGGACCCATTTGAAAGCATTTTTGTTGGTTGGCTGTGTTAATGTTGTTTTCCTTTTAATTTTATTCTAAAAGAAGATAGAATACAAATAATACTGCTTTATATTTGGATCTTGATTTAAATGTTGTAAAAATAACACATTGGTTTGTTATAACAATCCAGAAAAGTATGCATTATTACCTCCATTTTAAAGATGAGTAAACTGAGGCAGTGATGAGTCAAGTGACCTGCTCACAGAGATAGAGAATACTCATTTTAATCACTAGATCACTGTACAGTGTCGTTTATCCAGTGGCTTGCATTGCTCACCTGTGTTTTTAGTACTAGTGTGTTTAGCTGAGAGACAGTGAATTAAGCAATTGTTCTTAATGCAATTTCTTGATGTCACTCCATTTATTAGCTCACTTTGAATGCTGGTTTTATCTTTTAATGAAATTTAGCATTGTCAATTGTAAATAGTTTTAAATGTTACTTTTTTTAATTGAAGGGTAATTGCTTTACAGAATTTTGTGGTTTTCTGTTATATATCAACAAGAATCAGCCATAGGTACACCCATGTCCCCTCCCTCCTGGACCTCCCTCCCATCTCCTTCCCCACCCCACCCTTCAGCCTGTCACAGTGCCCCTGTTTGAATTCCCTGAGTCATACAGAAAATTCCCATTGGTTCTCTATTTTACATATGGTATTATAAATTTCTATGTTACTCTCTCCATACGTTTCCTCCTCTCCTCCCACCATGTCCACAGGTCTGTTCTCTATGTTTGTTTCTCCATCACTGCCCTGAAAATAAATTCATCTGTGCCATCTCTTTATATTCTATATATGTGTGTCAGTATACAATATTTATATTTTTCTTTCTGACATATTTCACTCTGTATATAAGCTCTAGCTAGTTTTGTCCACCACATTAGAATGGATTCAAATTCATCCCTTTTTATGGCTGAATAGTATTCCATTGTGTGTGTGTGTGTGTGTGTATATATGTATATATATGTATGTGTATATATATGTATGTGTATATATATATACCCCAACGTGTTTATCCATTCATCTTTTGATGGACATCTAGGTTGCCTCCATGTCCTGCTGCTGCTGCTGCTAAGTTGCTTCAGTCATGTCCGACTCTGTGCGACCCCATAGACGGCAGCCCACCAGGCTCCCCTGTCCCGGGGATTCTCCAGGCAAGAACACTGGAGTGGGTTCCCATTTCCTTCTCCAATGCATGAAAGTGGGAAGTGAAAAGTGAAGTCACTCAGTCATGTCCGACTCTTAGCAATCCCATAGACTGCAGCCTACCAGGCTCCTCCGCCCATGGGATTTTCCAGGCAAGAGTACTGCAGTGGGGTGCCATTGCCTTCTCCCTCCATGTTCTAGCTATTGTAAATAGTGCTGTGATGAACACTGGGGTACATTTGTCCTTTTCAATTTTGGTTTCCACAGGACATATGCCTAGAAGTGGGATTGCTGGGTCATATGATGGTTTTGTTTTTAGCTTTTCAAGGAATCTCCATACTGTCTTCCTTAGTGGCTGCATCAGTTTACAGTCCCACCACCAGTGCAAGAGGGTTCCCTTTTCTCCACACCCTCTCAGCATTTATTGTTTGTAGGCTTTTTGATGATGGCCATTCTAACTGGTGTGAGGTGGTATCTCATTGTAGTTTCGATTTGCATTTCTCTAATAATGAGTGATATTGAGCATCTTTTCGTGTGCTTGTTAGCCATCTTTATGTCTTCTTTGGAGAAATGTCTCTTCAGGTCCCTTTCCCACTTTTTGATTTGGTTGTTTGCTTTTCTGGTATTGAGTTGTATGAGCTGTTTGTATATTTTGGAAATAAATTCTTTGTCATTTGTTTCCTTTGCCATTATTTTTTCCCGTTCTGAAGGTAAATTTTACTTTTTAAAGTCTGTTTCCATTGGGAGAAGAGAGGAAATCTTTTCCAAAAACTTGAGAAAGTGCCAAGAAAAGCTAAATGATTAATTTCCCATAAAGTGCATCAGGCATTTCATTTTGGCAAATGATTCTGAATTAGAAAGCTACTTTGCACTGGAGATAAAATCTTTGTAAGGTTCTCTGAACCACAAAAAGGATAGTGAGGAGAGACAAAAACATAGGAAAAGGGGTCCCCTAGAATGAGTATACCTAGAAATGCTTATAAAATGCTCAGTGAACAAGCCAAGCTTTGCTAACAGATGTGCCCAACCTGCTCATCTGGCTGATGAAGGGCCATAGTATAGGCAAGAATTAAGAATATAATTTTTAAACAAAGGACCACTTAACTGAATGCACCATTACTGAGAATGTACCCTCCCAGTCCAAGAGGAAAGGAGTGTTCAGCCACACATGGGAGAAAGGGAGACGGAGTCTAGCAGAGGATAACATGGTGATCTTGGGGTCAAAATGGAGCCATGAATCTGGGTGAGTCATTGAGGGGCTCAGTTCCTTATATATTGAAGATGAGAACAAGGATGCTAAAGTGCAGAGAATCAAGATTGCTGGGAGAAATATCAATAACGTCAGATATGCAGATAAAACCACCATTTTGGTAGAAAGCAAAGAGGAACTAAAGAGCCTCTTGATGAAAAGTGAAAGAAGAGAGTAAAAAAGCTGGCTTAAAGNGGCTCAGTTCCTTAGATATTGAAGATGAGAACAAGGATGCTAAAGTGCAGAGAATCAAGATTGCTGGGAGAAATATCAATAACGTCAGATATGCAGATAAAACCACCATTTTGGTAGAAAGCAAAGAGGAACTAAAGAGCCTCTTGATGAAAAGTGAAAGAAGAGAGTAAAAAAGCTGGCTTAAAGCTCAACATTCAACAACTAAGATCATGGCATCTGGTCCTATCATTTCATGGCAAATAGATGGGGAAACAGTGGAAACAGTGACAGACTTTATTTTCTTCAGCTCCAAAATCACTGCAGTTAGTGACTACAGCCATGAAAGTAAAAGACGCTTGCTCCTTGGAAGAAAAGCTATGACCAACCTAGACATTGAAGGTGAAGGTGAAGTCGCTCAGTCGTGTCCGACTCTTTGCGACCCCGTGGACTGTAACCTACTAGGCTTCTCTGTCCATGGGATTCTCCAGGCAAGAATACTGGAGTGGATTGCCATTTCCTTCTCCAGGCGATCTTCCCAACCCAGGGATCGAACCCAGGTCTCCCGCATTGGAGGCAAATGCTTTAACCTCTGAGCCACCAGGGTTACACCTAGACATTAGGTTGATCTAATGGTCAAAAAGCAGAGACATTACTTTGCTGACAAAGGTCCGTCTAGTCAAAGTTATAGTTTTTCCAGTAGTCATGTATGGATGTGAAAGTTGCACCATAAAGAAAGTTGAGAGCTGAAGGACTGATGCTTGTGAACTGTGGTGTTGGAGAAGACTCTTGAGAGTCCCTTGGACTGCAAGGAGATCAAACCAGTCAATCCTAAAGGAGATCAACCCTGAATATTCATTGGAAGGACTGATGCTGAAGCTGAAGCTCCGGTACTTTGGCCACCAGATTCGAAGAACTGACTCACTGGAAAAGACCTGATACTGGAAAAGATTGAAGACAGGAGAAGGGGACAACAGAGGATGAGATGATCGGATGGCATCACCGACTCGACCGACATGAGTTTGAGCAAGCCCTGGGAGTTTGTGATGGACAGGGGAGACCGACAGGGAGTGCTGCAGTCCATGAGTTCGCAAAGAGTCGGACACGACTGAGCCACTGAAATGAACTGCACTGAAAAAGCAGAGAAAGCAGAAGACAGAGGGTGAGACCAGGCTGCTGGACAAAAGGCAGTACAAGTTGTTAGGATCCCGGACAGCCACTGGAGGGCAGCAAAGGCGTCATTTAATTCTGTAGCATCCCTTAATGAACAACAAATGGTTTTTTCGGTTTGTTGAATTTTTTTTCCCCATGGTTTTATTTTTACTTTTTATTGGAGTATAATTGCTTTGCGATATTGTGATAGTTTCTGCTGTACTACAAAGTGAATCACCTACATGGATACATGCATCCCCTCCTCTTGAGCGTCCCTCCCACTCCCAGCTCCCATCCTGCCCTCTGGGTCATCACAGCGCCGAGCTGAGCTCCTTGCGCTGCACAGCAGCTTCCCACTGTCCGCTTTACAGGTGATAGTGTATGGATGTCAGTGCCACTCTCTCAGCACATCCCACTCTCTCCTTCCCCGTCTATGTCCACAAGGCTTATTCTCCACCTCTGTGTCTCTCTTCCTGACCCGCAAACATGCTGGGAAAGGATTCTTATCTGTTTAAAGAATCTTCCACAGAATTCAGACTTAAAACTGCTGTGAGCCAGTGAACTCTTTCTTAATAACTCATATATAATTTAATCCAAAAGAGCTTTTACATTCGATTCAAAGATTCAAAGAATAAGTAGGACAAGGAAGTCTGGTGAAAGGATTTTCTGAGTGGGATTAAAAACAGAAGATGCCTTCTTCCTTTCATTTCTTTCTCTTTGTCCTCCGTGATGGATAGAGAATTCTAAGACTAGTAACTAAGAGTTCAGGACAGATGCTGTGGCCTTTCTTTGAAATGGTGGCAAGCGGAACATAAGACGAATGAAAATGTATCTGAGGAAATTGATAATTGGTTGATGAAACTACATAATTAGGCAATTAAGTAGTTAATTATACCACTTAATTAAAATTATACTTGGAGTCTACAATGAGGCTTCCTTCAGAAAGGACTCTTTGTACTTTACTCATTCTTTGTACTCCCATGAGTTGTCAGAAATTATATGTTGGAAAAACCCTAGATTTTTGTTTAAATCACATTTACCTTCAAAAAGGAAAATGAGAATTCGTAACTGTAAAAGATGATACCATCCTCTAGGTCATCTGAGTAGTCTGCAGAATAGATCTGTTGTTATTTTAGTGCCCTGTGAATGGACTGGATTGCTTCAATTAAAGGACAAAAGGCTCAACTTTGGAGAAAATGGGTTCATCTACCCTGTGATGTTAGGAGGGTTACTGGAAAACTAACTAAAATGGGAAATACTTATTGAGTTCAGCAAATGTATGTATTCTTCTCACTGTTGTCTCTGGAGGTCTGAATTCCCTGCCAGAATTCCCTTCCTTGGAAATAATTCTCCCAAATAATCAAGATGCAAAAAGTAATTTATGGCCATTGATGGTCATGAGTCTTTTATGTATATTTGAGAAAAATTAAAAATAACCCAATATTTTAATCATAATAATAAGCCTTTATTGAGTATTAACTTTGTGCCAGATCCTGTTTTAAGCTTTATACTTTCTCACAATAACCCTAGGAGATTGCTGTTGTTATTATTATGCCTACTTTATATATAAGGAAACCAAAGCTACAAGAAGTTAATCAATTTGTTCAATAAAAAGTAGAATTGAGATTTTTTTACCTAAAATCCATAGCTTTAACGTTATGTTTTATAGTTTCTTTCTCCATAATGGAATGATTAAATACATTTTGGTACTTCCCCATGATAGGATATTTTCAAACCTTTAAACATCCTGCTTTTGAAGAATAGTAATGCAAGATTAGAAACAGTATATTAAGTGAGTAAGCCAGGTTACCAAATTACACATGCAGTATGACCTCAATTGTATAAGATTCAAAAAAAAATACACCAAAACGTTAACATATTTCTGGTTAGTAGATTGAAATTTTCTTTAAAAACTTTTTTTCTGTCATTTTCCAGTTCTTTTGTGTGAACCTAATTTGTTTCTATGAAGAAAGTTATTATATAGCAGGTGTATAGTGAAGACTTTACAATATTATTCTGTAAGGAAAATCTGATATAATTAACTTGATAGTTGTTTAGGAATTTATAGGCAAATTTGCATAAGGAGCCCAAACATTTGGTGGGAGGTGAAGGGACTGCAAGGAGATCCAACTAGTCCATTCTGAAGGAGATCAGCCCTGGATTTCTTTGGAAGGAATGATACTAAAGCTGAAACTCCAGTACTTTGGCCACCTCATGCAAAAAGTTGACTCATTGGAAAAGACTTTGATGCTGGGAGGGATTGGGGGCAGGAGGAGAAGGGGACGACCGAGGATGAGATGGCTGGATGGCATCACTGACTCAATGGACGTGAATCTGAGTGAACTCCGGGAGTTGGTGATGGCCAGGGAGGCCTGGCGTGCTGCGATTCATGGGGTCGCAAAGAGTCGGACACGACTGAGCGACTGAACTGAACTGAACTGAAGAAGAATCTGACTCCTTCTACCAGTGATTCATGAAACTGCTGGGGAGGACTGTGGTGGCTTTAGTTAAGTAAACAGTGAAATGCAATTGATGTCTGAAAAAGACAATCACTGTGAGAGCAGAAAAGAGCTGAGATCAGCATGGTGACTCCTGCACTTGTGAACCTTCACAGAAGGCCAGGATGTCTGTTAGGATGCTTTGGGCTATAAGTGGCACAATACTTGACTAAAATGGACTTAAGGAATAAGGATACTTATCATCTTCCATAAGAAGTCTAGAGGCAAAGTGGTTCCAGGTTTGGTTCATTAATCCAATGCAGTGATGAATTCTGGTATTTTCCTATCTTCCCTTCATAAATATTCTGTTTGTTGACAATATCTCCCCTCATTGTCTTATGAGGGCTGCAGTAGTTCCAGGAATCGCATGTAGACTTAATAACATTCACCATATATGAGAAGTTGTTCCCCCATAGGCACTTCTTCTTACTCTGGATATAGTTCCCATCTGTCTTTATTGGTCAGATCTGTATGACAGCAAGAGAGTGGGGAAAGGGGAATGGCCTTTGTTAGGCAGTGAATACTGTCTGCACAAGTGCCTCTGGATGATGTAGTAAATAGTAGAAGTTGACCTGGCCCTTCGGATGGCACAAGTATGTATTCAAAGAGCTGTAACATTTTAAATTGGGAATCCTAGCCAGATTGGCAGGGAGTACCCAGGGTGAATACAGCAGTGAGTCAGGGTGAGGGTGGGGAATTGACCTCCTGGATGAGATAAAGTGTTCCTGTCACTTTGGGTATCACTGGAGAGAAGGCCTAAGTGAGATTCAAGTGATTTAATGAAAACTTTTAAGAGAAATGTGACCATACAGCATGCTGATAAAAAGGGATGTGGTGATCACCTTTTACAAAATAGAAGAATAAAATTATCCAAGGGGATGTGTTAAGATGATATGATAGGGTAAAATATTTTTTAAAATAAGATCATATAAAGAGTAAGTATAATAGGTAAATAAGGCAATAAAAGATAAAGGGAAAAATAAACACTACCAGCATTTACATGAGTAAGGAATAAAAGGAAGTAACAGAAGAAAAAATATCAAATATAGTGATATAATAAATTCAATTAAATGTACATACTTAAAACAAGATGAAAACAAAAGTAGAAGAAACAGCTTCAAAAAGCTTGGGGTTTCTATGACTTTAATTTATAGCTCTTTAGGTTGTGGTAGATATAGAAGGCCAGTAAGTATCTTAAATTTCTTACATAATTCTAAAATGTTAGAAAGGGTGTCTCTATAGCCTCATACTGAAGATGCTGCTGCTAAGTCGCTTCAGTCTTGTCTGACTCTGTGAGATCCCATAGACAGCAGCCCACCAGGCTACCCCGTCCCTGGAATTCTCCAGACAAGAACACTGGAGTGGGTTGCCATTTCCTTCTCCAATGCATGAAAGTGAAAAGTGAAAGTGAAGTCACTCAGTCGTGTCCGATTCTTCGCAACCCCATGGACTACAGCCCACCAGGCTCCTCTGTCCATGGAATTTTCCAGGCAAGAGTACTGGAGTGGGGTGCCATCACCTTCTCCATAGGCATCTCCAAAATTTTCCTTTTAACCTTCTATCAAAGAAAGAAACTGCCAACTAGCTTTGGCCCAACTCCAGTTGTTCTTCCTTCCTGGCCCCAGTGGAAATGCGAAACTTCTGTCTTAGTCCTGCTCGGGCAGAGCTACAAGTCCGTATTTGTTCTTACTTTTAATGAAGGCACTATTTTCAAGAGAAAATGCGTAATTGACTGAATCACATGCAAATTACACACACTCCTGGGGAATCTGAACTGTGTAGTTCATAAGGGCAGCTACCCAAATCTCAAGAGGAGCAACCCAAAAATAAATCATGAGTTGGTACAAGTCAAATTCCCTAATGATTAGGGATCATACCTTCTAGGATACAGCAGGTCCCCTCTCCAAACTCTTTAGACTTAAAACTGCTCTGTTCACATTGATTTGTTCAGTCTCTTCTTATCAGCCTCCTGCAAGAACTACCATTTCCACCCAGTAAAAACTGATTGTCCAACTGCCTGTACTTCAACCCTGAGTCCTGAGCTACGTAATGATTAGTTATACTCATTCCTGAAAACAGATATTTTCTGAACTCTTAGCCTTGAAATGTTCAGAAACTTTTAATACTTCAAGTAAGCCTTAAGTGAAACTATTATTTTTGTTAAAAACTAGGAAATACAGATAAGTATCAAGAAAAATAAAAACCATTTAAATGCTATGCCTAAATATAAATTCTGTTAACATATTGTAATCGGTCCTTTGGGTTTTGTGTTTTTGCATGTGGATATACACTTTTATTCATTGTTTTAATATTCAACAGACATCAATGGTGTGTGGGCCATGCCCTAGGAACCAGGTGTTTTTCAGGAAATAAAGCACTGAAAACAATAAATCCCTTTCATGGAATTACTTTCTAGTATCTTTTACCAAAAAAAGAAAAATGAGATCATTCCACATCTGCAATTTAAATTTTAAAAGCTTGCTTTCTGAAATTAATTTTAAATATACATAGCATGTATTTTCATACTAAATATAGACATATGTAATAATTTTAAATCACTAATAGTTTAGCAATTGAATACACCATAATTTTTTTCAGTTCCATAATTGTAAACAGATAGTTTCCATTTTTTTTTGCTATTACTGAATAAACAATTATTTAGAAGAACTTTGTACAACAGCATATAAATAAATGAGCACATGTATTCAATTATATCCATAAGGTACACTTCATACTCCAGTGCTTTGAGTCCTAAATCTTAGACCTCTTTCTAAGTCAGTGTGTTGATCTACTCTATAAGTATCTCTATGTATCCTTATAGAGACAGCCCAGTATTTAAAAGCAATTCCCTATTGGTTGTTTAGGAACAGAAAATCTATAAACATTCTTATGCATGTATTAATACTTAAGCACATTTATAGAATATTAATTCATTTAATTAGATTTTAAATTGAATAGCATGCTTGGTTTAAAAATAAGTAGAGAAGTGTATTAAATGAAAAGTATAAATTCTACTCTATTCTTTTTTCCTACCCCCAGTTCACTCTTTGGAGGTAAATAGCACACATTCTCTGTGCATTTATTTCTGTTATGAATTTCTTCTGCAGATCCTGTATGCTCCACATGTTTTTGATCCACAGTGTCCATGCTGCCTCTGCTTCAGTGGGACCCTGATTTTTAGGCGTCTCACTCTTCCACCAGAAAAACTGCTCCAACTACTCTAACTCCCTTGTTCCTCACAGAGGTTAAAGTGAATTAAAAGTATTCCAGCCACAGGACCTTTGCATTTGCCGTTGCCTCTGCCTGGAAAACTTACCCCTGGGTTCCCATAGCTCCCTCCCTTAACGCTTTATGTCTTGGCCCAACTTTTGTCTTGTCAATGAAGTATTCCCTAATTGCTCCATTTAAAATTGCAGCCCCATCTCCCTTCTTGGTTCTACTCTCTTCCAGAGCATTCACCATCACCTGACATTCTTTCTCTTACTCATTTGTTTGTTTATTATTTGAATTCCCCACTAGAAAGTAAGCTCTATAAGAGCAAGAATTTTTGTATATTTTGTCCACTGTTATGTTTACAGTGATATATCAGTTTTTAACATAGAATAAATAAGTGCTAAATTAATATTTTTTGAAAATTAATGAATAGCAGGGAAGAGCATGAATAAGTTTGGGGCTAATTAGACACTGGTTTGAATCTCAGCTTATTGCGGTCACAATAGTTCTGTGATCTTGGACAATTTTTAAAATTTATCTAGGCCTGAGTTTCTTCATCTGTAGAAGAGAAGAATTAAAAATAATTGCTTTGTAGGATGAACTCAGAGTGGTTCTCTCATGATTAAGTGTTTAGGACAGTAATTGGTACATAGGAAGCACCCAACAAGCACCTTTCTTTTCTTCTCCCTCCATCTTCCCCTCCCCTTCTTCCATTTCTTCCTCTTCTTGCTGCTATTTTGGAGTAAAAAGCAAAACCTTGTTATTTTCCTTTCCTAGTGTTCCAACTTGCTGCTTAGCATACAAAGCATTGGGGAGCCTCCATGTGCAACAAACGGACTCATCTTAGCTCAGGTAGCCTGGTACTGCAACGCAGGTTACACCCCAACTCAACACACACTGAACTGCTCTGCCCCACCAGGGCCGGTCATGTAGCGCTAGAGCAGTTGTGTGAATAGAGGGACACTGTGACCTCCTACAGTCTGGGACAGCCCTAGGGGTGGTCCAAGTGTAGAGGCACTCACATTTACAAAAACTTGGGGCAGCACCAATGTTTCCTTCACTTTTGGGGGGCCACATTCTCGGTTCATACGCTCAAAATAGCTTTCTCATTCCTAGTTCATGGTGGCCAAGGAAGAATCCCATTTGGTTCCTTGGGAATGAGGAGAAGAGAAAATGACCCATTCATGCTTCTCAGAGACTAATTCCCAGGAATTTCTTCTTGCCAAGATTCTGTTTGTTCATTGCCACATTTTCCATTCATTCAACAAACATTTTTTTAAAAAGGAGCACTAGAGAGAAGTCACCATAAAACATGCCATGAAGATCCGTTCAGCCTAAACACAATGATTACAACTAGTTGTAAAAGTTATAACTGTTTATTGAGAATTCATCTAGTGTCAGACAATCTACATAGGAACTCAAATCCAAAATGATAACAATGCAAGGAGATGATGAAATCTACATTACAAATAAGAAATGAGGTTAGCTATCCAAGGTCACAAATTAGATAGTCTCTGATCCAGGACTCAAACCCAATGCCATAGAACTCTGAAACCTATGATTTTTGTAGGAGATTTTATTATCTCTGGACATTATAGTGTCCAGAGAGGAAAATATAGTTTGTCAACAATACAAGTTACATGGAAATTATTCAGTTGCATCCAAAAGCATTTATTGACAAGGTAAAACCCTGTTGGGTGTTCAAAGGAGGTATAACAACTCAAATAACATAGAGTCTGTTTATATCTCCCTATTTTGGAGGGCTCCAAAATTACTGCAGATGGTGATTGCAGCCATGAAATTAAAAGATGCTTACTCCTTGGAAAGAAAGTTATGACCAGCCTAGATAGCATATTAAAAGCAGAGACATTACTTTGCCAACAAAGGTCCATCTAGTCAAGGCTATGGTTTTTCCAGTGGTCATGTATGGATGCAAGAGTTGGACTGTGAAGAAAGCTGAGCACTAAAGAAATGATGCTTTTGAACTGTGGTGTTGGAGAAGACTCTTGAGAGTCCCTTGGACTGCAAGGAGATCCAACCAGTCCATTCTAAAGATCAGTCCTGGGTGTTCTTTGGAAGGAATGATGCTAAAGCTGAAGCTCCAGTACTTTGGCCACCTGATGTGAAGAACTGACTCATTGGAAAAGACTCTGATGCTGGGAGGGATTGGGGGCAGGAGGAGAAGGAGACGACAGAGGATGAGATGGCTGGATGGCATCACCGACTCAATGGACATGAGTCTGAATGAACTCTGGGAGTTGGTGATGGACAGGGAGGCCTGGCGTGCTGTGGTTCATGGGGTCGCAAAGAGTCGGACACGACTGAGCAACTGAACTGAACTGAGGGATTGTGCTTGAATATAGTACAAATAAATACTGTAACTGAATTAACTACAGAGATCTTCTATTTAAGATGTGGCTAGAAATGTTCTTTGATGTCAGTCATGTTTCTGATTAGAGAGAACCAGAGAGGGACTCAGTTGATGTCAGGTATCAAGTCTGGAAGGCTAAGGAGCATTTTGGCAAGTGGAGAAGCTTGGGAAGAACATAGATAAGTCATAGAGGCCTTATGTAGTATTGAGCCTGAGTCAGAAGGGACAAGAGCTGAAGGGGCAAGTAAACTGAAGGGGCAGGTGAACTGAAACAGCAGTCATAAAGAGGTCCACTGACCACAGGCTGAGATTCATGTCATTGCCAGGAAAGGGATCAGCAGGAGACTGATAGAACAGGAAGGTAGAACTGAAGGATATCACAGCAAAAAGGTAGCAGGTTGGAGGGGTTTGGGTGCAGAATGACTGAGTCATACACATTGAGAAATGTGGTAATAATGTGGAGATAATTGTGTGTAGAACTAGCCACCCCCAAGGTTCCAGATGGAACTTGGGGTGGTGATGAGATCATTTAGACAGGCTCAAAATGTCCCTTTCCAGGCAACTCTCCTACGGTTTTGATTTCCCAACCCTCTGTTTAAGAGGTAGTTGCTTCCAAATGGCTTCCTTGAATGGGGTCTGGTCTTTGGTGACAGCGATGGTGAAGAGCAGTCTTGGCTTGGTGGTATGACTGCAAAATATACCCCCAAATGTTTGTGTTTGTGAGAAATTTAAAATCTTCCAAGTGTAAGGTCTTATCCCAACATATCAAAGAAGACCTTTTTGTAAAATGTGACCAGATCAGATATATTTTTAATGCCCAACTAACAAATGGTTGCTGAAAGTATTTTTAATTAAGATATAATTAACATAGAGCATCGTATTGTATTTAGGCGTACAATATAATGGTTTGATTGCTCCCTATTCAGTGTTTTATTGGAGCCAGGGAAACCCAAGAAAGACTCTATGGAGGTTTAGCTCAGATATCTTTTTTTTTAAGTTATGATATTTATTGCTAGTTTAAACATGGAAATAGGTAGGTAGGTGAAGTCGCTCAGTCGTGTCCAACTCTTTGCGACCCCGTGGACTGTAACCTACTAGGCTTCTCCGTCCATGGGATTCTCCAGGCAAGAATACTGGAGTGGATTGCCATTTCCTTCTCCAGGGGATCTTCCCGACCCAGGGATCGAACCCAGGTCTCCCTCATTGGAGGCAGACGCTTTAACCTCTGAGCCACCAGGGAAGCCCCTAGGAGATAATAAAAGCATATTATTATCCTGCTACAAATTCAAAGTAAAATGGTTCCTTAGGTGGGACTGTACTGTTTTATTGTTATTCTGAATTGTTTACATGTAGTATGATTAAATTTATAATTTAACACTGGAAATGTACATTACCAACTGTGCTTATGACATATTTAATTATATAGTATTTCATTAAGGTGGATTTAGATACTTTAACCCTGTTGACTTCAAAATGTGCTTGTTATTGTAACTGTTTCTTATAGTTCTACTGCTGCAAACTGACTGCTTCTTTGACTACTGGCTAGGATTTGTTGGATGTTTCCTGTTTGCTAGGCCTCATTCTAACTATTTAAATATATAACTCATTTAATCTTTGTAACAACCTTATCAAGTAGCTCTTATTATCCTCATTTTATAAAAGGTAGATGAAGAACCTGACTGGCCTAAATTCATACTGCTAGTAACTGGAGGGTGTAAATGGTCTAATTAACTTGTTTTATCAGCTGGTTAAAGTGTTAACATTGTACTCTTAAAAATATTCACTGAAGGTACTCCAAAGTGTAATTCAGCAATAAAATTTGCGCTAAGAAAATTGAGTGAACGACTAAATCGTTTGGCTAACTTTGCCCTTGCAACATTTCCCTATCTCCCCAAATAGCACAATTCTCTTTAAAAAAAAAAAATAATAAGTAAGTTTATAGTTAGGAGAGAAGTGGAATTATTTTTCTACTTCTCTGACTATTTAGGAAATTGTACAGTTTGTTCTTTAAAGGTAGGTTAAGAGAAATTCTGTATCTGGGAATTTGGGGTTGCTGTGCTGTGTTGGGTTTTTTTTTGAAAAGACATTATAGTCTACATTACAGTCTTCTGATTTCTGTTTGGTTCCACTATATAAAGATGAGACAGGCACCAAAGTCCGGAAGGGTGTCGTCCTGCTTGTCTATATATCATACATCATGTTTGGGGCATTAATATTTGGAGCCTTGGAGAGAGACTTTGAGGTACAGCAGCGACATTTGGCGGTTAAGGCAAAAGCTGATTTTCTAAAAAATCGTTCCAATATGACTAAGGAAGATGTCAGAAGATTTGTGCAGGTAAGGGATGAAGTGTGTACTTTCAGAGTCATACTACTGCTATCTCTGCAGAGAAGCCTTCAGTGTGAAAATTCTATGAAATACTTTCCTTCATTGGGACTAAATTAGTTTACCAAGCAGGATATTTCAGGTTAGCTATGGAACAGGCAGGAGGAACATAAGGAAATCATGCAGACTTGGAAGAAAAAGGAAGGCAGCAGATGATAACAAGGTAGAAGGAGGTAAACATGACAGAAGGGACAAATTACAGCCCAATTGCTAGGCAAGGATAAAAGCTGAAACCATTCTGATTGAATTGATCTTTTCCATTATTCCATATGAAGTTCAGAAATATGTTCTGCAAAGGAGATAAGAATCTGGTAGGAAAATTGGCTTATTTCCCTTCCACTTTTTCCAAATATTGTCATGCTCTAAGCTCTGGACATATTGTCCTTAAATATTCCCTAGTAATTTCTTTTGTAGTTGAGAAAAGTTAATTTTAATGTAGTCATTGTTATTATTCTTTTCCTTTAGGGTTTATACAACTTTTGCCAGTCATTCCCATCTTTGAGGTCATAGAGATATTTTCTTAAACTTTCTTCTAGACATTTTTCAGATTTGCTTTTTTACCAAAAAAATCATTTCATCTTGGATTGCGCATGTGTGTGTGTGTGTGTACCTTATGTACACATATGTGCACCTTATGTGTCCCTGTAAATTCTAATTTTATATATTTTTTCCATATAGACAGCCCATTGTTCCAGAACAGTTTATTGATTGATTTTTATTTCCCCATTAATTTTTAGTGTTATCTCTATCATATTGCAGGTTCTCTTATGTCCATAAATTTGTTTCTGGGTTTTTGATTCTGTTCCATTTTGTCTGAGTGACAATACCATTGCAATAAGTCCTGAAATGAACTTTCCTATCCTTTTGTATGAATTTCAAGATCAGATTGTCATGTTTCATAATATACTCTGCTGAGGTTTTGATTGAATTTTCTTTGAATTTGGGGAGAATTATTATGTGATAATATTGAACATTCTTAAACACAGAATCAGCTAGTGTTTGGAATCATATAATACGTAGTCTTTTGTGAGTGGCTTCTTCCACTTAGCATGATGTTTTTGACATTCAGCTCTATTGTTTCATTTATCACTAGGTAAATGCTTTTCATTGCTGAATAGTATTCTATGGTATAAGTGAAGTGAAGTGAAGTTGCTCAGTCGTGTCCGACTCTTTGCAACCCCATGGACTGTAGCCCACCAGGCTCCTCCATCCATGGGATTCTCCAGGAAAGAATACATGAGTGGGTTGCTATTTCCTTCTCCAGGAGATCTTCCTGACCCAGGATTGAACCCAGGTCTCCCGCATTAGAGGCAGATGCTTTAACCTCTGAGCCATGGTATCAGTTCAGTTCAGTCATGCCTGTTACTCCAGGTGTTTCTTGACTTCCTACTTTTGCATTCCAGTCCCCTATAATGAAAAGGACATCTTTTTGGGGTGTTAGTTCTAAAAGATCTTGTAGGTCTTCATAAAACCGTTCAACTTCAGCTTCTTCAGCATTACTGGTTGGGGCATAGACTTGGATAACTGTGATATTGAATGGTTTGCCTTGGAGACGAACAGAGATCATTCTGTCATTTTTGAGATTGCATCCAAGTACTGCATTTTGGACTGTCTATACCAAAATTGGCTTATCTGTTCACATTGATGAGCTTTGAGTTGTTTTCAGGTTTATATCTATCATAAGTGAAATTGCTACAAATATTTGCTTTGTGGGGAAACATGTTTTTACTTCGTTTTGGTAAATGCCTACCAAAGTAGTAAATAATAAGTAAGTAGTAAAGTAGTAAATCTGTATAACTCTATAAGAAACTACCCAACAGAGTTCTCCAGAGTGGTTATATCATTCTACAAACCCATCAACTACGTTAGAGTTCTAGCTGCTGTACACCCCCTCTGGAATTGGATGTTGTAAGGTGTTTTTATTTTAGCCAGTCTACTTGTGTTCTTCTGATGACTAATCATGTTGAGCATTTTTATGAGTTTATTGACTATCTTTGTATTATCTGTTGTGAATTATCTCTTCAAATATTTGCATATTTTTTCATTTGTCTAATTAATGCTGTTATAATTATTTTTCATGTACTTGGAGAAAAGTACTTTGTCACTCATATGTGTTGCCAGTACTTTCTCCTTGACGGTGAATTGATTCTCATTTTATTCAGTTTCTCTTGAAAAGAAGTTTGTTTCCTATAAATTCTAGTTTATAGATTTTTATGGGTTGTAATTTTTGTGTTCTAAGACATCTTCTGCTAAACCAAAGTCACAAAGATTTCTAGACATTTTCTAGTTTTACTTTTATATTTATTTATTTGATACATTTCAAGTAAATTTTGATGAAATGAGAAGTAAGCATCAAGATTTGTTGTTATTTTTAATACAGATCTTCAGTTATCTCAGAATCATTTGTTGAAAAGACTTTTTTTTTTTTTTTTAATGGAATTACCATGGCAACTTTGTCCAAAGCCAACTGACCAGATATGGGTAAGGTGGGGTAAGCACACTCCCCTTTTTCTCTTCCACTGAATGTAACTAGAAAGCTGGAAAGAATATGTGGATCAGGTATTTGAGGAACCCGAAAAGTAAATGCCAGCAGCAATGTAAGGAAGAACTTCATGGTTTGAAGTACTGAACAGGTGGCAAGTTACGCACTGTTATACTTCTCTGGTTGGAGAAGGAAATGGCAACCCACTCCAGTACTCTTGCCTGGAGAATCCCTTGGACAGAGGAGCCTGGTGGGCTACAGTCCATGGAGTCTCAGAGTTGGACACAACTGAGTGACTCACACACATGCGCGCACACACACACACACACACACACACTTCTCTGGTATCCCCCAGCCTGACCTTAATGTAGCTGGAAACTTAGGCATAACACAGTTAGAAGACCCTGGGAGACATCCTCTAGTTCTGGCTCCAGAAGCAGGAAAGGGAACTCATCTTGCTCAGAGAGTGTGTGGAAACCCTCCCTTTTGTTCCTTTTCTTTGTCCTCTTTTACCCCAGTTCACCAGCAGTCCTGTGTGGGTGGCAGCAGAGAAGACAGCAGCCATGGCAGCATAGGAACCCGCACAATTCTGAGGGAGGGGAAGCTCAGCTCTGTTCCCCAAAGCTGTAGTTTCAAAGTTAGGGCCAAACCCTTTCATTTTTTCCCCATCTTTCTCTCTTCTCCACTTGGCCCCAGATGCAGCACAATCAAGGAAGTAGTGGTTGTTTTCCATCTAGAAGACTGAAAAGGGGAGCCCCCAAGAAAATGAGACCACAGACAGGAAGCAGTTTGGGGAAGCGACCCTATAAAATTGCTTATGATCTCCTGAGCTCACCCCTGACCTACCAGTGTGTGGATCTGATCCTAGTCTGATACCAAAGACTTTGAGAACTGAGCTAGTGGGTAGACCTGAATCTAAGTCCCAGACTGACTTCTGAGTGATAGACTGTGGGACAGGTCCCAAATGGTACTGCAGAGGCTAGGAGAGCTGAACAGACACTGGAACCACATTTCACAGAATGTAAGTTAGAATTTGCAGTCTGAATCTAAACAGAGAAAGTGAAAGTGTTAGTCGCTCAGTCGTGTCTGACTCTTTGCAACCCCATGGACTGTAGCCTACCAGACTCTTCTGTCCATGGGATCTTCCAGGCAAGAATACTAGAGTGGGTTGCCATTTCCTTCTCCAGGGGATCTCCCAACCCAGGGATCAAACCCGTTATCTCCTGTGACTCCCGCATTGCAGGCAGACTCTTTACCTGCTGGGTGATCAGGGAAGCCTAAACAGAGAAATTGCCTCTAAACTGAAAATAAGTCTCTGTAGGATTTAAATAAGACTCAAGGGTCTCGTAGATTAGTTAGTGTTCAAAATGTAGAGGATACAGTCCAAAAGTACTCAGCATAGGAAGAACCACAGAAATCTAGTGATGAATCCTCTCAGATTTTGTCTGGAAGAAAGTGTTTTTCCTTTCTCTCTCTCTCTTTTTTTCCTCTTGGTTTGCCTTTTTAAAAGGACATTCTCATTGGATATATAAATCTAGTCTGGCACTTTAGAAACGTTGTTCCCTGGGCTCCAGTTTGCATTGCTTATGATGGGAAGCCTGCTGTGATTCTTAGGTTTGTTGCTGTTTACATACTGTGTCTTTTTCTCTCCTCTGGTTACACTTTAGATCACTAGCTTCTAGTGATGTGATTATGATGCTTATGTTTCATGTGTATATGTGTTTATCCTGCTTATGATTCATTGAGTTTCTTGTAACTCTGTGTGTCCCATTTTCACCCTTTGAAATTTTTCAGTCATTATTCTGCCCTTCTTCTGGCTCCTTTTTCCTAATACACACTCTTGATATCTGATTTTTTTTTTCATTTTTTTCCCTCTATGTGGTTCAGTCTGGATATTATCTACTGCTGTATCATTAAGTTTGTTAATATCTTCTTCTGTTGATAATCTCATCTATTCCTTTTTGGATGTTTTATTTTTCATTTCTAGCATTTCCACTTTCTTATGTCTTATACATTCCATTTCTCTCCTCTTGATATTAATGCTTCCTTACATCTTTGAACGTATTTTTAATAGCCTTTTAAGATCATATTCTGCTAACTTCATCCTTTTGATGGAATTGTTATTTATGAGTTTGTTTTTCTTGACTGATTTGTCTCCTGGTAATAGGTTACGTTTTCTTGATTCTTTATATGTCTATTAATTTTTAAAAATTGGATAATGAACATTATGAATTACTTGATTGTGTTTTGTTTAATTGTGTTCCTTTAAATTCCTTGGATGTTCTCTGACAGAAAAGTAAGTAAGTTACTTAAACATTACTTTAATCATCCTGCTGCTGCTGCTGCTAAGTCACTTCAGTCATGTCCGACTCTGCGCAACCCCATAGACAGCAGCCCACCAGGCTCCCCCGTCCCTGGGATTCTCCAGGCAAGAACACTGGAGTGGGTTGCCATTTCCTGCTCCAATGCATGAGAGTGAAAAGTGAAAGTGAAGTCGCTCAGTCGTGTCCGACTCTTAGCGACCCCATGGACTGTAGCCTACCAGGTTCCTCCGTCCATGGGATTTTCCAGGCAAGAGTACTGGAGTGGGGTGCCATTGCCTTCTCCATTAATCATCCTAAGATCCATTTTAAACTCCTTCCAGGCTTAAAGTAGCCCTTTTGCTAGAGCTGATTCTGCTGTGCTTCTCAGTTATGACCTTTCTGGGTTCTCCACTGGATGTCATGAACATATAATGGGGCCTCTGCTGTCTAGCTAGAAACTCAAATAGTTTCTAGCCTGGTGTGAGCTGCAGGAATTGTTCAGCTTACAGGCCACAGTTACTATTTTTCTCCCAATATATTAGTTAGTTGTTGCTCCATAACAGCATTCCACAAACGCAGTAGCTTAAAACATTTATTTTCTCAGTTTCTGTAGGCTGGGAGTCTGAGCACAGCTTAGCTGTGTCCTTTGCAAGATTGCAGTCAAGGTGTCACAGGAGTCTGGTCTCCTCTGAGGCTCACCTGAGGGAAAATCGGCTTGCAAAACCATTTGGCTTGCTGGCAGCATTCAGTTCCTTCGGGGTGTCCGACCGAGGACCTCAGCTTCACACTGGCTGTTGGCCAGAGGCTACATTCATGTTTCTGGCACCTGGCCATTTTCATAGGATGTAGCATGGCCACCTCCTACTTCAGAGCCAGCAAGGGAGAAAGAGACTCTAGCAAGATCAGCACTGAGTCTTATATAGCCTAATCACATACATTGGAGGCATATACATCCTATCACCTTTGATCTACTCACAGCCACATATGTGGCTGGAGATAAGTCACAGGCCCCACCCACACTCAGAGAGAAGGAGTCACACAAGTGCATGAACTCCAGACCATGGGGGCCACTTGGAGTGACTCTCTGCCACACTCAGGTAATTGTTTTTCACCAGCCTGATAAGCTTTTACTCTTTCCATGTGCAGGATGTCATTGAGCCAAAGACTCAAAGATACCTCTGTGTAGATTTCTATCACTCTTTCCCTGGGTAGCTTTGTCCTCTGTGGGACACTGCCCACAAATTGTAGCCACCTCAGCTTTATTGATTATTTTATTATAGCCACCAAAATCAGATTGATTATATTCTTTGCAGCCAAAGATGGAGAAGCTCTTATACAGTCAGCAAAAACAAGAATGACGCTGACTATGGCTCAGATCATGAACTTCTTATTGCCAAATTCAGACTAAAATTGAAGAAAGTGGAGAAAACCACTAGATCATTCAGGTATAACCTAAATCAAATCCCTTATGATTATACAGTAGAAGTGAGAAATAAATTTCAGGGACTAGATCTGGTAGACAGAGTGCCTGACAAACTATGGGCGGAGGTTCGTGACATACAGGAGACAGGGATCAAGACAATCCCTGAGAAAAAGAAATGCCAAAAAGCAAAATGGCTGTCTGAGGAGGCCTTACAAATAGCTGTGAAAAGAAGAGAAGTGAAAAGCAAAGGAGAAAAGGAAAGATATACCCATTTGAATGCAGAGTTCAAATGCAGAGTTCCAAAGAATAGCAAGGAGAGATAAGAAAGCCTTCCTTAGTGATCAATGCAAAGAAATAGAGGAAAAGAACAGAATGGGAAAGACTAGAGATCTCCTCAAGAAAATTAGAGATACCAAGGGAACATTTCATGCAAAGATGGGCACAATAAAGGACAGAAATGGTATGGACCTAACAGAACCAGAAAATATTAAGAAGAGGTGGCGAGAATACACAGAAGAACTATACAAAAAAGATCACAACCCAGATAATCATGATGGTATGATCACTCAACTAGAGCCAGACATCCTGGAATGTGAAGTCAAGTGGGCCATAGAAAGCATCACTGCGAACAAAGCTAGTGGAGGTGATGGAATCCCAGTTGAACTATTTCAAATCCTAAAAGATGATGCTGTTAAAGTGCAGCACTCAATATGTCAGCAAATTTGGAAAACTCAACAGTGGCCACAGGACTGGAAAAGTTCAGTTTTCATTCCAATCCCAAGGAAAGGCAATGCCAAAGAATGCTCAAACTACTGCACAATTGCACTCATCTCACACACTAGTGAAGTAATGCTCAAAATTCTCCAAGCCAGGCTTCAGCAATACGTGAACCGTGAACTTCCTGAAGTTCAAGCTGGTTTTAGAAAAGGCAGAGGAACCAGAGATCAAATTGCCAACATCCACTGGATCATAGGAAAAGCAAGAGAGTTCCAGCAAAACATCTATTTCTGCTTTATTGACTATGCCAAAGCCTTTGACTGTGTGGATCACAATAAACTGTGGAAAATTCTGAAAGAGATGGGAATACCAGACCACCTGACCTGCCTCCCGAGAAATCTGTATGCAGGTCAGGAAGCAACAGTTAGAAGTGGACATGGAACAACAGACTGGTTCCAAATAGGAAAAGGAGTACATCAAGGCTGTATATTGTCACCCTGCTTATTTAACTTATACGCAGAGTACAGCATGAGAAACGCTGGGCTTGATGAAGCACAAGCTGGAATCAGGATTGCCGGGAGAAATATCAATAACCTCAGATACGCAGATGACACCACCCTTATGGCAGAAAATGAAGAACTAAAGAGCCTCTTGATGAAAGTGAAAGAGTTGAGTGAAGAAGCTGGCTTAAAGCTCAACATTCAGAAAACGAAGATCATGGCATCTGGTCCCGTCTCTTCATGGCAAATAGATGGGGAAACAGTGGAAACAGTGTCAGACTTATTTTTGGGGGCTCCAAAATCTCCCTGGTGGCTCAGAGGTTAAAGTGTCTGCCTCCAATGTGGGAGACCTGGGTTCAATCCCTGGGTCGGGAAGATCCCCTGGAGAAGGAAATGGCAACCCACTCCAGTATTCTTGCCTGGAGAATCCCATGGACGGAGGAGCCTGGTAGGCTACAGTCCATGGGGTTGCAAAGAGTCAGACACGACTGAGCGACTTCACCTTCACCTCACCCAAAATCACTGCAGATGGTGATTGCAACCATGAAATTAAAAGATGCTTACTCCTTGGAAGGAAAGTTATGACCAACCTAGATAGCATATTCAAAAGCAGAGACATTACTTTGTCAACAAAGGTTCATCTAGTCGAGGCTATGGTTTTTCTAGTAGTCATTTATGGATGTAAGAGTTGGACTATAAAGAAAGCTGAGTGCTGAAGAATTGATGCTTTTGAACTGTGGCATAGGAGAAGACTCTTGAGAGTCCCTCGGACTGCAAGGAGATCCAGCCAGTCCATTCTCAAGGAGATCAGTCCTGGGTGTTCATTGGAAGGACTGATGCTGAAGCTGAAACTCCAATACTTTGGCCACCTGATGCGAAGAGTTGACTCATTGGAAAAGACCCTGATGCTGGGAGAAATTGAGGGCAGGAGGAGAAGGGGACGACAGAGGATGAGATGGTTGGATGGCATCACCAACTCAATGGACATGGGTTTGGGTAAACTCCAGGAGTTGGTGATGGACAGGGAGGCCTGGCGTGCTGCAGTTCATGGGGTTACAAAGAGTCAGACACGACTGAGCAACTGAACTGAACAGCTTTATTGACTTCCAATCTCTGTTTCCTCAGCTCAGCAAAATCCCTATGCTCTCTTTAGGGGTCCATCATCCTATAGAGCAGTCTAGAAACTGCCAGAAATTGCCAGTCTGGCAGTACTCACCTCATTTGTTTTCCTTCTCTCAGTAATTACAGTTCTGCATTTTCTCTTATCCAATGTCTAGAAACAGTTTTTTCTCATATTTTGTCCAGTTTTCTAGCTGTTTACTGTGAGAGGATAGTTTTGGACTGCGTTATTCCACCATGGTGGAAGCAGCAATCTGTCTCTTGAAGTATTTTACTTTTAATTACACCACCTTGTCCTCATTTAACATGTCATCCAAGAGTGTTTCTGTTCAATCTCATTTTTAAAACTCCTCTATAAAGTATTATATTATTGGTTGTTTGGCCTTTGTTTTTATTTGCCCACATTTTATCTATTTCTTTATTCTTTCTTTCTGTCATCTCAAATTATCTCTTGGAGATAATTTTCTTTCTTGCAAAATATATCTGTGATAAATTTATCTTATGACAGTCTGCTTCTGAAAACACTCTTCTTTTTTTGCTTGGTTTTAGAACATATTCCAAAAATATGTTCATCTTTCTTGAAAGATATGTTAGGGTATGCACTATTGGATTGACAATTATTTTCTTTTAGAACATGGAAAACATTATTCCACTATATTGTGGCTTCCTTCCGCTACCTCTAAGAAGTCTTCTATCAATCTAATTGCCTCCCCTTTATACATAATTTACCTTTTTTCTCTGGTATCCAAGGCCTTCTCTTCATCTCATTTATTTTACTCTTTTAATTCAGCAATCTAGATATGACTTTTTTCATTTATTTTTTTTATCGAAGGATAATTGCTTCACAGAATTTTATTGTTTTCTCTCAAACCTCAACGTGAATCAGCCATAGGCAGATGTGACTTTTTATTTTCCTTGGGGTTTGCTTCCTGAATCTTTGTATTTATTTCTCATATCAATTCTAGGAAATACTGGGATATTAATTCCTTTAAAATGACAAATATGGTTGATCTTTTATTATTTATATCGTCTGTATCTCTTAACCATTCCTTTTGCTATTCTCCACTATTTTAACCTTTTTGGTGTATTTTGATTAATTCATTAAGATATATCTTTCATTTACTTATTTTCTCTTTGACTCCACTTTACCTGACTTTTTTATTTTAATGGTTTTATTTTTTGTTTCTAAAAGTTTTCTTTATCCTTTTAAATTGTATATGGTTTATGAACATTTTAAACAAATTTTGTATTACATGTCCAGTGACTCAATATTTGAAGTCCTTAGGATTTTCGTTCTGTTGCAAGACTTTTCTGTGACTATTGTAGTAGCATTCCTATCTTACTTTTGACTTTAATTAGAATATTTATTATGGTTTTTCTATATAAAATTAAAACATTTTCTTCCTATTTATAACTTATAAAATATTTCCCTAAAATTATTTCATTTTACCTGTTTTAGTACTTATTGAAGTACTAAATAAAGATGTAAACTCAATATATGAGTTTACATCTTTATTATTTTTGTTTTATTTCCTATAAACATTGCATTACTTTAGTCATAATATATTATTTTATAACTCTGCTGAATTTGATAAATGGTTTATTAGAATTGGGGATTCTATATTTTATAGGAACTCTATATAGTAGTTTCCTCCCTTCCTTCCTCTCCCTTTCTTATCCCTGTGCTTTTATGTATGGTTTTGATGTATTTGTGTCAGATTAATTCCAGAATTCTGTAAAGAATCAAGAAACATAGAAGAATATCTTTTAATTTATTCTGCCCATTATACCATTCCATTGCCCATACTTTCCATTCCCATATTCTTTTCCTCCTGACTCTGTATTTGAAGTTTCTTGGGGCAAGGAGGGGGGATGTTCAGGAAATAAAGACATTAGTATTTTGAGCATATTATTACATTTACTGTGTAGATTGTGAAGTTTTTAGCTGAGGTTCTTTCATCAAAAGAATTCTATGTATTTTAGATTTTGCAGAAATTGAAGGCCCTCTCATTAACTTCTTTCTTATTTTCTCATGATATGATACAATTACTGTATTCTTACATCATTTTCCTCATATATCTCAAGATTTCCATTTGCCTAAATGAGAAGTCTCCCTGCAACTATCTTCAACTCATATTTGCTAATTGTTTGAAAATAATTGAAAATAATTAGTCACTATGCTAAATATATACACAACAGTGTCACAAATTTCCTTAAAAAATATTGTTATAGTCTATATCTACCCCATATACAACTTCCTAAGGGGTGGACACCACTAAAACAAATAAGGTTCTCCCTTATAAGTTATTATCATAAGCATTCCTATTTCACTTGATCTTGAGGAAGAATTTCAATTTGATCCAATTAGATGGATTTTGGTTTTAATCCAACTAAATGGAACTAATTTTATTTAGTGTTCTACTTGAAGAAATATAATTTACATAACCCAAACTTTGATTTTGTTTTATCTCTTGTTTTGTTTTAATTTGTAGATGATGACGTCTTTAATATTGTCAGGAATACCACCCACAGGAAATAGGACTTCTGTTTTCTTTTGGACTTTTACAAACTCTTTTATAACTTGTATAATCACCCTATCCACAATAGGTAGGTTTGTGCTTTTTTTTTCCAGTTAGAATGCTGAATATTTTATAAATGTTTTGCATGAGGTACTGTCTACACATTTATATGATGTCTTAAATTTAGTGAAATAAAGTGATTTGTTTAAGGGGCATTAGCCCATTCAGAACAAGATCTGCTAAGACAAAAGAAGCTGGCAATATTCTTGGCTTTCTGTGAAAAGGACAATTTTCCTTCTCTACACTTTGGATCCATTAAAATCTTGGCTTTAGACTATTTTCTTTAAACCAGGAAGTATGGAGCATAAGAAAAGCTTTTCCCTTACTCCATTTCATTTCCCCTTCATTTCATTTCATTTTCCCTTACGAAAAGTATTTCAAATATAGAAAATTGTTCCCAAATAAGTCAAAAGAGACTTATTCTCTTCTGCTATTTCCCAAAAAGCTGCATTACCAACTCTTAGGCAAAATAGGAATGAGTGAAGAAGAAAATTTCTTAAGAAGTCTTGTAGTTGCAGAGCAGAGTGTAAATGTTTTCATATAAATGATATGAAAAAGAAACAAAAATATAGAATGATAAAGAGGAGGAAAATAATAAAGGATATAATACTCTTATCATGTAGTATCAGGAATCAAGTATTTATAAACATTTAAACACAGGTTTAAGAATATTGTTTAAAATACAAAGGCAAATATAGGAGAATAGTGGGGCAATATAAATGTCAGAGATGCGAAAGATGAAGAAGAAAGTGGGTATAGGAGCTGAAATTCCTCTCTCTCATATCAAAAATATAAAATTGATAAATCAACACATGGTTATATAACCATATGTGCTGTGTGTGCTAAGTTGCTTCAGTTGTATCCAACTCTTTGCGACTCTGTATCCAATGGACTGCAGCATGCCAGGCTTCCCTGAACTTCACTATCTCCCTGAGTTTGCTCAAACTCATGTCCATCAAGTCCGTGATGCCATCCAACCATCTCATCCTCTGCCATCCCCTTCTCCTCCTGCATTCAGTCTTTCCCAGCATCAGGGTCTTTTCCAGTGAGTCAGCTCTTCACATCAGGTGGCCAAAGTATTGGAGCTTCAGCTTCAGCATCAGTCCTTCCAATGAATATTTAGGGTTGATTTCCTCTAGGAACTATAGCATGCATTCTTAAAATTAGTTGATTCAAAGTACATGCTCTTAACTTGTGTAATTGCAGGAGTAGAAAGTAGAAAATCTGAAAAATTTGATCTTTAAACAGCATCTCACTGCTCTGCACACAATAACTCTTTTAAGTTTTAGTCATAGAAAGTTCTTGATATATATTTCAGTATATAGTTTTAGACTGCTTTGTCAGACCAATATGTCATTAGCATTTTCTATGTCATATATATTTCAATGTAATTCTTAATGATATTGCAGTATTTTATTATATACCATATCATGCATGACCAGTCTCTTTAATTGTTCGTTTATGCTGTTTACAATTTTTCAAAATTTGAAATAGTGATTCTGTAAAAGAACTTTTTAACTCACATTTTTCGATCATTTTCTTAGGATAAGATCAGCTGACTCATTGTATTTTTATTTTTTATTTTTGTTAAGAACTATATGCGCTAGGGCTCTTAGAATACCAACGACTGAAAATTTGCTCTCAAAGACCAATGTCAAATGTCAAATTGTACCAAGTTGCTGTATTGAGGGGTGTTGCATTTATTTTTTTCCCCTCTTAACAGGTTATGGAACAATTTTTCCTAAAACTTCTGGTGGACAGATGTTCTGTGTTATCTTTGCTACAATTGGAATCCCTCTAACTATCATATTATTTAAATATATTTTTATATTTGTTTACCTGCCATTTGAAAAATTTGGAATATACCTTCAACATAAGGGATTAAATGAGGTAAATTTTCTTTCTCCTTCCACACAATCACACACATACATTTGGTAGAAAAGTTCTGTTGTTGTTTTTTTTTAATTATGTGGATTCACAACTTTAGGTTGACTAGACATATAACACTTTATACTTACTGAATTCCCGTTGAATTATATAAGCAGAAAAAGCAAGTCATCTGTGTTCTAAAACAGACATGAGAAAAGCCATTGTTCAAGGGACCATCTATTTCCTTTTAGAAATTTTGTCTCTAATCATTTCATTTAGAAGTTAAGCAGTGGTGAATTGTGTATAAACAATTCTGATAGGTATTTGTTCTCCTAAGTCAGTTGGCCAACTCATTTATTTTGTAGAACAGGAGAACATTTCTTAAAGGCTGTGTGACTTGCCCAAGATTACCCAGAGAGTTAGTAGCAGTGCTGATACTAGCCCCTAGAGGCGTTTGGACCAAGGTTTTGTCCACATATCATGTTGAGTCATGGGTAGTGACTCAACTGAGTAATTAGCACAGGTTTTACCCTTCTTTAAAAATTAGAAATGTAGTTCTTTATTAAAATTATTGAGAATTTATTACAAAAGTGAGTTGTAGACATTCTCTAAGAATCTATTTTTCTTTTCTTTTCTGTGAGGGAACATAAAGAAGGGGTCTCCTTCAGGGAGCCCATGGGAGAAAGTGGGCCAGGTGAGAGAGAATCCCACTAGCGGTTGATGTGATCAGCTGGTCCTTACTCTGGGGCAGAGCCCTTCACAGTAGGGTGCCACATTCTTGTGATTTCTTTGTATTCTTTTTGGAGGTCTCTGGTTACAGTAGGATCTGTTCTTCTGTTCTAATTAGAGTTCAGTCCTGTGGTTCTCAACCTCAGTTGCACATTAGAATCACTTGGATCCTGGTGCCCAGACCCCACTCCAGACCAATTTGATCTGAATCTTTGAGGATGGGGCCCTCAATGGTTTTTAAAACTCCCTAAGTGATTTCAATGTGCAGCTAGGTTGAGAACAATGGATTTAGGCCAATGTTTCTCAACTGGAGTGATTTTGCCTTCAAAAAGTACATCTGGCAATGTCTAGACGCATATTGGGTTGTCCAGACCTCAGGAAGAGAGTGCCACTGGCATCCAGTGTGTAGAGGCCAGTAATGCTCCTAAACATCCTACAATGCATAAGACAGGCATTCACAACAAAGAATTATTGGGTCCAAAATGTCAGTATCAAAGTTGATAAATTGATCTAGACGATCAGTTCTCAAAGTATGGTTCAAGGAATAGCAGCATCAATGTTACCTGGGAATCATTAAGAATACAAATTCTCAGCCCCCATCCCTGAGTACTGAATCAGGAACTCTGCGGATGGGGGCCCATCAGTCTATTTTAACAAGCCTTGCAAGAGATTAAGATGAATGCTAAAGTTGGAGAAACACTGACCTAAAGCCTAACTAATACTTCACCAAGATTAAAATATTTAAAAGTTCTACTTTTGAAAAGAATCAGTTAAAAGAGTGTAAAGATGAGCTACAGACTGGGAGAAAATATATGCTAATTATATATCCTATAAAAAGACTGTATCCAGAATACTTATAACTCTTAAAACTCAAAAATAAGATAACTCAATATTTTTAATGGGCAAAAGGTTTAAGCACACCCTTTACCAGTAAAGATATATGCAGAAGATTAAAATATACTAAGTATTACTTATTAGGAGATTGCAAGGTAATACCACAATGAGAAACCAATATATGTCTAATATAATGACTCAAAAAGAATGATCACACCAAGTGTTGGTAAAAATATGGAGGAGCTGGAACTCTCATACACTATCAGTAGGACTCTTAAATGGTACAATCATCTTGAAAAACAATTTTTAGCAATTTCCTAAAAAACTAAACATACATCAAATTTATGATTGTTATTTCACTGTTAGTGAAATAGTAAATAGTTTGGTATTTACTCAAACAAAAGCATATGTCTACAAAGACTTGTACATTGGGGACTTTCCTGATGGTCAGGTGGTTAAGAATCTGCCTTCCAATGTAGAGGCTGTGGGTTTGATCCCTGGTGGGGGAACTAGGATCCAACATGCTGTGGGCCACAACTATCTCATTTATCTTATTTTGCAAGCAGGTCATAAGGCTTGGAGCTGTGTCCAGATGGGGAATCTGAGCTAACCTGGGGCTATGTGGGCAGAGCCCAGAGCAAGAAGGAACTGTAGCCTGGTATCTAGGCAAGAGTAATCTTAGAAGGCTTTGGAGGTAAAGTGTCACAAGGAAATTAATCTTAAATCATGGTCTAGATGTAGATAATAGGAAAGTGAGAAAGCAAGATGGCAGGACAATTGCTGACAGGAGGTAGAGAGTAGAGCCTGGACATACTCCCAGGGACAGGATTATTCATAAGAATGATCTTTTTATTGGGTTCCAAGTCTTTGAGTAATGAAGGAATAGATAAAAAACTGAACTACTGAAGCACACAATAGTTTTTTTAATGTTGCTTGTTTATGATATAACTGCTAACATTGTATCTTTTTTTCTAATATATTTTAGAAAAATGTTTATCTCTGGAAGAACTTATTTTTTGCTGCAACCGGATCACTTTTTTTTCTTGTATTACCACCATTTCTTTTCATGTCATTAGAGAATTGGAGTTATATTGAAGGAATTTATTATTCATTCAACACCATAAGTGCTATTGGTTTTGGAGACTATACAGTAGGTGAGTCTTAATAATCCTGAAATAAGATTTGCTATCAGAGCAACAGATTGAAGCAGGATGTAAAATAAAAAATCAAATGGAAGTATTAGAAGATTTCTTTGAGAGAGAAGATAAAGGTCAAGCCCTTTTAAATGCAAACTACTCCCTTCACCTCACTGTCTCCTCACCCCACAGTTATCACTGACTATAGGAATAAGATATAGAGCAATTCCTCTTAAACGAAATATCTCTGCTTGATCACATGTGGAAAACAAAAGGCATATGCTTTTTGTGTTTCTAAACACTAGACTTAAATGATAAAATATCCTATACTTTGTAGGTAACTTTTCCAAATGTATTTTAAATTTCTCCCTAAAATAAAGGTGAAAAATGAAGAAGGATAGAATCATATAGACACTAGGTATTTTTTAATACCTGTGAGTCAAGAATAAAATAACTCCTATGTTGTTGAGGGTACAGAATTCTAAATTGGTAGTTGTTTTCTTACAGTACTTTAAAGATGCTATTCCATTGTCTCTAGCTTCCATCATTTTTAATGATAAGTCAGCTGTAAGTTTTATTGTTGGTCATTTGAGGTGGGAACCTTCCCCCTGCACTCCCCCCAAACCCTGCTCCACTTGTTTTTAAACTTTTTCAGCAATTTAACTATTATCTACTTCAGTGTGGTTTGCTTTGTATTGATTTTTCTTGGGGATCACAGAAATTATTGAAGTGAATTGAAATCCTTCAAGTGTCTTGAAAAAAATCTCAGCTACTATCTGTTTGAATATGCATTATTCCTTATTTTCTCTTCTACTTCTGGGACTCCAATTACATGGATGTAAGACCTCCTTACTTGGTTTCAAGTGTTCTAATGACTTTCTGTATTTCCCCTTTTTTTTTTTTTACTTCATTGAGTATATTTCTTACGAACCCATCTTCTAGTTTACTAATTCTAATTTCTGCTGTATGTAATGTGTTTTCAAATCCATTTAATGAGTTTTTAACTTTAATATTCTTTACCAGTTGAGCCACAAGGGAAGCCCAAGAATCCTCGAGTGGGTAGCCTTTCCCTTCTCCAGTGGATCTTCCCGACCCAGGGATCAATTCCTGTATTGCAGATGGATTTTTTACCAACTGAGCTATCATAGAATCCCCTATCAGGGAATTGCCTGCAATGTGGGAAACCTGGGTTCTATCCTTAGGTTGGGAGGATCTCCTGGAGAAGGGAAAGGCTACCCACTCCAGTATTCTGGCCTGGAGAATTCCATAGACTGTATAGTCCATAGGGTCACAGAGTCAGACACGACTGAGTGGCTTTCACTTTCACTAAATATTATATTTTAAGCTCTAAAATGTCCATTTAATCACCCTTTTTTGGTAGATTCCAATTGTCTGCTGAAATCTTTCATATTTTCACTTATTTTTCCATATCATATTTGAAAAGCATAATATTCTTAGTTATTTTAAAGTTCTTATTAACTTATTTTCATATTGGGAACATCTGTGGGTTTCTTTTATAGTTCTTCCCTTTGATTTTTAGTCATGTGGTTCTGTCTCTTGGCATGCCTGATAATTTGGGATTGCATGCTGGATGTTGTATATTTTAAAAGTTATAGATACTCCAGGGAATGTCATCTTCCTCCAGAGATGTTTTACTCTTTCCTCTGCTAGGTTTATAGAGATATAGGAGTGTTGAGAGGGTAACTGAATATGTAATCTGGTCAAGGAATGGTATGACTTGAGACTAGACTACAGATTTGGTAAAGCCTTAATTTCCCTTTGGTTTCTTCCTGTTCCTAAATTATAGTTCTTTACAAACTTCAAATGATGAAAGCCTGGTACATTCACAAGACCACACTCTTAGTTTGTTTTCTTGCACTTGAATCTATTGGAAACTCTCCTTTTAAAAAAGTTTTCAGCTTTCCTTTTTTAGCCTTCAACTTCATGTGCCTTTATAATTTGGCAATTTATTGAAGGGGGAACAAGCTATAGGTTTTAAATCCTTCAGATCTCTAATTGTGTCAATCCAACCCAGAAGGACTACAGAAGCTCTGTCATTTTCTCTGCTCCTCAGAGTGCCCTCCTGCTTAGCCCAGATGCACAGCCTTTAGTCTATGACCAGACTCTGTGAAAAGAACCACAAAACAAACTCAAGGGAGAAAGCAGCTAAAGACTTTATGTCTGCCTCTCCCACCTGGAATCTTGGTCCTTCTACTCTTGATTGCTTTAGCAGCTCTCTTGTGCCTTTAAATATGATTTTGCTCTGTTTTGCTTTCAATTCATCTGATTTTTCTGGTTGTTCTTGGCTGGAAGATTCTTCAATCACAAGCCACTCCATTCTACCCAGAAATAGCAGTGTCCTTATTATTTTATTTTTAATCTAAATAGGACTAAAATAATTAATATTCAATATTTAGATGGATAATTTCATATTAATAACTATATTTTGAAAAATACATACCTAAAAGTCTAAGAACCATATTTAAATATCACTCCGAAGAGTCTCTGTTACATTTTTCTGGATTCCCAAAGTAGAGATACTACTCCCTTGGCATTCTCATAGAAATCTGCTTCCACTTTTACAGTAGAAAATTTCTTCTTTTATTATGAAACTTACTATTCATCTTTTTAAAAATCACATTCTGTTATTAGTAAAAGGAATGATAATTAAAATTGAAAATATTTTTAAAGAAAGAAGCTTCCATTACTTGTTGAAGACATTTTCAAAAGCATGACATTTCAAGTTATGAAGAGCATCTCATGACTTAGGGAAAGCTTGATAATATTAAACCACATAAAATGATACAAAATTATGTATACTAATGATGTCAAGTAAGCAAAAATAAAAAATTTTTTTTGGCTGCACCAAGTGGCATGCAGGATCTTAGTCTCCTGACCAGGGATCAAACTCATGCCCCCTGCAATGGTAGTATAATCTTAATCACTGGAGTGACTACCAGGGTAGTCCATGAAATTTTTTAAAAAGCATAGAATTCAGATAACATGATATCAGAAGCTTCTAAGACTATAGTTACTTTTTTCCTGTTTATTTACACCTAGCCATGCTTTCTAAAAATTTTTTGCATGTCTGGTGAGACTATTTCTGAGTTAAATATTCTCCTAAGTTATAGCCTTTTGGAATCCTGGCTTAATATGAGGAGTGTTTCATACTGGAGATTGTTTTATGTTACTTTCACCACACCACAGAAGGCTACCAAAACCAATGTCATCAGTTCAGTTCAGTTCAGTCACTCAGTCGTGTCCGACTCTTTGCAACTCCATGAATCACAGCACGCCAGGCCTCCCTGTTCATCACCATCTCCCGGAGTTCACTCAGACTCACGTCCATCGAGTCCGTGATGCCATCCAGCCATCTCATCCTCAGTCGTCCCCTTCTCTTCCTGCCCCCAATCCCTTCCAGCATCAGAGTTTTTTCCAATGAGTCAACCAGTGTCATAGTGTTTTAGAATAGGAAGATATCTTTAAGGAAAAAAGTGGCTTAGATACTTTTGGTCTAGTAGTTTCCCAAATGTTTTTCTGATGACTTTAACATAATTTTAATGCATTTAATCAAATGTATTTGTTTTCTGCAAGGAAAGTTTGTCCAAATATCCTTGACTTCCAATACCATAAATGGGATTTTCTAAATAAGTGCTCTTTTGAAACTGAGATTTACTTTATTCATAATAGTGTAATACATGGATCGTAAGTATTCACTTTGATGAGATTTGATTAATGTTTGTCTCAGTGCAAGCACTGAAAAGCAGAATATGTCCATGTTGTGACCAACCTACAGAGGCAGGATAGACTGCAACCAAAATTGGCTTGGATGTTGAGATGGTCTCTCTCTCTCTCTCACACTCACTCACACATAGACACACACACACCAAGAGTGCATGTGTGTAGTAGTGGTGTAGTATGATATGTAGAGCAGGGTGGCATTCAAGCAGGCCTGAAAATTTCTTAAGAGAGCCAGAGGAGTGACTGGCTTTGACTTTCATTGTGATTAGGCTATGGGAAAGATATGAGAGCTCCCATTATTGAACCAGAACTTGTGTGGTTGAATTTCCCACAGTCACCGAGGGAGGGAGTGTGTGAGCTTCCTTGTAGGTTTTCTGGAATGGAAGGAGGGAAAGGAGGGGTGAGGCTTGGTTGGAAACTGTCAGCAGTCAAATACCAAAAATAAAGTTAGACTTGATTGCATGCCACCACTTCAAAAGTACAATTATGATCCCTTACAATCAATTTCCTGTAGTGAGTTCAGGAGATCTCAGAGCTGATTAAGGAAAAGGATGTGACCATAAGGTTGCAGAAGAATGAATGAGTTTTATTTGAGTCACACTTTGACACGTTTGCATGTGGGATGATTACCTCACAGCATGAGACCATACAGAGGTTATAGCATGGGGGACACTCCCCAGAAGGAGAGGAGGGTTAGAGAACTTTTGGAGGCAGAGGAGAATCAGAGGGGCTTTGGGGTCTAGCGGGTATCTCTCAGCAACCTTATAGGGAGTCTCTGGGTCAGAGAGCTCCGAAGAGCAGCAGTGGCTTAGAGTCCTTGACAGCTCTAGGGTTTATCTTATCCATGGCTCCAAGATGTTAGGCACAGTTTCATAGGTGTGCAAAGCAGGCAGGCTCTAAATGGTTAAAAATCTGTTCATTTGAGCTATTTTTGAAACAACTGGATATAAAATCATGTGAGTTTTCCAAGTTACTAGTATAGGCTGGCAGTGTGGGGATAGGGTGAAGCTATTGACTCTGGATCTGGGCTTTGTTGCTGCTTTAGTTAGATTGAACCCATCACTGACTTGGAATATTTTGAGAACTAAGTGAAGTTATACCCTTCAGCAAGTCTTAGGGAGCTGAGTACCACCAGTGAAACTGTAGATAATCATGGGAGATCTCCCACTAGTCTACAGCCTGGTTACGGCTATTTGGGTTCCTGGGTGTTCTATCAGTCCCTAGCTTCTCCCCTTTGCCAGCTGCTGCCTCACTCAGTGAAGGCCCAGTGTGCTGTAGGCAGGGTCACTCAATTCCCCTGCCCACTTCAGTGGACAACCTGTCTTTCACTTGGGACACCCATGGTAATCATCACTCTACAGGTAGTAAGCCGTAAATATGGCTTCCTCTCTTCCTAGGAAGAACTTTTCACTTTGAAAAATTTAATTTATTAGGAGTCTTTTTCATGTCCTCAGCTCTCTCTCTCTCTTTGTAATAAAACTATTATTTTGTAGTGCATCTAGTTTTTTTTTTTTCTGTGTTAGTATGGATATGAGCATCTCTTGTATTTTTCTACATGCTAATACAGAAGTTCCATACATACTTTGATTTTTATAGTAAAATACACACTCAGTTTATGTCAGTAGACTAGAATCTCATCTTAGATATTTTGCTTTTATTGGGTGTGTGTGTGTGCATGTACTCATGTATTTTGGGAGGCAGTTTTGGAAGAAGCTGCATCAGAGACAGTTAACCAAATATCATCTTAAACCCAAAGTGAGTATAGCCCTCCGGTTACACTTATTCAGCTTATTCTCTGATTGCTATGCTTCAAAAATGTTTGCTGGTTAATTCATATTAGATAAATATCAAATCATTTAATGTCTGATAAATATTTTTTGTTATTTCATGCTCTAATGAGCACAGTTAAATTGCATTCTTGTGATAAATCACAATGTGTTTATTGTGTTGTCTCCACTTACTCCTTTTTGATTGCAATGTTTGTGCTCTTTCAGCTGTAACTCTACAAGTAGATTGCAATCATGAAAAATAAATGACAAGACCTGAAAGGAGTGTAAAAGTTATAGTATTACAATATTAGGATGATTCTAATCATTAGTGATTTTCTTTTCCTTCTTAAAAGAGTTCTCTCAAGATTTCTAATGACAAAGGCAATTAATTCATAGAATTTTAAACTCAGAAATACAGATACCTGGTACAAGGAAACACACTGTATCTTTGTTAACAAAATCTGAATCCTATTTCAAATTATTTTGTATAATATATTTATCTTTTCCTTCTCTCATTTTAAAAGTGTCCTACCTGTAGCAATGATGTTACCTCACTGTAAAGTATTACACTTACTATGGTATTTAAAAAGGATAATGTTCAAAGGGAAAGAGAATTTTTCAGCCTCCAGCTGTGTTCTAAAAATGAATAGAATCTCAATATTTGTAATTTAAATTATACTCTTTCCTTGAAAGAAGTGATAATTTTAGATATGCTTTATTTTAATTTCTAATTTGTTCTCAGGATTAGATTCTAAAAGAAGGCATTTTCCTAGGTATTAATGAATGAAAGAAAATGTTATGAGGAAAAATCATCATCTGATTTTTTGCATGTCATTTGCTTCCTGTCTTTAGTTTCAAATCCTACAAAAGACAATCAGGACATCACTTATTCAATCTTGTTATTAATTTGGAATCTTTATGGTGTTGCCTGGATTACTCTTCTATTTAACTTGATAGCCAGCTTTTTTCAAGAAATGGGATCAAGGCTAAGTAAAGACACATCTGAAACAGAAGTTGAAGAAGAAAAGGAGTTGTCACGTTCTGGATAGCAATTCTCTTGCTATCCTGCTTTCCTCCAACTGAACTGCAGAGAATTTCCACAGAGCCCTTTCAAAAGTATCAGAATAGGAAGGAGGAAAAGAAAAACAATCAGGTGTTTTTGCATAAATCTCTTGTGTGAGTTCCATTTCCACACTGAAATTTATTGATTTTGATTTTGTATTGTCATTAAAAAATGATTTTAAAATGTAATGCACATCTCAAATTTATTTATCCTTCCCTATACCAGTCTCATCCCATGTTTGGATTCAAGTTGGCATTTGTATACAGTAGAGGCTTATTCTGAAAGTTGTGCTTCCTTTCTTTTCCTACCATGTATTTTAATAAAAGGAGTGGGCATGTACAAAATGTGCATGTATATAGAGCTATTTTCATTGGGTTCTGATTCTTGTATACAGTATTTCTAATTATCAACCCAGAGTTTCTTAATATTTTGTGTATTTTTAGCCCCATCAAACAAAAAGTACATTAACCCAAAAGAATGGCTTGAGAGATTTATTTTGTTCAAAGATAAGATCTGTATATTATAGCGATATCTTTTTATGGAAAATAAAAGAAATTTAGACTAACATCATAAAATATTGCTTATTGTGACCTTTTATAAAAAAACAAAGTATGAATTCTCTCTATATAGACATAGATATGAATATGGATATAGATATCAGTGTAGACAGAGATGGCAGGTACTGAGTGAAAAGGGAAAAATGTGTGGGTTGGCTGAGAATAAGTTTCAGGTGTGCATGCATGCATGCATGCTAAGTCACCTCAGTCGTGTCCAACTCTTTGTGACTCCTATGGACTGTAGACCTGTGTCCTTGGGATTCTCCAGGCAAGAATACTGGAGTAGGTTGCCATTCCCTCTCCAGGGATCTTCCTGACCCAGGGATCGAACTCACATCTCCTGTGTTCCCTGCACTGCAAGCGGATTCTTTACTGCTGAGCCACTGGGAAAACCTGAATTTTAGGAGTACAATATAGTAATTCACAATTGTAAAGGTTATATTCCATTTATAGCTGTTATGAAATATTGGCCATATTCCTTGTGTTGTACAATATATCCTTGTTCAGTTCAGTTCAGTTCAGTCGCTCAGTTATGTCCGACTCTTTGCGACCCCATGAATCGCAGCACGCCAGGCCTCCCTGTTCATCACCATCTCTCGGAGTTCACTCAGACTCACGTATCTGTTGTTCCATGTCCAGTTCTAACTGTTGCTTCCTGACCTGCATATAGATTTCTCAAGAGGCAGGTTAGGTGGTCTGATATTCCCATCTTTTTCAGAATTTTCCACAGTTTATTGTGATCCACACACATCCTGTAGCATACTTATTTTATCCATAATAGTTTGTACTTCCTAATCCCTCAGCCATCTCTGGCCCCTTCCACCTTCCCTCTCCCCATTAGTAACCACTAGTTTGTTCCCTATACTGGTAACCACTAGTCACCATTAGTTTGTTCTCTATATCTGTGAATTTCTTTTTTGTTATTAATACATTCACTAGTTTGTTATCATTTTTAGATTCCATTATATGTGTCTGTCTGACTTCACTTAGCATAATACCTTCTAAGTCCATACATATTGTAAGGTAAGGTAAGGTAAGTCGCTCAGTTGTGTCCGACTCTTTGCGACCCCGTGGGCTGTAACCTACTAGGCTCCTCCGTCCATGGGATTCTCCAGGCAAGAATACTGGAGTGAATTGCCATTTCCTTCTCCAGGGGATCTTCCCGACCCAGGGATCGAACTCGGGTCTCCCACACTCGAGGCAGACGCTTTAACCTCTGAGCCACCATACATATTGTAAATGGAAAAATTTCATTCATTTTAATGACTGGGTAGTAAAATATATATATATAATATAAAATATATAAAATATATTTATAAAATATATAATGTATATATAATATATATATAAAGAGAGAGAGAGAAAGAGCACATCTTCTTTACCCATTAGTCTTGTTATGGACACTTCGGGTCTTCCATACTTGGCAACTGTAAACAATGCTGCTGGGGTGCCTGTATCTTTTTGAATCAGTGTTTTTGGCTTTGGGGGGATATATGCTCAGGAGAATTGCTGGGTCATAGGATAATTCTATTTTCAGTTTTCTGGTAAGCCTACTGTTTCAATAGTGGCTGGTCCAATTTACATTCTCACTATCGTTTTACAAGGGTTTCCTCTTCGCCAACATTTGTTATTTGTGGGATTTTTTTTTTTTTTTATGATAGCCATTCTGACAGGCGTGAGGTGATACCTTGTGGTTTTAGTTTGCATTTCTCTGATGCTTAATGACGTTGAGCATCTTTTTATGTGCCTATTATGTCTTCTTTGGAAAAATGTCTAAGTCTTATGCTCAGTTTTAATTGGAGTGTTTTTTAATGAGCATTAGGTTTTGAGTTCAGAACACACATTGCATTGACAGGACAACTTTGGAAAATACTTGTTTCCAGCTAGAATCTTCAGGTCCATGCGCGGTCACACATTCAACAGATCAGCTGCTCTTGACAAGGATATGTGAGATATAAGCTCATCCCATAGAAGTGAGTCCATTGATTTATTTCTTTAACTGGGAAGTTGGTTCCTTTGGCAGAGGGGGTGATGTGTGACACTCTTATGGAGTATAAAGTACTAAGTGTTGACAGTGGCATAACAGAGAAAGGACAGCAAAGCAAGTCAAAATTCAGGGTGTTTATGTCTGTGCAAACAAGTTGCTCCTTACTCTGTAATGGAATGTATTAACCTACCACTAGGTAGCTGACATGGTCCCTCCAGGTAAGGTATAAATTATTTAAAACTGCTACCCTACCAGTTGGCACCCCAGGAGAGGAGTTGGCCTTATACAAATTTCCATGGAATCCTCTAATTGCACAGACACCCCCTGAGAAATTGGGGAGGAGGGATCTCATACAGATAACAAAAGTGATCTTTTAGGGAAAGGGAGTTTTGCTCCCCTAGAGTCGACACTGACACTGCTATAAAAGAACTAGATTCTCTATTTATATAATGAAGGGTGACATCCATGAAGCTGAATGGAAAGCAGTGATTGGGGTGATACAGTTAATATTAGGTTCCTCATTGTAGGGTACATTGTTATAGAGGCTAATCAAAAAGGTGCAGACCTGCCTGACACACTATTGAACTTGATGCATGGGGGCAAAGATGACTTCTTTAAGACTCTGAATCAAAAGTAAAATAAGCATAGTGAGAGTGTAGCTGTTCACAGACAGCTTGCTCTGCAGGGAACACAGAAGCTCTTGGGAAAATGAGTCTCTGTCTATGGATCATATTTTCCAGGGCATCCATCCCTGACTTTGTGGGTCAAAGATAAAAAATCTAATGTAAAGATGAGCATTGGACCTATAAAAATTCTTAAAAGATAGAAGAGCCAGAGTAAGTCTAAGGATAGAAGACATTTGGAAATCATCCGAAGAGGACGAGAAAGCCACCTAAAAGACATTGGACAGAGGTCCTGGGAAGAAGGAAATTCAATCATATTTAGAGATTAGAGCTATTCATCTCAGTCCTATGGCCCAGAGCCTACAAGTCTTCTGAGTCAAAAACAGAATGACTGAAAACTGCATTTCAGAATTGCTTGAAGAAACTCCTCAAGGCCTTCTGTGCTTCCTGCAAGGCTGGTTCTCATATAGGTCTCAGAAGCCCCTCTACTGGGATCTGGGCTCCTTTTGCCCAGAAGAGAGCTTAGATTAGTCAGTCCACCCCTGCCACCCCCAAAGGAATGGCTGATGATGAAAGGGGCAGTGCTGTGCTTAGTCGCTCAGTCGTGTCTGACTCTTTGCGACCCCGTGGACTGTAGCCCACCAGGCTCCTCTGTCCATGGGATTCTCCAGGCAAGAATACCAGAGTGAGTTGCCATGCCCTCCTCCAGTGGATCTTCCCAACCCAGGGATCAAACCCAGGTCTCCCACATTGGAGGCAGAGTCTTTACCATCTGAGCCACCAGGGAAGCCCAAGAATACTGGAGTGGGTAACCTATCCCTTCTCCAGGGGAAGTTACCAACCCAAGAATTGAACCAGGGTCTCCTAGTGCAGGCGGATTCTTTACCAGCTGAGCTACCAGTGGGTATCCCAAACACTCCAGAGTCCAGTAGGATTTTATTTGGGTTTCTTGGCCCACATTATGCCTAATGTACTATTTAGGGCTTGGTGCAGAATCACAACCATGGTCGTTGGCCTTGCTTAAAAACCACGACCTTTGTAATCATGATACTGTGGTCTGAATATTTGTGCCCTCCCCCAAATTCATATGTTGAAGTTCCTAACCTCCAAAGGTGAGGGTATTAGTAAGGAAGGCCTTGAGGAGGTGATTACTTTGGGATTAGTGCTCTTCTAGGAGAGAACCTCAGCCCCTTCTGGGATTCTGGGAACCCTGGGGAAAATAAAATGGAATGTAGGGGATAAGCTCTAACCTCTTCTTTTGTGCTTAGTCTAGTTTCATGTCCCTACAGGTTGCTGCGTGTAGAGGCCTTGCACCTAGCTCTTCAGACCAGAATTCCTAGTGCAAAACGGCTGCACCAACACCTTAGCTCCACGGGCTGTGTGCAGAGAGAGGCACTGCTCTGGGCACTTCAAGCTGGAGCCTGAGCAGCACACCTGTGCAGACCCCAGGAGAACTCCGCCCCCTTCCCCTCCCCACTGCCAGATCCCTATCAAGCAGCCCTGCCCACGGCCTGTCCAGGTGGGCCTGTGCTCTAGAGCTGAGCCGCTGAGCCTGCACTCTGAAAGTGGGCTTCCCTGTCTAGAGCTGAGCAATCTGGCACCTCTCCATTCTTTGATCCAAGAAGCTTTCCTTTACTTCTGAAACAAAATCTGGCCTTCTTCTATTGGCTTGAGTAATGCTAGCCAGGAGAAGCCTTGTTGGGGATCAATTCAAAAGGGTCAGGAATACTTCGGCCTTATGAGGACACAAGAAGAAGGTGCCGGCTACAATTCAGGAAGAAGGCCCTCACCTGACCGTGCTGCCATCCCAGCCTCCAGAACTGTGAGAAGTAAATCTCTGGTGTTTTGTTTATAAACCCGCCTCCCCTCCCCTGTGGTATTTTGTTATAGCAGCCAAGTGGACTGAGACACATGCATCAAATCTGGCCAGAATGCCAACAGGAGGCTTCGTTGCTCAAGCAGGTTCCCAGGATCAGGGAGTGAAAGGACGGAGAGGAGCCCTGCAGCCCTCTCCTTTTTGTTTTGGAAGGTTTATTACAGATAAGATATAGAGGGAGAGAGGACAACAAACTTCTGTCTTCTGGTTTCAGAAACGTTTATAAAGGCCTATTGTTCTCCTGCCTACTTGGTCATAACAAGAATGCGATTATGGTACAACAAGCAAATTTGTCTGGTAGTGAGCCAGGGAACGGATGCCCAGGTAGCATGGATACTCAGATGAGAGGGAATAAAGGATCTCCTCTTCCGCCAGAGCTTCCCTTTCCTGTCCCTCCCCCGCATCTTTGGGAGGGGCTGCAACTTTCCACAGCATCCCCAGGGGCTGGGCTTCTACGTTTTTCAGACAGCTCCTTAAATGGCTGCCAGAATGCCTGGCACCTAATCACGCTTGTTTGTTTCTACTCAAAAAAATCAACCTCTTGCCTAGCCAATAAGAGTTGTGGAAATAAAGACAGACCACTCAGAACAAACAGGGATGCTCTGCTAGTGGCTCAGACGGTAAAGAATCTGTCTGCAATGTGGGAGACCCAGGTTTGATCCCTGGGTTGGGAAGATCCCCTGGTGAAGGGAACAGAAATCCACTCCAGTATTCTTGCCTGAAGAATTCCATGGACAGAGGAGCCTGGTGGGCTACAGTCCATGGGGTCGCAAAGACTGAGCAACTAACACAACACAACGACAGAACAAGCAAGAGTGGTTTATCTAGAGTTTAGTAGAGCAAGGAATCCCCTGGTGAAGGGAACAGCAATCCACTCCAGTATTCTTGCCTGAAGAATTCCATGGACAGAGGAGCCTGGTGGGCTACAGTCCATGGGGTCGCAAAGACTGAGCAACTAACACAACACAACGACAGAACAAGCAAGAGTGGTTTATCTAGAGTTTAGTAGAGCAAGGGACTCATCCAACATTACTTGTGTTTGGCAGAGTCTCAAAGGCAGGCAAGTGAAATGGAGAAGCTTTAAACTGAAAAAAGAGGTAAAGACTTCAGGTGTGCTCTGATTGAAGACTATAGGCATGAGAGGTGGAGGCAGCCTAATTAGAAGCAAGGCATCTCCTGTGATTGCTCTGGGGAGAACATGTTTGGCTTACTCTGATTGATCCTGAGTTGAAAGTAGGGTGGAACATTAGAGTAGTTAGCAGTCATTGGTCAAAGCCTGACCACTCTGGGCTGGTTGCTGCAGAGGTTGTGGGTCAGAGTTCTATTGCCCTAAGTGATTTGGTCACTGTCTGTATATTTAGCTTCTCAGAATGGAGAGCAGTGGTGGTAGGTGTCCCCAGACCTATCTATTCACGGATCTATGACTGACGAGTAATGTCCAGCCAGCCTAGCATTTCTCCTTAGGGAGTTGGGTTCAGAAACAAAAGAAAGTTTTATTCCCTAGAGCATGTGCTCGCCCTGGTGGTGGGAGGGGCGGCTTCGTAGGGGTCTCATCAGCAGGAGAAGGGGGCGGAGTTCCCATAGGTGAGCACAACTGTGCGGACCAGGCTCCAGCTCGCAGTGTGGCGCACAGAGCTTCAGCTCTGGCCGGGAGCAGAGCCAGTTCACAGCAAGAGCTCTGGTCTGAAGGGCCGGGTACGAGGCCTCTGCAACACAGCACCCCATGAGCAAGTGAAACTAGAGGTAGCACCAAGGAAAAGAGAAAAAAAGGTTAGATTTCATTTTATTTTCCAGACTCTTTACTTTCTGAGAATTGTTAATGCGCTTTGCCCGTGAGAAGTCCCTCTTCTGCCTCTTGTCCTGCTCCTCATTCTTGAGGGAGCTGTGGGGTGCAGGTCTGACTTCCTGCTGCATTTGGGCGACGTCAGAACCCCGAGGGGAGAAGCAGAGTTTCTCCCCAGCCGCCTTTAGATGTGATGAACCTTTAGAGGTTCATCCTCTTAGGAGAGAGCTGATCTCGTGGGCTGCTGGTTTTCCAGGTTTTCAGGTTCACCCAGTCTCGTGGGTGCGTGGCCAGGTCAGAGGGTGTGGGCCATACCTGGTTACCATATTCCATGGGGGCTTTCGTGGTTGCTCGTAACTGAACAACTGAACAACTGAGTTGTTCCATTTCATGAGGATTAAAGTGTCCTTTTTTTCAGGCTTAGGGAATGGGTCTACCGTAAGGAATTCAAGTGCACTTCACTTATCCCTTGGGGCTAACCGCTTGCAGAACAGGGCAATGGGAAGCAACTGAATTCAATTTTATTGAGTTTCCTGACTTTGCTTGGTGATGGCCCATTTCAAGGTCTGACTAGATCTCTCTACTTTCCCCAGTGACTGGGGTCTCCAGGCTGAGCACCAAGTCCATTTTATGCTCAGGGCACTCATTATCCCCTTTTCACTTGAGACACCAATGCAGGACCATTCCTGCTTGTAGGGATCCTGGAAACCCCAGACTGGGAAATATGTCTTAGTAAAACCTTAGCCACTTCAGCTGCCACTCCACTTCTAGCAGGGAATGCTTCTGTCTACGCAAACGTGTCTACTAGTACCAAGAGATAACTGAAATTGCCTGGTATCCTTGGCATGTGAAATCAATCCGCCAATCTTCCCCAGCGTATGTCCCTCTAGTCTGAATGAGAATTCTCTGAGGGCCTACGGGGGGGTCTGGTGTTGGGGTTGTTCATTGTATAGATGGGGCATGTCTCAACTATCTGACTGTACTTTTCATGTCAGGAGTTACCATGACCTCAGCTAACTAGCTGCACAGGGCTTCCCTCCCATGGTGAGCTCCTTGATGAGCCTCCCTGACAGCTTGACAAACTGCAGTTTGAGGAGATCAGTATTCCCCACGTTCATTAACTAGCCACATCTGGCCTCCTCGGTCTCTGCAGAAGCCCCCTCTTTGGGCTTTGTCTAATCCTTCCTTTGTGTGGACTGGGGAATGATTGGATGGAGCTGGCTTTCAAGGTGTGAGTAGTAGTGGCCAAGTTCCTAGTTCTAGGGCCCCTTTTTGGCAGTTTCATACACCTTGCTGTTTCCCTTTGTGCATTTGCAAGCGGGTTCTTCACCAGCGCCACCTGGGAAGCCTGTTGTTTCCCCTTCTTACTTCCCCATCCCCCTTTTGTTGACCCCTGTAATGAATCACTGCCATTACAAAAACAGGTTTTTGGAGCTGTACTGCTTCTAAGAGCATCAGTATGCTTCGACCATGTTTGATCTGTTTATAGTACTTATAGTACTTATCTCTTTTCTTTCAAATAGCCCCATGTGTGTGTAGAATGGCATACGCCTGCTGGAAGTCTTGTGTAAACATTTAAGATCTTCCCTGTCCTGATTTTTAAGGCTCAGGTGAAGGCCATCAACTTTGCCCTTTGGGCAAAAGTCCCTGAGGGTAGACTTCTTGTTTCTATGACATAGGTCTGTGAGGTTACTGTGTATCCTGCCAGCCTCTCCCCCTTCTCTGATAAAAACTGCTCCAGTCTGTGAACCATTTCTCTCTGGCGTTTGGGAGAAGCTCACTTTCCAGATTAGGACTACTGGACTAGATTGCATATATGATTTCTGTACAGTCACGTGCCAGGGGCTCCATTTCTGTGGGTAGCAGAGTGGAAGGATTTAGTGTGCGACTGGCTTTATAGTAACCACTGGGTTTTCTAAAAACATAGCCTGAACTTGAATCAACCTTCGAGGAGATAGACATTCTGTTCCCTTAGAACTTACTAAAGCCTGACCCTGGTGTGAAGTCCATTTAGTGACTGGCTGGCCAAACACTTATTTTTCAGCTTCCTTTAGGGTTGTAGTAGCTGCCACTTCCCATGGGCAAAGAGCCCATCCCTTAGTACACGCATCGGTGCCAAGTCGCTTCAGTCGTGTCCAACTCTTTGCGACCCCAGGGACTATAGCCTGCCAGGCTCCTCTGTCTATGGGATTCTCCAGGAAAGAATACTGGATTCCTCCTCCAGGGAATCTTCCCAACCCAGGGATCGAACCCAGGTCTTCTGCATTGCAGGTGGATTCTTTACTATCTGAGCCGTGTACAACTTTCTTATAAGAGTACTTCAGATTCATGCACTTGGTGCATATTTTTAATTACTAGTTTTATGATACAGTGTATTCTGAATTCAAAGAAGCTGATCTGTCCATTCTACTTCTAAAATTGAAGAATGGTTATTGTATATTTGCAATACTATTTAATGCCTAAGAGTACAGGAGCCTGTAACCATCTTTGAGAGTAACTGCTTCCATCAGTTGAGTTCATACTGACATCTGGAGACCAAATTTGGTACTACATGAGTAGTACCAAAATTACAGATTTCATCAGAGCACTTAGTATCTCTAGTCCTCTTTAAAATAAGTTTAAATAAATAAATAATTTGGAGATGTATTTACAGACACAAAATGATAATGGATACAAATATTAAAATTTTTTTAAATAACTAAAACATCTGAAATATTTAAAATATCAAAAACTAATGAAAAAAGTTTGTTTTGAATGTTTTTTGGTGTCTTCTATATGGAGCTTTGTTACTTGGAAAATGAATAACAGTAACTGTGGCTAACATTTCTCGAGTACCGGTTAGATGTTAGGGAATGTCCTTTACTTGCAACAAGTCATTATTTCATCTTCAGACCATCCTGTGAAATAGGACTATTACTATTCCCATTTTACAGTTGAGATACAATTTCAGGGAGGTTGGTAATTTCTCAAGGTCAATGAGTCGTGGCAGAGCTGAACTTGACCCCACAACTGTGTGACTCCAGAACCCAGGTGACCCTGTTGCAGAGGTTCTGCAGCTGGGATTCTGTTATGAATCAAAAGAAATTCCTGTGAAAAATAAAGTTCTCTGGGTCATTCCCACAAAGAGCTGAATTATACAACTTCCTCAGTTACAAACACTGAAAGTTCAGTTCAGTCGCTCAGTTGTGTCCGACTCTTTGCCACTCCATGTACTGCAGCACGCCAGGCTTCCTGTCCATCACCAACTCCCAGAACTTGCTCAAACTCATGCCCGTTGACTTGGTGATGCCATCCAACCATCTCATCCTCTGTTGCCCCCTTCTCCTCCAGCCTTCAATCTTTCCCAGTGTCAGGGTCTTTTCCAATGAGTCAGTTCTTCGCATCAAGTGGCCAAAGTATTGGAGTTTCAGTTTCATCATCAGTCCTTCCAATGAATATTCAGGACTGATTTCCTTTAGGATTGACTGGTTTGATAAACCTACAGGATGGCAGAGTAGAAGGAGGTGTGCTCATCTCCTGTGAGAACTCCAAATTTACAACTCGCTGCTGAACAACCATCAAAGGAGAATGTTGGATCCCATCAAAAAAAGATACCCTACATCCAGGGGCAAAGGAGAAGCCCCAGCAAGATGGTAGGAGGGGCACAATCGCATTTAGAATCAAACCCCATACCTGCCAGAGATGCTCAAAGGGTTCAAAACCTTATGCACCAGGAGACCCCACAGAGACTGAGCCAGACCTGCCTTTGAGTGTTTGAGTGTTTCCTGCAGAGGTATGGATCAGCAGTGGCCTGCACAGGGGCAGGGGCTCAGGATGCAGCAGACCTGGTTGTTCCATAAGCCCTCTTCGAAGAGGTCGCCATTAACCCCACCATCGAGTCTCCAGCACTTAATAGGACTGGGGAAACAGACTCTTGGAGGACACAAACAAAACCTTGTGCACACCAGGACACAGGAGAAAGGAACAGTGACCCCATAAGAAACTGACCTAGACTTCCCTGTGAGTGTACAGGAGTCCCTGGTGGAAGCATGGGTCTGTGATGACCTGCTGCAGGGTCGGGGGTACTGAGTACGGCAGTGTGTGCATGGGACCTTTTGAAGGAGGTTGTCATTTTCTTCATTACCTCCACCATAGTTTGGTTGCAGGTCAAACAATAGGGAGAGAACAGGGCCCCACCCATCGACAGAAAATTGGATTAAAGATTTACCCAGCATGGGCCCACCCATTAGAAAAAGATCCAGTATCCCCAAAGTCAGTCTTTCCCATCAGGAAGCTTCCATAAGCCTCTATCCTTATCCCTCAGAGAGCAGAAAGAATGAAAACCACGGTCACAGAAAACTAACCAAACTGATCACATGGACCACAGCCTTGTTTAATTCAATGAAATTATGAGCCATGCCATGTAGGGCCACCCAAGAAGAATGGGTCATGGTGGAGAGTTCTGACAAAATCTGTCCCACTAGTGAAAGGAATGGCAAACCACTTCAGCATTCTTGCCTTGAGAACGCCATGACCAGTATGAAAACGCAAAAAGATATGAACTGAAAGATGAACTCCCCAGGTCAGTAGGTGTCCATATGCTACTGGAGAAGAGTGGAGAAATAACTCCAGAAAGAATCAAGACATGGAGCCAAAGCAGAAACAATGCCCAGTTGTGGATGTGACTGGTGATGGAAGTAAAGCCCAATGCAATAAAAAGCAATATTGCATAGGAACCTGGAATGTTAGGTCCATGAATCAAGGTAAATTGGAAGTGGTCAAATAGCAAGAAGGAACATTTTAGGAATCGGTGAACTAAAATGGACTGGAATGGGTAAATTTAACTCTGACGACCATTATATCTACTACTGTGGGCAAGAATTCCTTAGGAGAAATGGAGTAGCCCTCATAGTCAACAAGAGTCCAAAATTCAGTACTTAGGTGCAATCTCAAAAATTACAGAATTATCTCCACTCGTTTCCAAGGCAAACCATTCAGTATCACAGTAATCCAAGTCTATGCCCCAAACAGTAAAGCTGAAGAAGCTGAAGTTGAACTGTGAAGACCTACAAGACATTCTAGAACTAACACCCCCCAAAAATGTCATTTTCATGATAGGGGTCTGGAATGCAAAAACAGGAAGTCAAGAGCTACCTGGAGTAACAGGTAAATTTGGCCTTGAAGTACAGAAGACGAAGCAGGGCAAAGGCTAATAGAGTTTTGCCAAGAAAACACACTGATCATAGCAAACACCCTCTTCCAACAACACAAGAGAAGACTCTACACATGGACATCACCAGATGGTCAACACCAGAATCAGAAGATGATATTCTTTGCAATCGAAGATGGAGAAGCTCTATACAGTCAGCAAAAGCAAGACCAGGAGCTGATCATGGCTCAGATGATGAACTCCTTCCTGCCAAATTCAGATTTAAATTGAAGAAAATAGGGAAAACCACTAGACCATTCAGGTATGACCTAAATCAAATCTCTTATAATTATACAGTGAAAGTGAAAGTGAAGTCAACTCAGTCATGTCCGACTCTTTTCGACCCCATGGACTGTAGCCTACCAGGCCCTGAGGAGCCTCTCAGTCCATGGAATTTTCCAGGCAAGAGTACTGGAGTGTGTTGCCATTACCTTCTTTAGGGCATCTTCCCAACCCAGGGATCACACTGCAGGCAGAAGCTTTACTGTCTGAGCCACCAGGGAATGCAGTAGAAGTGACAAATAGATTCAGGGGATTATATCTGAAAGACAGAGTCCCTGAAAAACTATGGATGGAGGCTTGTGGCATTGTATAGGAGGCAATGAGCAAGACCATCCCCAAGAAAAAGAAATGCAAAAGGCAAAATGGTTGTCTGAGGAGGTGTTACAGATAGCTGAGAAAAGAAGAGAAGTGAAAGGCAAAGGAGAAAAGGAAAGATATACTCATTTCAATGCAGAGTTCCAAAGAACAGCAAGGACGGATAAGAAAGACTTCCTCAGTGATCAATACAAAGAAATAGAGGAAAGCAATAGAATGGAAAAGACTTCTAGTTTTTTCAATCTCTTTAAGAAAATTAGAGATATCAAGGGAACATTTCATGCAAAGGTGGGTACAATAAAGGACAGAAATGGTATGGACCTAAGAGAGGCAGAAGATATTAAGAAGAGGTGGCAAGAATATATAAAAGGTTACTGCATGTATCTCTTGACTTCCTATACAAAAAAGATCTCAATGACCTGGATAACCATGATGGTGTGATCACTCACCTAGAGCCAGACATCCTGGAATGTGAAGTCAAGTGGGCCTTACTACAAACAAAGCTAGTGGAGGTGATGGAATTCCAGTTGAGCTATTTCAAATCCCTGCTTATTGAACTTCTATGCAGAGTACATCATGAGAAACGCTGGACTGGAAGAAACACAAGCTGGAATCAAGATTGCCAAGAAGGGTTGACTCATTGGAAAGGACTCTGATGCTGGGAGGGATTGGGGGCAGGAGGAGAAGGGGACGACAGAGGATGAGATGGGTGGATGGCATCACGGACTCGATGGATGTGAGTCTGAGTGAACTCCGGGAGATGGTGATGGACAGGGAGGCCTGGCATGCTGCGATTCATGGGGTCACAAAGAGTCGGACACGACTGAGCAACTGAATTGAACTATTTCAAATCCTAAAAGATGATGCTGTGGAAGTGCTGCAGTTAATATGCCAGCAAATTTGGAAAACTCAGCAGTGGCCACTGGACTGGAAAAGGTCAGTTTTCATTCCGATTCCAAAGAAAGGCAATGCCAAAGAATGTTTTTTTCTACTGCACAATTGCACTCATCTCACACACTAGCAAAGTAATGCTCAAAATTCTCCAGGCCAGGCTTCAACAGTACATGAACCGCAAAATTCCAGATGTTCAAGCTGGATTTAGAAAAGGTTGAGGAACCAGAGACCAAATTGCCAACATCCATTGGATCATTGAAAAAACAAGAGAGTTCCAGAAGCACATCTATTTCTGCTTTATTGACTATGCCAAAGCCTTTGACTGTGTGGATCACAACAAACTGTGGAAAATTCTTAAAGAGATGGAAATACCAGACCACCTGACCTGCCTCCCGAGAAATCTGTATGCAGGTCAAGAAGCAAAAGTTAGAACTGGACATGGAACAACAGACTGGTTCCAAATTGGGAAAGGAGTACATCAAGGCTGTATATTGTCACCCTGGTTATTTAACTTATATGCAGAGTACAGCATGAGAAACGCTGGGCTGGATGAAGCACAAGCTGGAATCAAGATTGCCCGGGGAAATCTCAGTAACCTCAGATAAGCAGATGACACCACCCTTGTGGCAGAAAATGAAGAAGAACTAAAAAGCCTCTTGATGAAAGGGAAAGAGGAGAGTGAAAATGTTGGCTTAACTCAACATTCAGAAAGCTAAGATCATGGCATCTGGTCCCATCACTTCATGGCAAGTAGATGGGGAAACAATGGAAACAGTGACAAACTTTATTTTGGGGGCTCCACAATCACTGCAGATGGTGAGTGCAGCCATGAAATTATAAGACTCTTGCTTCTTGGAAGAAAAGCTATGACCAATCTAGACAGCATATTAAAAAGCAGAGACATTACTTTACTGACAAAGGTCCATCTAGTCAAAGTTATGGTTTTTCCAGTAGTCGTGTATGGATGTGAGAATTGAACTATATAAAGAAAGCTTAGTGCCAAAGAATTGATGTTTTTGGACTGTGGTGTTAGAGAAGACTCTTGAGAGTCCCTTGGACTGCAAGGAGATCCAACCAGGAAATCAGTTCTGAATATTCATTGGAAGGACTGATGCTGAAGCTGAAACTCTAATACTTTGGCCATCTGATGCATAGAACTAACTTATTGGAAAAGCTCCTGATGCTGGGAAAGATTGAAAGCAGGAGGAGAAGGGGGCAACAGAGGATGAGATGATTGGATGGCATCACCAACTCAGTGGGCGTGAGTTTGAGCAAGTTCCAGGGGTTGGTGATGGACAGGGAAGACTGGCGTGCTGCAGTCCATGGGGTCGCAGAGTCAGACACGACTGAGTGACTGAACTGACTGAACTGGTTTGATAAACACTGAAAATATGCTACTAAAAATGTTTCTCAGAAGGATAATTGATGAGAGGGGACAGGAATGTCTCACAAATAGTATCATCACTTGCCAACTTAGCCTGAGGTCTATTTGTGAAGTATTTTCTTGGGTCAAGTAAGTTGGCCCAGCTCTGTCCAAATGAGGATCTCGGACCATTTATTTGAGATCCACATTTGTGAAGGGCCTCAAATATTGGTCTCCAAATGGGGTACACTGAACACATAGAAAGACAGTGACTTTCATCCTACATTTTTATGCTGTGTCCCATAAGTGAGAGTCCAGCTCCATCATGAATTATGAATATATAACTTTGGGAAATGTAATTATCTTTTAAGTAGCATAATTATGTTGCACTATATTTCTGTATTAAAAATATTAAGTTATTAACTGTAGACACATTATTCTTCAAGTATTATGACTATTTTGGCATTTTTAATTTCTTTAATAAATTAAGAGCCTCCAAAAATAGAAGGGGCCCATGTCTCTAAAGTCCTTTAAAAAATGCCCTAGATGGATAGCTCTATAGCTGAATTTGAAATATACTAGAACATTTAGCCAAGAAAGATCTAAATTTTGATTTAAGGATGCCCTTCCAAACTCAGCCTTCTTGTCTAGTCCTTTCTCTAAGGTATTGGTCGGCCTTCACTGATAAGTCAAAATACCTCAAAAGCGAAAGGCATCATTGCAGATAACATTTAATAAAGTAGGAGGAGGTGCTTTGCCTTTGTAAGCTGGTTGGTTAGTAATGAACTTTATCCAGAGCATCTTGGCCAGTGTGGGGTTCTCGTACTTAGCTAAAGGGCCTTAGCCAACTTCAGTGTGTCTCAATGATGTCATACTCCCAATAATGAGGATATGCTTTTTTTAGAAAGAAAAAAAAGGTTTTTTTGTTGTATTAACATAGTAACAATTAATGAATATCTCAAAAGAAAGTCAATAAATTTTTCAATCAGAATTAATTATAGGACTGGCAAATGTCAGTAGGCACCATGTCTCTTCTCCTGTTCCCAGCCATATGTACAGAGATAATAAAACAGGGAAGCACTTCTTTTGTTAAATTTTTATTTATCTTTGGCTATGCTGGGCCTTCGTTGCTGCCCATGGGCTTTCTCTGTTTTCTGCTCGTGGGGGCTACTCCCTCAGTGCAGCGCACAGGCTTCTCCTTGCAGTGGCTTCTCTCCCTGAAGAGCAAGGGCTGCAGATCACGTGCTATAGTAGTTGCGGCTTGGGGGCTAGTTGCCCTGTGGCGTGTGGAATCTTCCCAGACCAGGACTCAAACCCACGTTTCCTACATTGGCAGGCGGATTCCTAACCACTGGACCACCAGGGAAGTCCCGGGGGAAGTACTTCTTAACGCTGATCCCTCCCATAGTCTCCTCTGTTACAAACTCAACTCAGTATGTTGATGATAGCATCCTGGCAAGACCCAGTGATTTGTCTACCGCCTTGGGAGAGAAAGGAAAATTCGTTATGACCAAGACTGTCCACTTCTCAGTTGCACTATGGGTAGTTTCTATGAACCAATAAAAGACACTCATTTCAAAACCCTTTATGTCTCTTATCCTGTGCAAATGCAATCTGTTCTTCGTATTACTTAACAAGACTCAGCTCTGATCACATGGGTAGTTGGAGTAGACCTCAGTCATTCTTGACTCCTTGCATTCTTTATTCACACCACTCTAACCTCGCCCACCAGAAATAGATAAATGCCACCTAGTCTTTTGGTTTTCCTTCATAAAAGCACTAGAATAATTCTAAGATCTTCCTCTACACTGCCACAGTCTTGTAATTCTCTTCTGGCCTCTAATACACAGCCCTCAAATATGCCTTCCATACTCCAGTTAGGGTGGTTTGATTAAGGGTGATATCTCTTATGTTAAATAGATCAGAATTTGAGCCACAATCCTATCATTTACTAACTGGGAAAGGTGTGTGTGTGTGTGTGTGTCGCTTAATCATGTCTGACTCTGTTCTGACCCCATGGACTGTAGTCCGCTAGGCTCCTCTGTCCATGGAATTCTCTAGGCCAGAATACTGGAGTGGGTAGCCATTCCCTTCTCCAGGGGATCTCCCCCACCCAGGGGATCTCTGGTTTCCTGCGTTGCAGGCTGATTCTTCACCATCTGAGCCACCAGGGAAGCCCAACTGGGAAAGCTGCTGCTGCTGCTAAGTCGCGTCAGTCGTGTCCGACTCTGTGCGACCCCATAGACGGCAGCCCACCAGGCTCCCCCGTCCCTGGGATTCTCCAGGCAAGAACACTGCAGTGGATAGCCGTTTCCTTCTCCAATGCATGAAAGTGAAAAGTGAAAGGGAAGTCGCTCAGTCCTGTCCGACTTCGCAACCCCACGGACTGCAGCCTACCAAGGCTCCTCCGCCCATGGGATTTTCCAGAGTACTGGAAAGAGTACTGGAGTGGGGTGCCATTGCCTTCTCTGACTGGGAAAGCTACTTACCCTTAATTTCCATGTCAGTAAAATGAGGAAAATAACTATATTTACCTCATAAAGTGCATGAATACATTCCTATAAATGACTAATAGAGGCTTCTATGCAACTTCATTGAAATGTCAAGGGTTTATAGAAATGAACTGATCTTTTAATAGGTCATTTTCAGATGGAAACAGTGGTGGGTAATATTGTATGTGTCAACTTGGCTGACACATGGGTACCTATATATCAGTGTTTGCCTAGCTGAACATTATTCTAAGTGTGCCTGTGAAGGAGTTTCTGAATGAGATGAATGTTTGAATGAGTAGACTGAGTAAAGCACCCAGCTTTCCCCAATGTGAATGGACCTGATCCAATCTGTTGCAGGCCTGAATAGAATAAAATGCAGGGTTGCAAGAAGTTTGTTCTCTCTCTTTGACTGTTTTTGAACTGGGATATTGACTCTCCAGGTTCTTAAACCTTCTGACTCAGACTGAAACTATGCCACTGGCTCTTATGGGTCTTTAGCTTGCGGACAGCAGATCATGGACTTATCAGGCTCCAGAGCCTTGTAAGCCAATTCCTTATAATAAATCTCTTTATAGTAATAGTTTCTTTATAAATATGTATATATTTCTTTATATATTTCTCCCTAATATGGAAACCAAGCTAGAAGCTATGATAAATTGTGTAAAATATTCTGAAATGTTTATAGTTAATGATCAATTTCAAATGAATTAATATTTCTAAGCATTATAATTTACTAGGTCTCATGTCAAAAGAAATACATGTAGAACATTAATTTTTGGCTGTTTATTGAAAGAGGTGAATAAGTTGTAAAACCAACTAAAAGAATTTGATTTTGTATATTAATTAAGGAATCTGCCTGGATGTGAAGGAGATATTCACTGGAAATTGCTCCCATTTTTGTTTGCAAACTTATTCATTATGGTAGTCATAATCTTTCAAAGCCACCTCTTTAGAATTTATACTTTAGATGTCCTAAATAATTTTATACTAACTTGGAAATTGTCTTTGGTATTAGACTGCAGAAGTAATCATGTAAAATGTTGGGAATATATAGAAAGTATCAAATCACTTACAATTGACACTGAAGGTACAATTCAAACAATGAACCCTAGCATAAACCACAGACGTTAATTAGTAAAAGGCATAAATACAGGTTCATTGATCTTAACAATTGTACCACACTAACACAAGATGTTAATAATAGGGAAAAACTATGCAGTGAGATAAGTGATATCTGGAAACTCTCTGCACTCTATTCTCTGTGCAATTTTTCTGTTAACTTAAAACTACTCTAGAAAATGTGTATCAAAATTTTAAAAAGTAAACCCATTCATCTATGGTCAATTTATTTCTCCGTTCTCACTTCTGTTGATCTATGTATCTATCCTGTGTGAGTACCATTGCTGTAACTTTGTAATTTTTTAATCCAGGTATAGTGAGTCCTCAAACACTTTTTCAAGATTGTTTTTACTACTCTGAGTTCCTTAAATTTCCACATAAATTTTACTATTAGCTGGTTAATTTCTGCAAAAAAAAGTAGTTGAAATTTTCATAAGAAAATTTATACATTGAATCTGTAGATCAATTTTAAGACTATTTTTAATCTTACAACATTGTCTTCAATATAAAAACATAAATCCCTGTACTTATTTAGGTCTTCTTTTTTTCATTAATGTTTTGTAGCTTTCAGTGTGCAAATCTTGAACTTTCTCGATTAAATTTGGTCCTAATTATTTTATTCTCTTTCCTGAAATTGTAAAGGAAATTTTTTTCTTAATTTCATTTTGAGATTTTTCATTGTTAGTGTACAGAAATACAACTGATTTTTATTTATTGGTATTGTCTTCTTCAACCTTGTTCTCTTTCCTTTATTCTGTGTTTTAATTATTCCATTTTTCATTTGGGAAAGTTTGCTTGATTTGCAACTCTATTGCTTTATGTAGCTTTGGTAAAAAAATCTGCCTGCAGTGCAGGAGACCAGATTTGATCCCTGGGTCAGGATTATCCCCTGGAAGAGGAAATGGAGACCCACTTCAGTATTCTTAGCTGAAGAATCCCATGGACAGAGGAGCCTGGCAAGCTGCAGTCCATGGGGTTGCAAGAGTCGGACACGACTTAGTGACTAAAGAGAGAGAGAGGTATAGTTTCTGGTTCCCAAATAAATGCCTCTAATGATATATGTAATTTAGTTAGGGAATTGTGCTGGTAAAAATATTTAATATGAGATCTACTCTCAACAGAAATTTAAGTGTAAAGTGCAATATTGTTAACCAAAGGCTCAATGTTGCTCAGTAGATGTCTAGAATTAAATCATGTTCTATAACTAAATCTTCATATACCATTGAATAACAACTCACCATTTCCCCCTCCAGCCTTGGGCAATCACCATTCTACTCTCTGCTTCCATGTGTTTGACTACTTTAGATATCTCATATGAGTGGAATCATGCAGTATATGTCCTTCTTGTAATTGACTTATTTCACTTGGCACGATGCCATTAAGGTTTGTTCATATTGTCACATATGGCAGAATTTTTTTAAGGCTGAAAAATATTCTATTATACATATCACATTTTCTTTATACATCCATCCATTATTGACATTTAGGTTATTTCTTCATCTTAGCTGCTGTGAATAATGCTGCAGTGAACTTGGGAGTAAAAAATCTCTTTGAGATCCTGATTTCAATTCTTTTGGATAAATCTCCAGAGGTGGGATTACTGAATCATGTGTTCATCTTTTCAGTTTCTTGAGGAAACTTTATTTTGCACAGAGGCTATAGTATTTCACTTTCATACCAAGAGTGTAAAAAAAGTTCCAATTTCTCCATATCTTTGCTAACATTATATTTTTTATAATAACCATCCTAACAGGTATAGATTTTTAATTTACATTTAGTAATTTTGAGCATCTTTTCATATGCAATTTTGGTAATTTGCATGTCTTCTTCAGGGAAATATTTATTCAAGTTCTTTGCCCATTTTTAAAAATAGGATGTTTTTAACTTGCTGTTGAGCTAAAGCAGATCGAGGCAGGATGAACTCCCTCAGCTTTTTTTGGTCTGAGAAAGATTTTATCTCTCATTCACCTTTGAAGGACAATTTTGCCAGATATATATAATATTCTTGGTTTACAGCTTTTTTTTTTTTTTTTTTATTTTTTTTTTCTCTTTCAGCACTTTGAATATATCACCTCAGTCCTTTCTGTAATGTTTCTGCTGAGAAAACTGCTGATGATCTTATGGAGGTTCCCTTGTATGTGACAAATCGCTTTTCTCTTGCTGCTTCCAAAATTCACTATTTGAGAGTAGGTCTTGTGGCTCAGACAGTAAAGAGTCTGCCTGCAATGCAGGAGACCTGGGTTTGATCCCTGGGTCAGGAAGATCCCCTGGAGAAGGGAATGGCAGTTCACTCCAGTGTTCTTGCCTGGAGAATTCCATGGATGGAGGAGCCTGGCAGGTTGCAGTCCATGGGGTCTCAAAGAGTTGAACACAACTGAGCAACTAACACACACATGCTTAGGCATTCTCATTACGCACAAAAAATGATTATATATCTATTAAGGATGACTTTTTCTAAATTCAAGACAATGGGATAAATTGGAATATACTTTTCTTTATATACAGTCCTGCTCTTGAATCTCTCTTGCTCATCCTTCTAAACCACATTCACAAATTTCTTCCACATATTTCTAAGATGTATATCAGCGGTAATGTTTTTATTAGATAACTGCCTCAAAAAAGCAACAAAGAAACTTTTCTGTCTTTGACTTTTGACAATTTGATTATTAAATGTCTAGGTGTAGATTTCTTTGGATTCATCATATTCAAATTCTGTGGGATTTCATGAATCTGGATGTACATTTCTTTCCCAGGTTTAAGAAATATTCAGCTGTTATTTCTTTGAATAAGATTTCTGCCTCTTTTTCTCTCTCTCTTCTGCCTCCAGAACTCCCATAGTGTTTCTTTTCATCTGTTTTGTGGTGTCCCATATTCTCCTTAAGCTTTCTACATTATTTTTCATTATTTTTTTCTTTTTGCTTCTTTGACTGGATAAGTTCCAGTGACTGGTCTTCAAGTTTTTTAATACTTAATTCTGCTTATTGTTGAATCTGTTGTTGAACTCCAGTGAATTTTTTCATTTCTATTATTTTATTTAACTCCATTATTTCTGTTTGGTACTTGTTTATATTTCTATTTCTGTTGAAGTTTTCACTTTGTCAGTTTGTTCTCCTGATCTTGTAGAACACATCTTTGTAATAGCTATCTTGAATTTTCTGTCAGATAAGTTGTATATGCCCATTTCATTAGTTTCTGATTATTGATCTTGTAATTTTGTTTGGGAAATATTTCCCTGTTTTTTTTTAACTTTCCTTGATTCTTTGTGTTGGTATCTGTGTATTAGACAAGACAGCCACCACTTCCAATCTTCACAGGTATATAAGGACTTTACCTAAAGTATTTATAACACTATGCCAAAGCTACTCCCTACCCAAGGGGGAGAAATCCAAAAACTGTAGTTGATCTTTTCTGGCCAGATCCCTCACTCAAGTAGTTGTACCAAAAAATTAAGGTCTTGACTTCTTCTCTTGGCACAATACTGGACAGTGATTCATTGTTCGCACAATATTGGGCAGTAACTCATCTTTTAAGACTTTCACACCTGAGTACACATTTTGAGCCTGTGTAAATGAAGTTCCTGTTCCCCATTATAACTACATCCATTCATTAGAAAACACCAAGAAACTTTGTCCTTGTGATTAACAGACTCTAAGCATCACAAAACTTTCAGAGTTTCTCCTCTCCTAATCTCTTTCAATTCAGCATTATCCGTATACTGTCTTAAGGCCCAAATGTATCCTCCTTCCACCCACAATACAGCTCCATTTTGTAGACACAAAAACTGCTGTGTCCTCAACCTAATCTCTTGCCCTACTAGTGTCTTTTCAGCCCTCCATTGTCTGGGCACTGTCAAGTCCTGTCCAACCATCCCAGCTTGATTCACCTACAAGGGTCCTCAGGTGATTCAGACTCATATCACAGCTACCTTCTTGTGGATGCTGATTCCAGTTTTCTTCAGTTATAACCTAGGCTTTTCCTTCTTTGATCTCAAAGTATTTTGATCCTAATTATGGTACTCATTTTTCTGTATAAATAATGAATGAACACCAGAAGATATAAACCAATGCTCTGTACTTAACAAGTCTTCAAAATGTAAATGCTAGATTTGGATTATTTTATGTTTTTTCTTACAATATATGAAAAATGACTTGGGATATTACAATGTTTAAATGAACTATGTTTAGCATCTTAGTTGCTGAGTGACTTGGGTAAATTATCATAGATTATTGCTTCATATGTGAAATGTTATTACTTACCCACTTCTAAGATTTTGTAAGGATTAGATAAAATGAGGAATGCAAAGAATTTGCATATAAATTCTCAATATGTTTTAGTTATTCAAAATATTCGCCACAGTGAATGGCACATAACATTATTCTGTACCTTATGTTAGCTGCTGTTTAATTTCCATTAAGACAGTGACTATATCATATTTCTCATGGTCATTTACAGGGCAGTCATTTACATTGCTTAGCTTCTCAATTAATTTGGTTAAATATATTAATCAGAAAATATCTTTAAACAAAAGGGGAAATAGTATTAGAACTGTCTCTTATACACATCTATAGGCATGAATGAAAGAGCCAGATCAGAGTTTACTAAAAATAAAGTAACTCTTACAAATTACTAAATAGAAGACAAATAACCCAGTTAAAAAAAAAGTGAGCAAAATTCATGAAGAGGCAATTTACAAAAGAAAAAAAACAACAATAGCCAGAAATATAAAGTACTCAGCCTCTATGGTAAACAGAAATAAACAAATTAAAACTACAGTGAGATCACATTCTTTACCCATTATATGGGTAACAATTTTAAATCTGACAATATCAAGTTTAAGTGAAAATACAGAATAATGAAAACTCACATGCATTTCTAATGTGAACCTAAATTGAGTAACTACTTTAAAAAATAACTTGGTAATTATGTACTAACATGGGTCAAAATAATTATTGCCTCTGAGGAGCTGAGAGGATGGTATGGTATTGGGGAGGTTCACACAAATAGTTTCAATTGTATTGTCATTAATTCTACTTCACAAGTTATATAGTGGATTCATGGAAATTTATTATACTTTTTAACTTGCGTGATTGTGTAAGTCATTTTGTATATATCAAATGTTGCATAATGAAAGCCTTTGAAAATGAAAAGTTCAATGAGAACAGTTAAAATTATGTGTTTTCAATTAGTTATTTAATACAATTCAAAATAAAATATGAATTACAAAGCTTCACTGTGAATATGATCCATACGGCAGGTTAATGGGAAAAAATATTTATTCTCTTTTATCACCTTGTCCCACTATTAAAAAAAAAAAAAATTGAGATAACTCTGATTATCTTCGCAGAGAAGGCCAGAAATACGATCTTTTCCCAGAAAACTTTCTTTCTCTTTGCCATAACGTATTGCAAGTAAGTTTTATTTTAGTTGTTTCCAAATTTTTTGAAAGCAAATTAAAAAAAAGAGCCATCCAAGTAAGACCAAAGGTACACCAAAGTGTTACTATTGCCATGTAAATATCTGAATAATTCTTAGAAGGATTTACACCTAAAGGCAAAAGGAAATCACATTTAAATTATTCGGGCACAACTTTTGCTTCCAATCTTCTCCTTGTAAACTATATCACAGTAGTGTAAACCCATAAAAAGTCAACTTTTAAATTCTAACCACCAATTATTAAAGACCAACTGGAAACTAAAAAGTAGAATTTCTGAAATGAACATCGTATTCAACAGAATGTGGAATTATAGTTACACATTTTAATTTACAATAAATGTTTTGTAACATATCTATTACATGAAGGTTAAAAAAATGCTCTACTTCTATGTATGGTTTGAAAAGTATGGAAATATATTAAGCTGAATTCTGAGCATGTTACAGAATAGATTGGAATACAGATACAGATGTGCATAAAAGTTTGGGATACATGTATATTAATCAGATCATTTCTTTTACTTGCTGTAGGAAATTTCTAAAAATAAGCATAAGATATAAAAAAAAAACTTTCAGAAACTCAAATTTTGTTTACTGTATCACCCACAAATATATATCCCTACTCTGCCATTGGTTTATTCTTTATGGCTACAAATATGCCAGATATTTTGTAACTTTTTATTGTGAAAATCGATTTGAAATAATTAGAAACACAAAGAAAGAATATGTATAACCCCAACAACCATCTCACACTATCAGTCATGTCCGGCTCTTTGCAACACCATGGACAGCAACATGCCAGGCCTCCCTGTCCATCACCAACTCCCAGAGTTAACTCAAACTCATGTCCATTGAGTCAGCGATGCCATCCAACCATCTTAGCCTCTGTCATCCCCTTCTCCTCCTGCCTTCAATCATTCCCGGCATCTCACACTATATTGAGCCTCAATAAACATTGGCAGTATGCCCCTAATCTCTGTGCTATTTTTTCTCAATATCCTTTAAATTAATATTTTATATCAAAATGTAAATAATCATGAACTTTGGTGGCATTCTGGAATTTGCTAATGAAGAAAATATGTCCTTCAATAAAAACTGCCAAGGAGCCCATGATGAAGTATGGCTGTTGAGCAAAAGAACACATTTTAACTGCAGTTAAGATTATTTTAGGACGAGGAAGAGAATAAAATGTAAACCTGTGGCATACATTTAGCAAACTTAACTTTATGAAAGACAGCATAATTTCACTGACCAAGATGAATGTTGAAAAGACTTTGTTTTCCAGTTTAATGGCCCATTAATTGGAGTCCCTTACCAAACTCCCTCAAATTTATACTCAAACATCTATGAAATCCCCATTCCAGCTAGGTAATTATTGTTTAGTCGTTAAATCATGTCCGACTCTTTTATGACCCCATGGACTGTAGCCCACCAGGTGTCCATGTGATTTCCCAGACAAGAATACTGGAGTGGGTTGCCATTTCCTCCTCCAGGGGATCTTCATGACCCAGGGATTGAATCCACATCCCCTGCATTAGCAGGTGAATTCTTTACCAGTGAGCTACCAGAGAAGCCCCCCAGCTAGGTAATGAGAGGATACAAAAGTTTTCCTATTCCATAGTGAAAAAGAGAACAAAAAAAAAATGAAAATCATTTTCAGTGGTCCCAGAGAAAAGCAATGGCTGCAAGAAACCTTGATTAGCTAAATTCTAGAGAGGAATAAACTTTTCATAAGTGAGCAGAGAGATGTGGCATCTTCCATACCTGAGCTGGCTGTATATGGGCATGGCAGACCTGCCAGGGAAGGTGGGGAATTGCAGACACAAAGTGAAATTATTCATTCCTTAAATGGCAGGGTAGGTTCACAGGATGAATTGGGATCCAAATGTGCCAACCCCTCAAAAAAGATCACTCAGCCAAATAATTCTCCCACTCCCCACCATTCCAAATTTTTCCAAAATACTGGCATTGTAGGAGGGTCAGCACAATGCATTCTTCAGCATAATTGCTTCTATTTCTGATCCAATACCATATATACCCCACATACTATGTTCTTTTTCAGTATTGCCTTTCTAAATAAAGTGACTACTACAGATTATTTCATTTCTGTAACCTAGTGATTAAAATACAAAACCCCCAAATGTCTATACATGTCCTTTTTGGTAACTTAAATCAGAAATAGGTAAAGATTTGGGCTGAAAGATTTATTAGTATTCTTCCTGAACTGTTAGTTATTTTTCACTCCATGACTGCTAAATTCATCTCTCTCCTTATGTTACTTGCTCAATCATGTCTGACTCTTTGTGACTCCATGAACTGCAGCCCACCAGGGTCCTCTGTCCATGGAATTCTCCAGGCAAAAATACTGGAGTGGGTAGCCATGCCCTCCTCCAGGGAATCTTCCCAACCCAGGGTTCGAATCCACATCTCTTGTGACTCCTGCGTTGCAGGCAGATTCTTTACTGCTGAGCCACTGGGGAAGCCCCACATACATGTATAATGGGGTGCTATACTTGTGCTCTTTGGGCTAAGTTTAAAAAATATGTTAAGAATGATGCCTGATATGATGATGCTAATTTGGGGCAGAAGTGAGCCAGGAACAGTGGAAAAGTTTCCCAGAATATATAGCCTGAAGATTTGCTTTGCTCCTTTAAGGAAATTACAGACATGAAAAGGCCATATAGAATAAGCCTTCGTACAAAAGACTTCTTGGATATTTTACGGTTGAAATTTAGGTATGTATGTGATTATTTAATATCTGGGAGGTCATCGTTTCTTCCGTATGCAATTTGAAAATGAACTTACCTACTGGAAAATATACTAAATGCATGTTGCATAGAGTTCATCCTTTATACCTACTGTTTCCATCACACATGAGCTTTAAATGCTTGTGTAAGTGGTAACATACTTTGTAAGAATTCTTCTGTTCCATTTTCCCATAATTAGTGTACTCTGTGGCCCAAACGAAGGAGAAAGTTTGATGGAAAGCAATTATTTGGGACATTTTTGTGGATTGTCAGGTGGTTGAAAATTTTAAAACATCTTTGGCCTGTAACTCCTGTAAGATACATGCTATCTTTCTGGTTATACATTTACTTCGAATTTTATTGATTCTGTGGCTATGAATGATAATACAATTCTAAGATTAATATCAGTTGACTTACCTATTATGTAGTCACCAAAGCCAATGGTACTTAAAGAGATGAATGCAAAATATAATCCTTCCTTGTAAGTCCAGCCCTCCATTTTCATGAAAAGTAACGGTGGTAGCAGGATGAAAACGGAAAGTCCAGTTACCAAGAAAAAGAGGAGCTCACAAGTTCTAATTTGTGTCTAAAGAAAAGAGGGAGAACAAATTAAGAAGGAAAGAAGAAGAAAGGGGTGGAAGTGAGAAGAGGGAGGAAGGAAGGAAGGAAGCTGTTAACATCAACCTAACAGCAATCAGAGAGCTATAGTCGATTCAATTGCCATTTCCTCTTACAAATCCTTTCCTGACCCAGCATGTTCTACTGTACTTTGACTTGCAGGTTTCCTTTGCATCTTAGCAATACATCCCAGCTCCATCAACTGAATCATCATCTTTCTCATGAGTCTCTGTTGCTAATCTATTTCTTCTGTTTTTTCTCTTCCTGCATTGCACTTTTTGTGACTTTAATGTAAAACAATCCCTGTCCTCCTGCCCTCCCTAGGTCTTAGACTAAAATGTTCTTTTGCTTTGCAACCTGCTTACTCTCACCTCTAGCTCTGGGTCCTTACTACAAAATGGCTCTACAAGAGTGTAGGATGGACAATCACCAAATGGAAGCTCAGGACATTAAGTTTTTTAATAAATAATAAGTTTTTTTAAAATAATCATATTCTGATAAGAGACTTTCCAACACCTTAAATTGTTAGAGAAAATATTTTCCCATCTAAAACTGGATAATCCATTTATAGTTCTACATCATATTAATTGATTAAATGTCTTTTATGATATAATTAAAATTCATTCAACAAGCCTCTTTTCAGTGTTTCCTATTAGTACCATGGGAGATACTCAAGATACAAGGTAAAAATTAGACAGTTGGTACACACAGAGGTTATAGTTTTGGGAGGGAGAGGAGAGAGACAAGTAAAGCAATATTAGAAATAATATGTTTTAAACTTACTAATAAAGTACCTCCTACTGGACAGACCCTGTGCTAAGAACTTTGTGTATTTTTATTATTATTTTCCTGGAACACCTTGTAAATATTTCCTTAAATTTTAGCATGTATTATATGCTTAGTGCAATGATTACACTAATTTTATAAATTGTGGAATTTGTAGTACTTTCTAAATTTGGTAGGATATAAAGCTGATGTTGTAAAATTTTTGCATGTCTTGTTTCTCTAAAAATTTGGAAACAGACACTCGTTATCAACTTTGGAGATACTCTAACCTGTGTAAGGTACCCATAGCAGAATACAGCAGAATTAGAGGAAAGTGGAAGAAATAGATAGCTGACTTTTAATGTGTATTTTGGAACCGTTTAAAGAGCTTTCAGAAAAGGGGGAGATTGATATTGAAGGTTTCATTTTCTGTGGAATTATGTTATTAGCTCCTTTTGTTTAACTTTGTACAGTGATAATAAGCTCAGAGCATTCTATATCACTGATATAATTTTATCTATTATTTGGTGCATTTGAGTAACTGTCTGATGAGTTTGTTTAGACATGTCTGTAAGCATATAACAAGGTCCAACTTTAGCAATGTAGGTTTTGAAAAACAATTTTCAAGTAATCTCAAATCTCTGAAATGGCCAAATCCTTCATCTCAGATAAAATTACAAGGATTAATAACATGGCTCCAGGAAAAAGAAAATGGGCAAAATCTTTCCAGATGCTGTCTGATCTTCTTCCTTGAAGGGGAAAGAAACTTATCTGGTTGAACTATTCCACATAAGATTTTTGGTCCCTAAGGAATGCTCAAAGCTCTGGCCTCTTTGTCCATTTCTCCCAGAATTCACCTCCAAGAAAGAATTACTGGTAGGAAGGGGTTAAGTCCAAGAACAGTCATGACCACCACTCTGGAATAGGTGGTTGAATGATTTTCCAGGAGTTTCTTTCTCTGGACTCCACTCCTTGAGCCTAGTGGGAGCAACGCCAGCCAGGGCCTGCTCTTACTGGCACTGCTCTTTGATAAGAAGGCCTGGGGTAGCTGGCTTGGACCAGGCCTGTTTAGGCAACAAACTGACCTTTTAGTTATTACTCTTAAGCCAGTGGATGTGAGTCCCGAGGGGAAGAGAAAAGAGCATGCTGCCTCAGTTGTCCCTTTAAATTGGGTAAGTTAGGTGTTAGGGATCACTGCTAAAGTGCAGCCTGGGTCACAGGAATTCCTCAAGGCAATAAGAGCAAGCAATTTACCTGTCCTTATCCTCTCAGCATCTCTTTTTCTGGGACACCTGGAATATCAGGAATAGACTATCCACCCATGTCATCTCTCTTTGTTTCATATGCCCCAACTCAACACAAATTTGACCAACAGTTTTCCAAACAGCCTCCTTTAATTATAGGCATATTTGTTTATATAACATATATAAATAAATTAAAGCCCTTATAAATAAATTAACATTAAATTAAATTTAAATAAAATAATATTAATTCCTTGCCCGTAGCAGTGCTGACAAATGTATTGTGGACAGTAAAGAGCTCAGAACCTAATATCAGAAAAATTTAAGTTGATACTTTCCTCTAGAAAACCCAGATGTTAGGTTTTATACCATATTTACTTCAGAAGGTGCTTTAGGGAATTAAATAAGATCATAGTTGTGAAGTTGCATTTATATTACATTATTCTACAATGTTCTTTGGAATATTACTCCTTTTTTCTGAAGAAAAATAAAACACTATATAGTTATATTGGTCTGAATACCATTTATTGATCTAGGAATTCCATAAAAAAATAGAGCAAGCACATACCAGACGTATAACTACATATGTGTGTGTGTGTGTGTGTGTGTGTGTGTGTATACTTTTAGCATGTGTTTAATAAGACTGTAATATATTATGTGTTTATTCTACTTAAGGTTATGAACCTAAGCACATGTAAAAAAATCATTTGGTAGACTTTACCTCTTTCATTTCCATATTCTGAAGATATTTCTCAAATTCTGAAAGTGGTTGTAATAATGCATTACTCACAGATTGCAGGAATATGATAGTTAGAGGGATCCCCAGTAAAGAGTAGAAGACACAGAACATCTGGCCCATAGGAGTTCTGGGCGCAATTGACCCATAACCTGATGGATGATAAGAGACAAATTTAATATCTGCTCAGTATTACTTTTGATGCACTTTTGATGTTTTGTTGTTGATGTTTTCTTATAAGAGAGACTCCCAGCAGCACACACAGCTTTTAAGAGAAAGCATATTATGCAGTCATTTTACATCCAGGAATTTTTCCTAAGGAAATGACCAGAAAAGTGAGAAGTATGGATTTTCCCCTCAGGACAGAAACCAGAGGTCATGGTAACATCTAGTCCCAACACTCTGACCTCATGTGGACCCCTAAAATGCAAGATCTCAATTCTTTTATTGAAATAAAATATGCAACTAAGACTTTCAAAACAAATATCATTTTGCTGGAGATTTGCAGGCATTAGTCTCCATAACTGCAAATACGCATCCTATTTTTAGTAAGGGAAAATAGATCTGAGTATGCCATACTTGAGGATAATGGTCATGACTTATTAATCTTCTCTATTCCCATGAGAAGGAAAATTCCATGACAGTGCCCGAGATCTTTGCAGTCTAAGGTGGTATTTTCCAGGAATCCCCTGAGGGTCTTTGGCTACAGCTATCTTAAGCTATGCTTATTTATTTGTTTTTTTTTTTGGTAAATCCTAATGGCTCTTGGTTGATAATAAACTATCTTCAGTTCAGTTCAGTTCAGTCGCTCAGTCGTGTCCGACTCTTTGCGACCCCATGAATCGCAGCACGCCAGGCCTCCCTGTTCATCACCATCTCTCGGAGTTCACTCAGACTCACATCCATCGAGTCAGTGATGCCATCCAGCCATCTCATCCTCTGTCGTCCCCTTCTCCTCCTGCCCCCAATCCCTCCCAGCATCAGAGTCTTTTCCAATGAGTCAACTCTTCGCATGAGGTGGCCAAAGTACTGGAAGTCTATGCCCCAACCAGTAATGCTGAAGAAGCTGAAGTGGAACGGTTTTATGAAGACCTACACGATCTGTTAGAACTAACACCCAAAAAAGATGTCCTTTTCATTATAGGGGACTGGAATGCTAAAGTAGGAAGTCAAGAAACACCTGGAGTAACAGGCAAATTTGGCCTTGGAATGCGGAATGAAGCAGGGCAAAGACTAATAGAGTTTTGCCAAGAAAATAAACTATCTTAGAATTGTCTAAATTTCAGCAGAAATCTATGCTGACTTTGTAACATTTTGTTTTTAAGTTACAAAGTTCTCTAGCTATAGTATAGCTGAATTCCAGAGAAATTGTGGACATCATAGTTTATCAGAAATCCTGGAAAATCTGGCTGGATCTGGCTTTGTTTTTTATCTCACCAGTAGTGTTGGAAGACTAGGTGGAAATGCCATTGCCAAGACCACCCATTAAAAAGAATGGGAACATAGAACTTGTTATGGAAGGGACAAATGATTTAAAGATAGAAAATAAAGGGGAAGCTACGTGTACTGTTGAAACATCATCTTAAAAATAAAAGCAGGCTCTGAATTTGCAGGTTGGAGGGTTATGACTCATATAGACAAAGTTCCATGCTATGATAAAAATTTAAATTACTGACGTCCTAAATTTAAAAACTAAGACTAAATTAAACTAAAAATAAAGCACCTTACTCACCTATTGTGCTTAACGTGGATGTCACAAATGAAAAAGAATTCCTAAAATCCCAGCTAAAATAAATAGCTCCATTTCTTGCAGGGATTATTCCATGTTTTATAGACAAACTCAGCATCTACAAGTTCAAACAAAAAAGATAAGCATTAATTTGATGAAATGTATGACCTGACATTTCCCTTGAAACAGTGTATGAAAAAAATCTACCGTTGTGGAATTTAGACTCTAGCAGGGGGAGACAAACACAGTCATTCTATAACATGTTGAGAAGTGATGAGATAAGGAGAACAAAGTGGAATGGATGTGTTGGAGGGGTATAGTCAGGGAAAATCTCATCGAGAATATAAGATAGAACAAGGACTTGAAGGCAGTGAGAAAGTTAGCCAAACAAGTATTGGAGGAAAGAGTATTCCCAGCAGGGGAAATAACCAGATCAAGGGTAAAAGCTTTAAAGTAAGACCCTGGAATATTCTAGAAACATCAAGCTAGAGAAAGGTTAAGGACAGAATAATAGAAGAGGAAGCAAAGGAGGAGCACTGGATTCTATAAAATCAAAGAAGTTTAGTTTTCATCTGAATGCAATGGAAAGGATCGCTGGAAGACAATGAGCAGAGAAAGTGACTTAGATACCAGAAAGACCCCAAAAGGATTACTTTGGCTGCAGTACTTAAAAGGGGATGTAGAGAGCAAAGTTGAAGCCAAAAGATCTATTAGGAGAATACTGCAGAACTCAGGATGCTCCAGAAAAGTCCACCTAGATTTTGGCTTAGTGAGACCAGCAACAACAGTGGAGATGGGAGCATGTTTCTGAAGCCCCAGCTGGCAGGATTTTCTGAGAAACTAAAGTTGAGTCTAGAAAGAGCATAGACAAAGAAGACTCTGAGAGCTCTCACACGATGGTTGAGGGGTGGTGGCAGATATTTCTTTTGAAAGAAAAAGGATGGTGATCATTTTTGGAAACAATGAATCTAAGTAGTTTGCTATACGTTCAAGTGGAGATTTCAAATTAGTTCAGTTCAGTGGCTCAGTGGTGTCCAACTCTTTGCAACCCCATGGACTGCAGCATGCCAGGCTTCCCTGTCAATCACCAATTCCCAGAGCTTGCTCAAACTCATGTCCATCGAGTCGGTGATGCCATCCAACCCTTTCATAATCTGTTGTCCTCTCTCCTCCTGCCTTCAATCTTTTCCAGCACCAGGGTCTTTTCAAATGAGTCAGTTCTTCTCATCAGGTGGCCAAAGTATTGGAGTTTCAGCTTCAACATCAGTCCTTCCAATGAATATTCAGGACTGATTTCCTTTAGGATGGACTGGTTGGATCTCCTTGCAGTCCAAGGGACTCTAGAGTCTTCTCCAACACCACAGTTCAACAGCATCAATTCTTCGGAGCTCAGCTTTCCTTATAATCCAACTCTCACATCCATACATAACTACTGGAAAAACCATAGCATTGACTAGATGGACCTTGGTTGGCAAAGTAATGTCTCTGCTTTTTAACATGCTGTCTAGGTTGGTCATAACTTTCCTTCCAAGGAGTAAGCATCTTTTAATTTCATGGCTGCAATCACCATCTGCAGAGATTTTGGAGCCCAGAAAAATAAAGGCAGCCACTGTTTCCACTGTTTCCCCATCTATTTGCCATGAAGTTATGGGACTGGATGCCATGATCTTCATTTTCTGAATGTTGAGCTTTAAGCCAACTCTTTCACTCTCCTCTTTCACTTTCATCAAGAGGCTTTTTAGTTCCTCTTCATTTTCTGCCATAAGGATGATGTCATCTGCATATCTGAGGTTACTGATATTTCTCCCGGCAATCTTGATTCCAATTTGTGCTTCCTCCAGCCCAGTGTTTCTCATGATGTACTCTGCATAGAAGTTAAATAAGCAGGGTGACAGTATACAGCCTTCGTACTCCTTTTCCTATTTGGAACCAGTCTGTTGTCCCATGTCCAGTTCTAACTGTTGCTTCTTGACCTGCATACAGATTTCTCAGGAGGCAGGTACCGTGGTCTGGAATGCCCATCTCTTGAAGAATTCAGCACAGTTTGTTGTGATCCACACAGTCAAAGGCTTTGACATAGTCAACAAGGCAGAAGTAGATGTTTTTCTGGAACTCTTTGCTTTTCCAATGATCCAAAAAATGTTGGCAATTTGATCTCTGGTTCCTCTGCCTTTTCTAAATCCAACTTAAACATCTGAAAGTTCACGGTTCACTTTCTGTCGAAGCCTGGCTTGGAGAATTTTGAGCAGTACTTGGTTAGCATGTGAGATGAGTACAATTGTGAAGCAGTCTGAACATTCTATGGCATTGCCTTTCTTTGGGATTGGAATGAAAATTGACTTTTTCCATTCCTGGAACCATTGCTGAGTTTTCCAAATTTGCTGGCATATTGAGTGCTGCACTTTCACAACATCATCTTTTAGGATTTGAAATAGCTCAACTGGAATTCCATCACCTCCACTAGCTTTGTTCATAGTGATGCTTTCTAAGGCCCACTTGACTTTGCATTCCAGGATGTCTGGCTCTAGGTGAGTGGTTATCTGGGTCATGAAGATCTTTTTTGTATAGTTCTTCTGTGTATTCTTGCTACCTCTTCTTAATATCCTCTGCCTCTGCTAGGTTCATACCATTCTGTCCTTTATTGTGCCCATCTTTGTATGAAATATTCCCTTGGTATCTGTAGAAGAGATCTCTAGTCTTTCCCATTCTATTGCTTTCCTCTATTTCTTTGCATTGATCACTGAGGAAGGCTTTTCTTATCTCTTTACTATTCTTTGGAACTCTGCATTCAAATGGGTATAGCTTTCCTTCTCTCCTTTGCCTTTACCTTCTCTTCTTTTCTCAGCTATTTGTAACACCGCCTCAGACAACCATTTTGCCTTTTGCATTTCTTTTTCTTGGGGATGGTCTTGATCAATGCCTCCTGTGCAATGTCATGAACCTCAATTCATAGTTCTTCAGACAACTCTGTCTTTCAGATCTAAACCCTTGAATCTATTCATCACTTCCACTGTATAATCATAAGGGATTTGATTTAGGTCATACTTGAATGGTCTAGTGGTTTTCCTTACTTTCTGCAATTTGGCAATAAGGAGTTCATCACCTGAGTCTCAGTCAGCTCCTGGTCTTGTTTTTGCTGATTGTATAGAGCTTCTCCATCTTTGACTCCAAAGAATATCATCTTCTGATTTCAGTATTGACCATCTGGTAATGTCCATATGTAGAGTCTTCTCTTATGTTGTTGGAAGAGGGTGTTTGCTATGATCAGTGTGTTTCCTTGGCAAAACTCTATTAGCCTTTGCTCTGCTTCATTCTGTATTTCAAGGCCAAATTTACCTGTTACTCCAGGTGTTTCTTGACTTCCTATTTTTGCATTCCAGTCCCCTATGATGAAGAGGACATCTCTTTTGGGTGTTAGTTCTAGAAGGTCTTATAGGTCTTCACAGAACATTTCAACTTCAGCTTCTTCAGCATTACTGGTTGGGGCATAGTTTTGGATTACTGTGATATTGAATGGTTTGCCTTGGAAACAAGCAGAGATGATTCTATTGGTTTTGAGATTGCACCCAAGTACTGCATTTCAGTCTCTTTTGTTGACTATGATGGCTACTCCATTTCTTCTAAAGGATTCTTGCCCACAGTAGTAGGTATAATGATCATCTGAATTAAATTCACCCATTCCAGTCCATTTTAGTTCACTGACTCCTAAAATGTCAATGTTCACTCTTGCCATCTCCTGTTTGACCACTTTCAATTTACCTTGATTCATGGTCCTAACATTCCAGGTTCCCATGCAATATTGTTTTTTACAGCATCCAATTTTACTTCCATCAACAGTCACATACACAACTCGGCGTTGTTTTCGCTTTGGCTCCATGTCTTCATTCTTTCTGGAGTTATTTCTCCACCCTTCTCCAAGGCATATTGGGCACCTACTGACCTGGGGAATTCATCTTTCAGTCTCCTATCTTTTTGCCTTTTCATACTATTCATGGTGTTCTCAAGGCAAGAATGCTGAAATGGTTTGCAATTCCTTTCTCCAGTGGAGCAGATTTTGTCAGAACTCTCCACCATGACCTGATCATCTTGGGTGGCCCTACATGGCATGGCTCATAGTTTCATTGAGTTAGACAAGGCTGTGGTCCATGTGATCAGTTTGATTAGTTTTCTGTGATTGTACTTTTCATTTTGTCTGCCCTCAGGAATAAGGATAAGAGCCTTATGGAAGCTTTCCAATGGGAGAGACTGATTGGGGGTGGAGGGTGGTGGGGGACTGAGTCTTGTTTTGATGGGCAAGGCCATACTCTGTAAATCTTTAATCCAATTTTCGGAACACAGCAGGGCTGTGTTCCCTCCCTGTTGTTTGACCTGAGACCAAACTACAGTGGAGGTAATGAAGATAATGGTTACCTAATTCAAAAGGTCCCATGCATGCACTGCCAAAGCCTTCCCTGACCCACACCTCTGCCAGAGACTCCTGGACACTCACAGGCAAGTCTGGGTCAGTCTCTTGTGGGGTCACTGCTTCTTTCTGCTGGGTCCTGGTGCACACAAGGTTTTGTTTGTGCCCTCCAAGAGTCTGTTTCCCCAATCTTGTGTATGTTCTGTAATAAAATCCCACTGGCCTCCAAAGTCAAATTCCCCGGGATCCCTTTGCCAGATCCCCAGGTTGGGAAATCTGTTGTGGGTGCTAGAATTTCTTAACACTGCAAGAATTTATTTGGTATGATTGTTCTGCAGTTTGTGGTTCATCTGCTCCACAGCTCTATGGTGGGGTTTATGGCAACCTCCTCCAAGAGGGCTTATGCCACATGCTGTGTGACCCAGGTCTGCTGTGTCCAGAACCCCTGTGGCAGGCCACTGCTGACCCATACCTCCACAGGAGACACTCAAACACTCAAAGGCAGTTCTGGCTCAGTCTCTGTGGGGTCTCTGGGTCCTGGTGCACACAAGGTTTTGTTTGAGCCCTCCAAGCATCTCTGGAGGGTATGAGGTTTGATTCTAAATGTGATTTTGTCCCTCCTACCATCTTGATGGGGCTTCTCCTTTGCCCTTGGATGTGGAGTATCGTTTTTTGGTGGGATCCAACATTCTCCTTTTGATGGTTGTTCACCGGCGTGTTGTAAATTTGGAGTGCTCACAGGAGATGATGAGCATACGTCCTTCTACTCCGCCATCTTGTGTGTATATATATTTCAAATATGCAAGCGATTTCAAATAGGGAAATGGTTATACAATATGAAGTTTGTGAGAAAGGCCTAAGCTGAAAATATAAATGTATGAGTTACTGGAATTTAAAAGAAATGAGTTGAAATAGAAAACAGGAAAGGTCTGAGGACTGAGCCCAGGAGTCCTTCAAAGGAACCAGCAAAGACAACTAACAACAACGAATAAAATTAGGTGGAAAATCAAAATTAGAATCTGAGATCTTGTAAGCCACGTGAAGATAGTTACCAAGAGGGAGAAAGCAGTCGACCATGGCAAATGGTTGTCTGGTGAGGACAGATTGTCAAATTTTAATAAAAGCCACGTCCTTGAGTGAATCTATAGGAAGGAATGTATGGATTTCTGATTATTTCAGAAATTTAGGCAAGCACCATAATAATTTATACACCGTATATATCTTCCCTGGTGGCTTAGATGGTAAAGAATCTTCCTGAAACACAGGAGACCTGGGTTCAATCCCTATGTCAGGAAGATCCCCTGGAGAAGGAAAGGGCAATGCACTCCAGTATTTTTGCCTGGAAAATCGTCATGGACAGAGGAGCCTGGTGGGCTAGAGTCCATGGGGTCACAAAGAGTCAGACATGACTGAAAGACTAACACAAATACACACACAAAGAAAGGCATAAAGACCACACTAGGGCTATCTGTGAATTAAAGTAGTGGAATGGACTCTTTATTCTTGCCTGTTCACCTAAAATTCCATTAAAACAACACTAAAATTATACACTGGTGTGCTGCAGTCCATGGGGTTGCAAGGAGTTGGACATGACTGAGCGACTGAACAACAGCAACAAAATTATACAAAACAAAATAATGAAACATAACATTTAAAAGCAAGAAGCACAGAGAAATCTGATTTGTGGAGAATTTCTAAAAGACATTTAAAAGTCATATTGATTGCTAAAGAAACAGTATAGCACAAGAAATGATAACTCAATGTTTTATAATAACCTATAAGGGAAAAGAAACTGAAACAAATATATATATATATTATATATTTTTATATATATTCACACACATGCTGAAAGCTCAAAAGAAAAATCGGGGCATTCTGTGTGGTGATGAATGCTGCTTTTCACACAAAAATCCCAAAGGTACTTCAAACTCAGCATCATTCATTAAACATCAGCTAGACAGACGCTGCCGTCTATGGGGTCGCACAGAGTCGGACACGACTGAAGCAACTTAGCAGCAGCAACAGACAGACATATATAATAGTTATCAAAGGAAGAAAGGGAGGAAAGGAGGAGGCAAGATTGGGGAGGAGCAAAGGGAAGAAGAAAAAAATAAAAAGGGAAGAAGAGAGGGAAGGAAGGAGGAGGGAGAGAGGGAAAAAGAGTATAGGAGAAGAGGGAAAAAAGGTTGGTTTTCTTTCAGTGTTCTATAAAAAATCTGCATAACTCTGACAGCACAGAAAAAAAAATAGCATAAAACAATGCTTACATAACTCTGAATATACTAAAAACCATTGAATTGTAAACTTTAAATAAGTGAATTGTATAAAATCTCATTAAAGCTGCTATTGTTAAAAAGTACATAATGATTTATATAGTCACCACCACAATCAACATTTAGAGCTGTTCTGTCAACAAAACACAAAGGTCTTCCTCATGCTCCCTGTTTTCAGTCGCATGTACCACCACCGCCTTCTATCCCTAACCTCTGGTAACCACCGATCTGTTTTCCATCTCTCTAATGTTGTTTTGATGCTCTTTTAAGAATTCCAGACATTTCCTGAAATCCTCTATCCTTTCCTTGATTTTCTTAAATTATTAACCACACATTTTAAAGTCTTTAGATCACAACTTCATGTCAGATTATAGATGAGTCTCTTTCTAATGACTGTAGTTTCACTTAGTTTCCAGCCAGTTGTTTCTACATTTAATTATACTTCCTAATTTTTAGTTGGATTCTGGCCATTGTACATGAAAACTTGTAGAGACTCTGGATGTTGCTATGTTGCCAAATAGATGGTTCTGGGTTTTATTTTGCAGGCAGATATAATACCAGCAGATCACCCTTGCCCTGCTGAGAGTTATTTTCAAACTTTGTTAGGGCTTGCTCTAGTTTCAGGGTTACTTCTAAGCTGTGTTGTTTCTGGTATCTCAGTGGGCCTGGGCATTTACTGAATCCCTCTAACTTGCTGAGCCTTGAATTCTAATTTTTGTCTCTCCAGCATCAGACCCCTGCTAAAGTCTCTGCATGGTTCTTTAGAATCACAGATGCTGCTTTCATTTGCTTTTGTCTGAACATGCACAATTTAGAAGTGGACCAATGGTTTGAGAGGAATTCATAGCAGATTTAGAATTTGGGGGCTTTCTCACTCTGAAAATATCTCCTCTTTGTGATTTTCTCCTCAAATTCCAACTACTGTTAAGCATCCTTGAGCTCTGACTTCTTGATGCTTCAACCCTGTAAAATTACAGCTTTCTGCTAGGGCTTGTTGCCCCTCACCATGCTGGGTTAATAGGAAAGGACAAGAAACACAGAGGAAAGGACAAGAAACTGTGGAACTTAGCTCACGTGCTTTGTTTTATTTTTTAAAGGATTTTTTAATGTGGACCATTTAAAAATCTCTATTGAAAGGATTTTTTTAATGTGGACCATTTAAAAATCTCTATTGAATTTGTTACAGAATTGTTTCTGTTGTTCATGTTCTGGTTTGTCAGCCACGAGGCATGTAGGAGCTTAGCTCCCCAACCACGGATGGAACCCACACCTTCTGTATTGGAAGATGAAGTCTCAGCCATTGGACCGCCAGGGAAGTCCCTAATGTGCTTTCTTTAAATGGCCATGTCGTTTTGGGTTCTGCCTCCTTTGCTTACACCACTGTTTTCTGTTCTNGCCACGAGGCATGTGGAGCTTAGCTCCCCAACCACGGATGGAACCCACACCTTCTGTATTGGAAGATGAAGTCTCAGCCATTGGACCGCCAGGGAAGTCCCTAATGTGCTTTCTTTAAATGGCCATGTCGTTTTGGGTTCTGCCTCCTTTGCTTACACCACTGTTTTCTGTTCTCTCTGTCATTTGTGCTTTGTTTTATAATTGTTATCAGTGGTAGAGTTAGTCCAACACTAGCTCTTCTCTCCTGATCTTCAGCATTTCAGCATATCTTATATAGTTCCTTGGAGAAGGAAATGGTAACCCACTCCAGTATTCTTGCCTAGAGAATCCCATGGACAGAGAAGCCTGGTGGGCTGCAGTCCATGGGGACGCAGAGTCAGACACGACTGAGTGACTTCACTTTCACTTTCACTATATAGCTCCTATCAGTCAGTTCACTTGCTCAGTCGTGTCCGACTCTTTGCAACCCCATGAACCACAGCACACCAGGCCTCTCTGTCCATCACCAACTCCCAGAGTCCACCCAAACCCATGTCCATTGAGTCTGTGATGCCATCCAACCATCTCATCCTCTGTCGTCCCCTTCTCCTCCTGTCCTCAGTCTTTCCCAGCATCAGGGTCTTTTCCAGTGAGTCAGCTCTTCGCATCAGGCGGCCAAAGTATTGGAGTTTCAGCTTCAACATCACTCCTTCCAATGATCACCCAGGACTGATCTCCTTTAGGATGGACTGGCTGGATCTCCTTGTAGTCCAAGGGACTCTCAAGAGTCTTCTCCAACACCACAGTTCAAAAGCATCAATTCTTTGGCTCTCAGCTTTCTTTATAGTCCAGCTCTCACATCCATACATGACTACTAGAAAAACCATAGCCTTGACTAGATGGATCTTTATTGACAAAGTAATGTCTCCACTTTTTAACATGCTGTCTAGGTTGGACATAACTTTTCTTCCAAGGAGTAAGCGTCTTTTAATTTCATGGCTGCAATCACCATCTGCAGTGATTTTGGAGCCCAGAAAAATAAAGGCAGCCACTGTTTCCACTGTTTCCCCATCTATTTGCCATGAAGTGATGGGACTGGATATTATGATCTTCGTTTTCTGAATGTTGAGTTAAGCCAACTTTTTCACTCTCCTCTTTCACTTTCATCAAGAGGCTCTTTAGTTCTTCTTCACTTCCTGCCATAAGGGTGGTGTCATCCGTGTATCTGAGGTTATTGAGATTTCTCCCGGCAATCTTGATTCCAGCTTGTGCTTCCTCCAGCCCAGTGTTTCTCATGATGTACTCTGCATAGAAGTTAAATAAGTAGGGTGACAATATGCAGCCTTGATGTGCTCCTTTTCCTATTTGGAACCAGTCTGTTGTTCCATGTCCAGTTCTAACTGTTGCTTCATGGCCTGCACACAGGTTTCTCAAGAGGCAGGTTAGGTGGTCTGGTATTCCCATCTCTTTCAGAATTTTCCACAGTTTATTGTGATCCACACAGTCAAAGGTTTTGGCATAGTCAATATAGTTCCTATAGCCTTGTGATATCTGCTCTGTAATTTTTCCTCTTATCTGTATTGGTCTTACCCATTTACATTCTTATACTGTTCTGTTTTCTTTATATCTCTTATTACTAAAAATGCTTGTCTTTTTTTTCCATCTCCAGATGACAGAAAATTAGTGCTATTTAAGTAAAACATAGAGGAAGACTTTCTTTAAAATCTTCTATCTACATTTCTCTTAAACACAATTGGCGAATTTATGACTCTCCATTTATGTCTTACCTGCAAAAAGATCTCAAGTTCTTCTGAAGTTATGTTGACATAGGTCTCCATTAAATTTGTTTCAGCCTCCAAAAAGGAAAGTTTCAACTCTTCCTGAATGTCTGTCTCCAAAGCCTGAAATATCTTTGCTCCCATCAAGCAGTAGCATATAAAACCAATGTGCAGTACATACCTAGAGGCTTAAGAAGCAACTGGCTCTATTAAAAAGCTAAAGACCAGTGTAATGAGAAACACAGGAGGTCAGATTGCTTTAATAAAAAATGTCTTCTCCACAAAACAAAACCAAACAAACTAAAAAGATCTCTTCCCAATAAAGAAAGATAGCAATCTTATATTGAAACAAATATACCAAAGTAAACAATCCCAAAATAATCACGACAAAATGAAATTGGAACTCCAGTTTTATCCTGACATGAAATATCCTGGACTGTGAAAAATCATGGGAAAATTTCTGTTTCTGAGGATGTTAGTTAACAAGAGTAAGGGAGGGGAGTTTTTCCAACACCACAATTTAATCACTCATATGCTGGCGGTTAGAGGCTGATGAGTCCAATACAGCTTGTTCTTAGGGAAATAATTATTGTATGCTTGAAAATATGTGTTATTACTTAGTTTGTCCAATCCAGATGGATTTGGGTGGATTATTTACCCAGAGGTCTCTTTTTCTAATCCTCATTTTCTGTTCCTCTGTGCTCCTCAGTAGGAAGGAATAAAAACTACCTATTAAGTAGAAAGATAACCATTATCTCGATGAGTTCTGGCTCTTAATATTAAAACAATTCAGCCAAATGATTGTCTTGCTTCTCAGAGAAATTCCTTGTAAATATCCTTCATTTTTATTTAGTTGTCCCATCAGATTAAACCTACCTCCCTACCAATCTCTTCCATCAGAAAATGAATCAGATCTCAATAGTATAAGCCCCCAGAACTTTGGGATAATTTTGTTATTGTTTGATTTACAAACTAAAAATTAGCCTCATATTATCAAAATGTCATAGTTGTAACAGTTAAAAACACTTCCTTAAGTATTAAATATGAAATCAGCATACCAGTTGGAGTAAATACTTCAAAATATTAAGTGCACTACTGTAGAAATAGATGATAGATACATAAATACTCTTCAAAGGACAGTAAATTTAATCTCACTGTGTACAGATAGTTCAACTTATGTTAAAACAATAAAAGTGGGAACTTTAATGTTCTTCTAGATTTTGTCATGATGTTATTGTGTACTGGTCTATGTTTAAAGAATATTATTAGATTTCAAGAGAAAGGTACCTGTGCTATGTACCATCTATCAGATTCATTTTTGTTCATATTTTATATTATAAATTAATTCTAAGGTTTACCATGAGAGTATGAAAAATGAAAATGGATTCAATAATGTCCAAGTCTATGCCCTGACCAGTAATGCTTAAGAAGCTGAAGTTTAACTGTTCTGTGAAGACCTACAAGACCTTCTAGAACTAACACCAAAAAAAGATGCCCTTTACATCATAGGGGACTGGAATGTAAAAGTAGGAAGTCAAGAGATACCTGGAGTAACACTCAAATTTGGCCTTGGAGTACAAAATGAAGCAGGTCAAAGGCTAACAGAGTTTTAACAAGAGAACACACTGGTCATAGCAAAACCCTCTTCCAACAAAACAAGAGAAGACTCTACACATGGACATCACCAGAAGGATACCAAAATCAGATTGATTATATTCTTTGCAGTCAAAGATGGAGAATTTCTACACAGTCAGCAAAAACAAGACCAGGAGCTGACTGTGGCTCAGATCATGAACTCCTTATTGCCAAATTCAGCCTTAAATTGAAGAAAGTAGGGAAAGCCACTAGACCATTCAGGTATGACCTAAATCAAATCCCTTAAGATTATACAGTGGAAGTGAGAAATAGATTCAAGGGTTTAGATCTGAAAGACAGAGTGCCCGAAAAACTATGGACTGAGGTTTGTGACATTCTACAGGAGGCATTGATCAAGATCATCCCCAAGAAAAAGAAATGCAAAAAGGCAAAATGGTTATCTGATGAGGACTTAAAAATAGCTGAGAAAAGAAGAGAAGTGAAAGGCAAAGGAGAAAAGGAAAGATATACCCATTTGAATGCAGAGTTTCAAAGAATAGCAAGGAGAGATAAGAAAAGCCTTCCTCAGTGATCAATGCAAAGAAATAGAGGAAAACAATAGAATGGGAAAGACCAGAGATCTCTTCAAGAAAATTAGAGAAACCAAGGGAACATTTCATGCAAAGATGGGCACGATAAAGGACAGAAATGGTATGGACCTAACAGAAGCAGAAGATATTAAGAAGAGATGGCAAGAATACACAGAAAAACTATACAAAAAAGATTTTTACAGTGCAAAAAATCACAATAGTGTGATCACTCATCTAGAGCCAGATGTCCTGAAATGCGAAGTCAACTGGGCCTTTGGAAGCATCACTATGAACAAAGCTAGTGGAGGTGATGGAATTCCAGTTGAACTATTTCAAATCCCAAAAGATGATGCTGTAAAAGTGCTGCACTCAATATGCCAGCAAACTTGGAAAACTCAGCAGTGGCCCCAGGAATTTGAAAGGTCAGTTTTTCTTCCAATCCCAAAGTAAGGCAATGCCAAAGAATGCTCAAATTACCACACAATTGCACGCATCTCATATTCTAGGAAATTAATGCTCAAAATCCTCCAAGCCAGTCCTCAACAGTACGTGAACCATGAACTTCCAGATATTCAAGCTGGATTTAGAAAAGGCAGAGGAACAAGAGATCAAATTGCCAACATCCACTGGATCATTGAAAAAGCAAGAGAGTTCCAAAAAAACAACTCTTTGTAGACTGTGCCAAAGCCTTTGGCTCTGTGGATCACAACAAACTGTGGAAAGTTCTTCAGGAGATGGGACCAGACCACCTTACCTGCCACCTGAAAAATTTGTGTGCTGCTCAAGAAGCAGCAGTTAGAACTGGACATGGAAAAGCAGACTGGTTCCAAATCGGGAAAGGAGTACATCAAGGCTATATACTATCACCCTGCTTATTTAACTCATATGCAGAGTACATCATGCAAAAAGCCAGGCTGAATGAAGCACAAGCTGGAATCAAGATTGCCAGGAGAAATATCAGTAACCTTAGATATGCAGGTGACACCACACTGATGGCAGAAAGCGAAGAACCAAAGAGCCTCTTGATGAAAGTGAAAGAGCAGAGTGAAAACATTGGCTTAAACTTAACATTCAGAAAACTAAGATTATGGTATCTGGTCCCATCACTTCATGGCAAATAAATGGGGAAAGAATGGAAATAGAGACCTTATTTTGGGGGACTTCAAAATCACTGCAGATGGTGACTGTAGCCATAAAATTAAATGATGCTTGCTCCTTGGAAGAAAAGCTATGACCAATTTAGCCAGCATATTAAAAAGCAGAGACATCACTTTGCCAACAAAGGTCCATCCAGTCAAAGCTATGATTTTTTCCAGTAGTCATTTATGGACTATAAGGAAGCTATAGAGTTGCACTGTAAGGAAGCTGAGCACCAAAGAATTGATGATTTTCAACTGTGGTGTTGGAAAAGACTCTTGAGACTGCAAGGAGGTCCAACCAGTCCATCCTAAAGGAAATGAGTCCTGATTATTCATTGGAAGGACTGATGCTGAAGCTGAAAGTCCAATACGTAGGTCAGCAAAGAACTGACTCATTTGAAAAGACCCTGATAATGGGAAAGATTGAAGGCAGGAGGAGAAGGGGACAACAGAAGAAGAGACGGTTGGATGGCATCACCAACTCAATGGACATGAGTTTGAGTAAGCTCTGGGAGTTGGTGATGGACAGGGAAGCCTGGCATGCTGCAGTCCATGGGACAGCAAAGAGTCGGATGTGACTGAGCAACTGAACTGAACTCAACTGAATGTCAAAAATCACTTATTACACCATTAGAGAAAACAACCCCCCAGGAAGTCTTCACCAAGAGCTTGTCGGGCTAAGCTTCAGCTCAAATGTGTGTGTGCACGTGCTAAGTTGCTTCAGTCATGTCCAACTCTGTGTACCCCTGTTGACTGTAGCCTGTCAGGCTCCTCTATCCTAGAATACTGGAGTGGGTGGCCATGCCCTCCTCCAGGGGATCTTCCCAGCCCGAGGATCGAACCCATGTCTTTTATGTCTCCTGAATTGGCAGGCGTGTTCTTTTACCACTAGCACCACCTGGAAAGTCCTCCACTCAAATAGAATACCTTAAAGCAGTCCTACCTTTTGAAATTTTTTCTTTATCTTCGTTTTTCATGGTGTGCTTAGACAATACTCCTTCAGCATCGGAGTGGGGATTTAGAATCCTTTGAGTAATCTCATGTCAACATCATAATTCTCTCTGGAACCTTGGGAGGGGCTAGTTTTATAAATAGTCCCCCTCCTTTCAATCACAGTGTACTAGTTTCCCATGGCCACTGTGACAATTTACCTCAGCCTCAATGGTTTAATTAGCACAAATATATGACTACAAGTTTGGAGGTCATAAATTCAAACTAGGCCTCATGAGGTGAAGTCAATGTTTTGACAGGACTACATTACTAGGGGAAAATCTGTTTCCTTGCCTTTCCAGTTTATGGAGGTTGTCTGCATTCCTTGGCTCATGCCTCTCCCTCCATCCTCAAAGTGAGCAGTATAGCATCTTTGAATTTCCCTCTGATACTAACTTTATTGCCTCTGTCTTTCACATATAAGAACCCTTGTGAAATTTTGCCCACTCTCACCATCCAGAGTAACCTCCCTGTCTCAAGTTCAGTGAATTGACAACCTTAATCTCTCTCTTGCCAAGTAAAATGCTATATATATTAAATAAACAATACAGTTAAAAATCTTGACTCACAAGACATGGACACTACCTAAATGCAAATATATAAAGTCATATATGTGTCTATATATGGATAAAGACATATATATATATATGCTGCTGCTGCTGCTAAGTCGCTTCAGTCGTGTCCGACTCTGTGCGACCCCATAGACGGCAGCCCACCAGGCTCCCCCGTCCCTGGGATTCTCTAGGCAAGAACACTGGAGTGGGTTGCCATTTCCTTCTCCAATGCATGAAAGTGAAAAGTCGAAGTGAAGTCGCTCAGTCGTGTCTGATTCTTCGCGACCCCATGGACTGCAGCCTACCAGGCTCCTCTGTCCATGGGATTTTCCAGGCAAGAGTATCGGAGTGGGGTGCCATTGCCTTCTGCAATATATATATATATTGTGTATATATATATATTGGAGACGTGACTGAAATGAGTGACTTGAGTCCTGATTATTATATATGTATATATGAAAGAGATTGGAATACCAGGCTACCTGACCTGCCTCTTGAGAAACCTATATACAGGTCAGGAAGCAACAATTAGAACTGGACATGGAACAATAGACTGGTTCCAAATAGGAAAAGGAGTATGTCAAGGCTGTATATTGTCACCCTGCATATTTAACTTATATGCAGAGTACATCATGAGAAATGCTGGGCTGGAAGAAGCACAACATTCAGAAAACGAAGATCATGGCATCTGGTCCCATCACTTCATGGCAAATAGATGGGGAAACAGTGGAAACAGTGGTTGACTTTATTTTTCTGGGCTCCAAAATCACTGCAGATGGTGACTGCAGCCATGAAATTAAAAAACGCTTACTCCTTGGAAGGAAAGTTATGACCAACCTAGGCAGCATATTCAAAAGCAGAGACATTACTTTGCCAACAAAGGTCCATCTAGTCAAGGCTATGGTTTTTCCAGTGGTCATGTATGGATGTGAGAGTTGACTATAAAGAAAGCTGAGTGCAGAAGAATTGATGCTTTTAAACTGTGGTGTTGGAGAAGACTCTTGAGAGTCTCTTGGATTGCAAGGAGATCCAACCAGTCCATCCTAAAGGAGATCAGTCCTGGGTGTTCATTGGAAGGACTGATGCTGAAGCTGAAACTCCAGTATTTTGTCCACCTGATGCAAAGAGCTGACTCATTGGAAAAGACCCTGATGCTGGGAAAGATTGAGGGCAGAAAGAGAAGGGGACGACAGAGGATGAGATGGCATCACTGACTCAATGGACATGGGTTTGGGTGGACTCCGGGAGTTGGTGATGGACAGAGAGGCCTGGCATGTTGCGGTTCATGGGGTCACAAAGAGTTGGACACGACTGAGTGACTGAACTGAACTGATGTCCCATTTATATACACATACACATACACATACATGGCTTCTCTGGTGACTCAGTCGGTAAAGAATCCACCTGCAATACAGGAGATCTGGGTTCGATGCCTGGGTTGGGAAGATCCCCTGGAGGAGGGCATGGCAACCCACTCCAGTATTCTTGCCTGGAGAATCCCCATGAACAGAGGAGACTGCTGGGCTGCAGTCCATGGGGTTGCACAGAGCTGGACACAGCTGAGCAACTAAGCATAGCACAAACATACACACACAGAATATACTACTACTCTGCCATAAAAAAAAAGATGAAATCTTGTCATTGAAAAAACATGGATGGACTTTAAGGGTATTTTGCCAAGTAAAGTAAGATATAGAAAGACAAATACTGTGTGATTTCATTCATGTATAGATAAAAAAACAAGCTAAAGGAACAAAAGCAAACAAACAAACAAAATAACACATAGAGGGAATTCCCTGGTGGTCCAACAACTAGGACTTAGTGGTTTCTTTCAGTGCTATGGACCCAGGTTCGATCCCTGATTGGGAAACTAAGATCCTGCAAGTCATGCTACACAGCCAAAACAAAAAGCAATAGATACAGAGAACAGAGTAGTGGTTACCAGAGGGAAGGAGAAGCAGAGTGAAACAGATAAAGAGGGTTAACTGTATGGTAGCAAGTAGAAACTGAATTTCTGGTAATAAACACACAATAGTATATACGAAAGTCAAAATATAATGTATGGATGAAACTTACCTAATGTTATAAAGCAAAATTACCTCAAATTTTAAAAAAAGAGATAGTGAAAAAATCTATTTGACCTTGGGTTTGGTGATGACTTTTTATATACAACCCATGAAAAAAAATTAAGTTGGACTTCAGTATAATGAAAAACTTGTGTTTTCCGAAAGATACTGTGAAGAGAATGAAAAGGCAAGCTACACTTAGAGAAAATCTTTGCAAAACACATACCTGTTAAAGTGCTAGTACCCAAAATATATAGAGAATTCTTAAAATTCAAAAATAAGAAAACGAACAACTCAATTTAAAACAATTTAAAAGGAGCCAAAGACCCAAACACCTCACCAAAGCTATACAGATATCAAGTAAGCATATCAAAGAATTTTCATCATGTGTCATTAGAGAATTGAAAATTAAAACAACCATGAGATACCACTTACATACCCATTAGAATGGTCACTGACAATACCAAATGCTGGTAAGGATGTGGAGCAATAGGAACTCTCATGCATTACTGATGGGAATGCAAAATGATCACCACTTTGGAAGACAATTTGGCATTTTCATATACATATAAACAGACTCTTACCATATGATCCAGCAGTTATGTTGTTTGCTATTTAACTAAGGTAATTGAAAACTTATGTCCATACAAAAACCTGCACACAAGTGTTTATTACAGATTTACTGGGCTTCCCTGGTAGCTCAGCTGGTAAAGAATCCACCTGCAATGCAAGAGACCCCGGTTCAGTTCCTAGGTGAGGAAGGTTCACTGGAGAAGGGAATGGCTACCCACTCCAGTATTCAGGCCTGGAGAATTCCATGAACTGCATAGTCCATGGGTCACAAAGATTCAGACATGACTGAGCAACTTTCACTTTCACTCATAATTGCCAAAACTTAGAAGCAACCAATAGGTCCATGTATCAAACTGTGATAAACTTATACAATGGAATGTTATTCAGCATTACAAAGAAATTAGTTATCAAGCCATTTAAGACATAGGGGAGCTATATTCATATATTGCTAAGTGAAAGAAGCCAATCTGAAAAGACTACATACTATATAATTCCAACTGTATGACATTCTGGAAAATACAAAACAATAGAAACAACAAAAGACCAATGTTCAACAACCAAAAAACAAAAACTCTAATTTAAAAATGGACAATGAATTTGATGCTTCTCCAAATAAGGTATACAAATGGCTAGAAAGCACATAAAAAGATATTCAACATCATTAATCATCAGAGAAATGCAAATCAAAGTTACAATGAGATACCATTCCATATCCATTAGAATGGCTATTATTTTTAAAAAATGAAAGACAAGTGTTGGTGAGGATGTAGAAAAATTAGATCTCTTGTGCATTGCTGGTGGGAATGTGAAATGGTACAGCTACTGTGGAAAGTAATTTAAAAATAGAATTACCACATGATCCAACAATTTCACTCTTAGGTGAAAACCCAAAGGAATTGAAAGCAGGGACTCAAACAGGTGGGGCTTCCCAGGTGGCTCAGTGGTAAGGAATCTGCCTGCCAATGCAGGAGACACGGCTTCAATCCTTGGGTCAGGAATATCCCCTGGAGAAGGAAATGGCAACCCACTCCAGTATTCTTGCCAGGGAAATCCCATGGGTAGAGGAGCCTGGTGGGCTACAGTCAATGGGGTCACAAAAAAGTCGGACGGACACGACTAAATAGCAACTCAAACAGATACTTGCACATCAGTGTTCAGAAACAGCATTGTTTTTTGAAACTGTCAAAAAGGAGAAACAACTGAAGGCTATATCAACAAATGAATGGATAAACAAAATGTGATATACACATACAATGGAATATTACACAGTTAAAAAAAAATTTCTGGTACATGCTACCACATGGCTGAACTTGAATGCATATGCCAAGTAAAACAAGCCAGGTACAAAAGGAAAAATATTGAATGATTCTACTTATATGAAGTATCTAAAATAGAGAAATTTATAAAGACAGAAAATATTAATAGAAGTTACCAGGTACAGGGATAGGGTAGGAGAAATGGAGTATTATTGTTTAATGGGTATAAAGTTTCTGTTTGGGTTGACGAAAAATTTTTGGAAATTGAGAGTGATGGTGATTATACAACATTGTGAATGTCCTTCAGTTCAGTTCAGTTTAGTTACTCAGTGGTGTCCAACTCTTTGCGACCCCATGAACCTCAGCACACCAGGCCTCCCTGTCCATCACCAAACCCCTGGAACTTACCCAAACTTATGTCCATTGAGTCAGTGATGCCATCCAACCATCTCATCCTCTGTTGTCCCCTTCTCCTCTTGCCTTCGATCCTTCCCAGCATCAGGGTCTTTTCCAATGAGTCACCTCTTTGCATCAGGTGGCCAAAGTATTGGAGTTTCAGCTTCAGCGTCAGTTCTTCCAATAAACACTCAGGACTGATCTCCTTTAGGATGGACTGATTGGATCTCCTTGCAGTCCAAGGGACTCTCAAGAGTCTTCTCCAACACCACAGTTCAAAAGCATCAATTCTTTGGAGCTCAGCTTTCTTTATAGCCCAACTCTCACATCCATACATGACCACTGGAAAAGCCATAGCCTTGACTAGACGGACCTTTGTTGGCAAAGTAATGTCTCTGCTTTCTAATATGCTGCCTAGGTTGGTCATAGCTTTCTCTCCAAGGAGTAAGCGTTTTTTAATTTCATGGCTGCAATCACCATCTGCAGTGATTTTGGAGCCCAGAAAAATAAAGGCAGCCACTGTTTCCTCATCTATTTCCCATGAGGTGATGGGACCAGATGCCATGATCTTCATTTTCTGAATGTTGAGCTTTAAGCCAACTTTTTCACTCTCCTCTTTCATTTTGATCAAGAGGCTCTTTAGTTCCTCTTCACTTCCTGCCATAAGGGTGGTGTCATCTGCATATCTGAGGTTATTGATATTTCTCCCATCAATCTTGATTCCAGCTTGTGCTTCATCCAGTCCTTAATGCTACTGAATTTTATGCTTAAAAATGGTTAAAATAGTAAACTTCATGTTATGAAGGTTTAAAAAAAATAACTATTGGTTAATTAAAAAATTTTAAAAACATCAGTCATTGCCAGAGGTTTGGTTGAAGGGAGAAAGGGATTAATAGGAGCACAGGAGATTTTTTAGAGCGGTGAAATTATTCTCTATGATACTGTATTAGTGGATATATGTCATTATACATTGATCAAAACCCATGCCATATATAACACAGAGTGAACCCTAATGTAAACTATGAACTGTAGTTAATAATAATTTTCCATCACTATTGGCTCATCAACTCTAACAAATTTACCACACTAAGTGCAAGATGTTAATAATAGGGAAAACCATATATATGGCCAAGGGTGGGAAAGAGGTATATGGAAACTCTCTGTACTTGCTGCTCAGTATTTCTGCAAACATAAAACCACTTTAAAAATAATATTAATATTTTTTAAAATATTAATTTTTATTATATTAATTAATAGAATAATAGAATTAATGGAATTTTATTCTGTTAATATTTTAAAATTTTTTGCCTCAAATTAAGGAATCAATAAATAACTTTTTAATACCATGTAATTGGTATTAGGGACTGATGTACAGTAGATGACTGTTGAATTTAACTATTAATAAGTGGTAATTATTACTAATTAGTCTTGTATCTTGTCTAGATATTTCTCTTAATAATTTATGGTGATACTTAGTGATTATTTATCATTATGTATATTATATTCAAGTAAGCAGTATATATCTGCTATATGGATTAGTCAGGATTCATTTGTTTAAAAGTGACAGAAGCCGAACTCAGATTTTCTCAAACAAAAATAGGAGATTTATTAGATCACATAGCTGAAAAATCTAGGCCTGGATGGCCCATGGGGCAGATATTACGATTTCTCCAAACACGTATCTCTCTCTAGTAAAATCCTGAGGACTTTTGTCTGGCTTTGGGAGCAGACCCAGCCATCAAGTATGGCAAGGCAGAAGTTTCAAAGTATTAATGTCTCTGAAAGTGGTCAGAAAGCAATGATATTTGGGGAGCTGGTGAATAACTCCACCAACTTTGCCAACCATCTACAAAGACACTAGCCTAGCAGGAATGGCAGACCCTGGAGTTGTGCCATGTCACGTCTGCATCCATATAGAGAGACCCTATCTGTGGCTATCTCTCATATTTTGATCAAAGAATTAAAGCTTAGAAAGGGGTGATCTTACCAGGAACATTGCTAATAATGGTGAAAAATTAAAACAGCCTAATTCATAAAGCATTGATTAGTAAATGGGGTCTAGCAGACTTTTTAAAATGTGATAAATCTATATGACATGGACAGGTATATGCATGTGTAAGACAGAAAAGGAAGAGGATAAGAATTGTGCTTATTTTATATTTCCATTTGTATTTAAATGCATCCCTATGTTTTGGTATTGCCTCAAAGGGACTGTGACTAACGTAATGAGCCCTAGGACAGAATTCTCACTGCTACGCCTCCTGATGCCAATCTCCAGGATAAGAGGCCCTTTGAAAGTTTTATGGAGGCTTTCAGTGAAGCTTCCTGTCATCTATGTAACTCAGGTCCAGGATCATGCCACCCAAGTTTTAATAACTAGAGCTGCTAGACATAGTCCTAGTGGAAAAAGATGAATAGGGTGAAGATTAAATGTAAATGTACAACATCGAGTGTTATTTTACCACATGACAGCCAATCTTGCTCTGTGAAGTCAGCTAGGAATTAGGATCACATCTGTGTGATAACTGGTGCCCAAGTTCTGAACTCTCTAGATCAGTGTACCTGTCTGCCAGTTCTGACTCAACTTCTCATGTAGACCTAATGGTTAGAAATTATACCTTTCGTCATTACACCATGGAATCATTGACAAGACTCCCAATTTGATTGTCTTCTTTCTATGTTTGAATTGATCATACACACACACACACGCACACTGCACCCTACCCTTGGCCAAGAAAGCCTTGTGTTTAGTTTGAATCATCTGTCTGACTATATTTTTCTACTCCCTTGTGAATGCGAAGTACACATTCATACTTCAATATATTTGATGTGATTGTAAAGATTATGGGTCCTCAAAAACTGATGTTCCAGTGACAATTTTGGTTGTTCGTTTTTAGGCAGGAACTTGAGACCCAAGGAAATAAATTAATCGGAATTAGATGGATTTATTTTCGCTATTTGAGAAAATAGCAAAGCTCTTGAAAAACAAAAAAATCTAGCTAAGAAGTTGCAGGAATTCTCAGTTGAAACTAAAAGATTGTCCAAAGTTCTTTGGCAAAAAAGTGAAGTGGACCCAACCTGAGGCTAAGTAGCTGGTTTATATATACACTTAGAATAATATCAGTTTGTTCAAGATATGGCAGAAAAGGTTGATTTTTAAATCTCAAGACTGAGAGGGGAATGGGCTTCCCTGGTGGCTGAGCAGTAAAGAATCCACCTGCAATTTAGAAGACAGGTTTAATTCCTGGGTTGGGAAGATCCTATGGAGAAGGAATTAGCAATCCACTCCAGTATTCCAAGCAATCCACTCAAGCAATCCACTTGCCTGGGAAATGCCATGAACAGAGGCATCTGGTGGGCTACAGTCCATGGGGTGGCAAAAGAGCTGGGCATGATTTAGCAACGAAACAACAAGAAAGCAGGGAAGTTCCAGTTCAATTAGTTACATGTATGTGATCATGTTTAATTACTTATATTTAATGTGTGTATTCGAATGTTTCTTTGTTTTTAAAAATAAGTCTTGAGCTTTCTAAAAGAATGCTAAACTTGTAGCTCTGAATTTGTGGATGAAGCACAAGCTGGAATCAAGATTGCTGGGAGAAAAAACAATGACCTCAGATATGCAGATGACACCACCCTAATGGTAGAAAGTGAAGAAGAACTAAAGAGCCTCTTGATGAAAGTGAAAGAGGAGAGTGAAAGTTGGTTTAAAGTCAACATTCAGAAAACTAAGATCATAGCATCTGGTCCAGTCACTTCATGGCAAATAGATGGGGAAACAATGGAAATAGTGAGAGACTTTATTTTGGGGGGTGCCAGAATCACTGCAGATTGTGGTTGAAGCTGTTAAATTAAAAGATGCTGGCTGCTTGAAAGAAAAGTTATGACCAACCTCAGTTCAGTTCAGTTCAGTTGCTCAGTCGTATCTGACTCTTTGCGACCCCATGAATCACAGCACGCCAGGCCTCCCTGTCCATCACCAACTCCCGGAGTTCACTCAGACTCATGTCCATCGAGTCAGTGATGCCATCCAGCCATCTCATCCTTGGTCGTCCCCTTCTCCTCCTGCCCCCAATCCCTCCCAGCAGCAGAGTCTTTTCCAATGAGTCAACTCTTCGCATGAGGTGGCCAAAGTACTGGAGTTATTGCTTTTTCGATGATCCAGCAGATGTTGGCAATTTGATCTCTGGTTCCTCTGCCTTTTCTAAAACCAGCTTGAACATCTGGAAGTTCACAGTTCACATATTGCTGAAGCCTGGCTTGGAGAATTTTGAGCATTACTTTACTAGCATGTGAGATGAGTGCAATTGTGTGGTAGTTTGAGCATTCTTTGGCATTGCCTTTCTTTGGGATTGGAATGAAAACTGACCTTTTCCAGACCTGTGGCCACTGGTGAGTTTTCCAAATTTGCTGGCATACTGAGTCCAGCACTTACCTAGACAGCTTATTAAGGAGCAGACACATTACTTTGCCTGCAGAGGTCCCTCTGGTCAAAGCTATGGTTTTTCCAGTGGTCATGTATGGAATGAGAGTTGGACTATAAAGAAAGCTGAGCACTAAAGGATTGATGCTTTTGAACTGTGGTGCTGGAGAAGACTCTTGAGAATCCCTTGGACTGCAAGGAGATCCAACCAGTCCATTCTAAAGGAGATAAGTCCTGGGTGTTCATTGGAAGGACTGATGCTGAAGCTGAAACTCCAATACTTTAGCCACCTGATGGGAAGAACTGACTCATTTGAAAAGACCCTCCTGCTGGGAAAGATTGAAGGCAGGAGGAGAAGGGGACGACAGAGGATGAGATGGTTGGAAGGCATCACCAACTCAATGGACATGAGTTTTAGTAAACTCTGGGAGTTGGTGATGGACAGAGAAGCCTGGTGTGCTGCAGTCCATGGTGTCTGAACTGAACTGAATGTAAACCACTGGGTTTCCAGCCCAATGTTTCTCATGATGTACTCTGCATATAAGTTAAATAAGCAGGGTGGCAATATACAGCCTTGATGTACTCCTTTCCTGATTTGGAACCAGTCTGTTGTTCCATGTCCAGTTCTAACTGCTGCTTCTTGACCTACCTGCATATAGATTTCCCAGGAGGCAGGTCAGGTGGTCTGGTATTCCCTTCTCTTGAAGAACTTTCCAGTTTGTTGTGATCCACACAGTCAAACGCTTTGGCATAGTCAATAAAGCAGAAGTAAATGTTTTTCTGGAACTCTCTTCCTTTTTTGATGATCTAACAGATATTGGCAATTTGATCTCTTGTTCCTCTGCCTTTTCTAAATCCAGCTTGAACATCTGGAAGTTCATGTTTCATGTACTGTTGAAGCCTGGCCTGGAGAATCTTGAGCATTACTTTACTAGCATGTGAGATGAGTGCGACTTATATGCAGAGTACATCATGAGAAACGCTGGACTGGAAGAAACACAAGCTGGAATCAAGATTGCTGGGAGAAATCTCAATAACCTCAGATATGCAGATACCACCCTTATGGCAGAAAGTGAAGAGGAACTAAAAAGCCTCTTGGTGAAAGTGAAAGAGGAGAGTGAAAAAGTTGGCTTAAAGCTCAACATTCAGAAAACGAAGATCATGGCATCCAGTCCCATCACTCCATGGAAAATAGATGGAGAAACAGTGGAAACAGTGTCAGACTTTATTTTGGGGGGCTCCAAAATCACTGCAGATGGTGACTGCAGCCATGAAATTAAAAGACGCTTCCTCCTTGGAAGAAAAGTTATGACCAACCTAGATAGCACATTCAAAAGCAGAGACATTACTTTGCCGACTAAGGTCCGTCTAGTCAAGGCTATGGTTTTTCCTGTGGTCATGTATGGATGTGAGAGTTGGACTGTGAAGAAGGCTGAGTGCTGAAGAATTGATGCTTTTGATCTGTGGTGTTGGAGAAGACTCTTGAGAGTCCCTGGACTGCAAGGAGATCCAACCAGTCCATTCTGAAGGAGATCAACCCTGGGATTTCTTTGGAAGGAATGATGCTAAAGCTGAAACTCCAGTACTTTGGCCACCTCATGCGAAGAGTTGACTCATTGGAAAAGACTCTGATGCTGGGAGGGATTGGGGGCAGGAGAAGAAGGGGACGACCGAGGATGAGATGGCTGGATGGCATCACAGTCTCGATGGAGGTGAGTCTGAGTGAACTCCAAGGGATGGTGATGAACAGGGAGGCCTGGCATGCTGCGATTCATGGGGTCGCAAAGAGTTGGACACGACTGAGCGACTGAACTGAACTAAACTGAACTGAACTGAACTGACTGACTTAAATAATGTCCAAGAAGGGCAAGTACATGTTAGGCATGGAAGCAGACTATTCTGCAGGATTTCATCTACCCATTCCAGATCCAGATCAAAGAGTGGGGCTTCTGAGCAGTTGGGCAAAATGCCAATGATAGGGACAGTGAAATACACTTGGAAATGCACAGGATGTACAAGTGTACTTCCCAGAGCTTCTCAAGGAGAGTGTGACATGTGGCAGAAGGTGGGGTGTGTGTGGGAGGCCCACCCAAGTGTTACCACACAAGGAAAAAGATGGCCAGTAATTTGCCTTCTGAAATGGCATAGGCTTTACCTAAAGAACTCTGGCTCTGGGACCATCACAGCTCCTTTAGTCTTTATCTACATAGCTTCATCTACAGCCACATTGCTTCATCCACATACCTCTTATAGGGAATTTTCAAGTAAATGTTGAAGGGCAATTATAGAAAACTATCAACATCTGGAAACTGACAAATGATGGTGTGATCTCACCCCGCTTTCCTCTGAACCCTGGCACTCCCAGGCATCTCTGGCTTTGGTCCTTACGGCCTCTCTGTCAGACTATTGTTAGGGCTTTCAGCCTGCCTGCTCTGATTCTTCTTAAGCAATGTCTCAAGACTGCACTTCTGAAGCTACTCATCTCATGTTCATGTTCTTCAACCCAATGAGGCCCAACACCTTAGTAGTGAGTTCAGGTGTGTCCAGAACCGGATCCCATCACAATTTTAACTTTGTTTTCTGCCATTCCCTTTCCTTCTCTCTACTCCGGTCAAACCAAAATACTCACTACTTTGTTTTATACCATGCTCAGAATCTTTTCATGCCTCTGCTCATGAAATTCCCTCAAGTTACATTGCTCCTTCCCCCTTCCCTCCATCCCCCCACATCCAAATCTATTCCAGCCTTTAAGGCCCAACTCAGTGCCATCTCCTCCCTGGAGTCTTCTCTGATTTACCAATCTAACAGTCAGACTTCAGGAGCATTTCATCTATTCCACACCTGAAGAATGGATCACTTATATAGCTGACTGTCATAGCTGACTGATGTACCTCTTATTTTCCCTGTAACAAGCCTGTCAATTCCTGGAAGATCCCCCAGGGGCTTGTCTGACTTCTCTGTACTTATATAGTCCAGGGCTAGTAAGTCATCTTGCATCCACCTGCTGGAAGTATATTGACATTCTTAAAAATGTTTAAAAGGAAATGATTGTGTGTAGTTCCTCCTCTCCTACCACCCAAATAAGTTTATCACAGTGAGAAACAATGTAACCTGCTTTAATAATATATAAGCATCATTTAAAAAGCAAACATAATCATAGGTATAATCATGAGATTATGCCAGAGAGATTAATGATGTTTAAAATATATTGCTCTGCTCAGGTTTGAAACTATATGCACAAAAGGAGTGGGGGGAAAGTTGAATGTGGTCAAGAAAGAACTAATTTGGAATATTGATATTTAAAAAAAAATAGTGATCTATATGTAAAAAGGAATAGTTTTCATCCTCAACTGGGACAATCAGAAGTGCAGTTCTTGGGAGGTCCCTGGTGAATCCTTCCCAGTTAGGATTCGGTGCTTTCACTGCCATGGTCTGGTTCAGTCCCTGGTCGGGGATCCCAAAAGCCAAGTGGCCAAAATTAAGAAAAAAAGTATGATTCTGATCTCCAGGTAGGTGAATGGCCAATAGATAAAGCAAAGTAACAAGCCCCTAATGAATAGGGAAAACCAGGACTGAACTATTTCACATTAGTGTAGGAATTTAGTAAACACCCAGTGCCTTATCCTTATTCATTCATTCATTATACACGTAGTTATTGAGCTCCTGTTAAGTGTCAGTCATTTCTCTTAGCACTGGAGACAGGAAGGTGAACAAGATCCCTGCTTTCATTGTGCTTCCATTCATATAAGAGGAACCAGTGAACACTTAAGTGAAAAAGTTAATCTCAGGTGGTGAAAAGTGCAATGAAGAAAATAAAATAAGATGATATAATGGCAAATGACTGAGTGGAGTACACTGATAGAGTCAGAAAAAGCCTATACAAGGAAGTAACTTTTATTCTGAGAACTGAATGCCAAGGAACTAGCCATGAAAAGCAATGATGGAAGAGCATTCTGGGAGCAGAGAACAGGTGGGTTGACATTTTGGATCAGATAATTCTTTCTTTTGGGCAAAGGTCCTGTGCAATGCTGGATGCTACTTAGCAGCATTCTTGGATGCTACCCACTAAATATCACTAGCAGCTCCCTCAGTCTACCCCCACTTGTGACAATCAAAATGTCTCCAAACTTTGTTGAATGTATCCTGTGAGGCAAAACTTGTTTGAGAATCACTGTGCTGGAATAAAGGCTCATAGTCACAATTAGGCTTGAGGTGTCCAAAAGTCAGGAGGCATTTTTAACACTTGCTCCCCTACAGGACAAAATTATTTTCCATAATAGTTGTGTGAGAGATGAGATGAGATGAAGTCACTCAGTCGTGTCCAACTCTTTGTGACCCTGTGGACTGGCCGTCCATGGGATTCTCCAGGCAAGAATACTGGAGTGGATTGCCATTTCCTTCTCCACGGGATCTTCCCAACCCAGGGATCGAACCCAGATCTCCCACACTGGAGGCAGACGCTTTAACCTCTGAGCCACCAGGGAAGCCCCAATAGTTGTGTAGCAATTCATAACAATCATTTGTATTCACTCTTAAGTTGTAGAATAACTAGCAATTAAAAAAGAAAATTTGCCTGCAGTGCCTAGGAGAACTCTGAATTAACTTCCATGTTAAATACAATTTTATTAAAAGATAAAAAATAAAACTGTGCTCATTTAACTTACCTATATATTATTAAAACTCTACAGATTTTTGGCAGTTGTTCAGAATTCAGACCAACAAATGCTTTTTTTTCAAGGAAGTATTTTATCACTGACATAGTTTAGAATTGCTGATTCAGGTTGGTAATAAAAAGCTGACTAAGTGGGTTTTACCATGATTTTGTACTTTTCTGTGGCCAACGCATCCGCTTCTTGCCTGCACCCAGAGCTGACCTCACCCGTCATTCTACCCTTGGTTGACCAATGATGAGAAGAGTTTAGCCCAGAGGGGCAAGTGGAGCCAGAGAACGAGCAACTATGGAGGCTACGGGTAAGGATCTGGGGGTTTTTTTAACTTGAATTTTATGTGCAGAAGAAAGTGAGTGGAGGGTATGGAGCAAGAGAGTAATTTAATCTAAATTTTTTTTCTAATGTAATCATTCTGGCAGAAGTGGAGGCAGGAAGATGAGCGAGGAGTCTGAAGAGCTCCTATGAGGAGCTCAAGTGAGCATTTACAGTGACAGATGAGGCAGCTGTGGCAGGTGGAGCAGTGTGAGCCTAGCAGGGTAATTTTGAAGGTAAAAAGCACATGGCTGATCTATGCCACTGGCTTTTTCCATAGTTCTGGCCTCCCCAAGAGATCTGATGGATGTTAGTCTGAACCAGAAAGTTAAACGCCATCAAAAAAGAAAAAAAAAAAGGAATTAAGGGATAAACTGGGAGTATGGGATTAATATATATACATATATAAGATAGAAAAAAAAACACAAAGACCTACTGTATAGCATAGGGAATATATTCAATATCTTATAATAATTATATATAATTGACAAGAATCTGTTAAACTATATATATATATATATGCAGCAAAGAATCACTTTAAAAAGGAATTAGTATTTATGAAATCAGTCAGAAATGTAAAAGGATAAGCAGCCTGAAAGAACCTACATTTCAGGATTATCATATATACTCTACTATATATAAAATAGATAACCAACAAAGATCTACTGAATTGCCCAGGGAACTACACTTAATATTTTGTAATAACCTATAAGAGAAAATAATCTGAAAAAAAAAAAATATATATATATAGAAAACATGAAATTATAAATCAATAATATTTCAATAAAACAAACCCTACAATGCTGAACTGAACTAGAGACTCTAAATTAATATATCATTGTTAGAGCTTGTATCTCTCTTTTGGGGAATTGCACTGTTGGGATTACAAAATACTTATTTTGCAATATCAAAAATAAACACCTTGGGAGTAGTCAATTAAGAAGTTTCAGAATTCCTGTGCCAATAATAAAAATTAACGTGCAATAATTGAATCCATGAAAGAGGGAAGATTCCTAAAATATTGCTGATTTTGAAAACCTGGCTTCTAGGCACTAGTACCGAATCAAATCCCAGAGACAAAGATTTTGAGTGAAATAGCAAAGAACAGTTTTATTACTTTGCCAGGCAAAGGGAGAAACAGTAGGCTCCTGCCCTCAAAAACTGTGTGGCAACTAGGGAGGATTTGGTGAGCACTTTAAAAGTTGGCTTAAAGCTCAACATTCAGAAAATGAAGATCATGGCATCTGGTCCCATGGGACCAGATGGGACTTCATGGGAAATAGATGGGAAACAGTGTCAGACGTTATTTTTTTGAGCTCCAAAATCACTGCAGATGGTGATTGCAGCCATGAAATTAAAAGACGCTTACTGCTTGGAAGAAAAGTTATGACCAACCTAGATAGTATATTCAAAAGCAGAGACATTACTTTGCCGACTAAGGTCCGTCTAGTCAGGCTGTGGTCATGTATGAATGTTAAAATTAGACAAGGCTTGCCTGCAGGGCAACCCAAGACGGGCGGGTCATGGTGGAGAGGGATGACAGAATGTGGTCCATTTGAGAAGGGAATGGCAAGCCACTTCAGTATTCTTGCCTTGAGAACCCCATGAACAGTATGAACAGGCAAAATGATAGGATACCAAAAGAGGAACTCCCCAGGTCATTAGGTGCCCAATATGCTACTGGAGATCAGTGGAGAAATAAGTCCAGAAAGAATGAAGGGATGGAGCCAAAGCAAAAACAATACCCAGTTGTGCATGTGACTGGTGATAGAAGCAAGATCCGATGCTGTAAAGAGCAATACTGCATAGGAATCTGGAATGTCAGGTCCATGAATCAAGGCAAATTGGAAGTGGTCAAACAAGAGATGGCAAGGGTGAACGTCGACATTCTAGGAATCAGCAAACTAAAATGGACTGGAATGGGTGAATTTAACTCAGATGACCATTATATCTACTACTGCGGGCAGGAATCCCTCAGAAGAAATGGAGTAGCCATCATGGTCAACAAAAGAGTCAGACAGAGGATGAGATGGCTGGATGGCATCACTGACTCAATGGATGCGAGTCTGAGTGAACTCCGGGAGTTGGTGATGGACAGGGAGGCCTGGCGTGCTGCGATTCATGGGGTCGCAAAGAGTCAGACACGACTGAGCGACTGAACCTGAACCTGAACCTTGAGAATTCTTTCGTATTGCCTTTCTTTGGGATTGGAATGAAAACTGACCATTTCCAGTTCTGGGGCCACTGCTGAATTTTCCAAGTTTGCTGGCGTATTGAGTGCAGCACTTTCACAGCATCATCTTTTAGGATTTGAAATAGCTCAACTGGAATTGCATCAACTCTACCAGCTGTTTGTAGTGATTGTTTCTAAGGCCCTCTTGACTTCGCATTCCAGGATGTCTGGCTCTAGGTGAGTGATCACACCATTGTGATTATCTGGGTCATACAGATCTCTTTTGTATAGTTCTTCTGTGTATTCTTGCCATCTCTTAATATCTTCTGCTTTTGTTAGGTCCATACCATTTCTGTCCATTATTGTGCCCATCTTTGCATGAAATATTCCCTTGGTATCTCTAATATTCTTGGAGAGATCTCTAGTCTTTCCCATTCTATTGTTTTCCTCTATTTCTTTGCATTGATCACGGAGGAAGGCTTTCTTATCTCTCTCTGCTATTCTTTGAAACTTTGTGTTCAAGTAGGTATATCTTTCCTTTTCTCCTTTGCCATTTGCTTCTCTTCTTTTCTCAGCTGTTTGTAAGGCCTCCTCAGGCAACCATTTTGCCTTTTTGCATTTCTTTTTCTTGGGGATGATCTTGATCTCTGTCTCCTGTACAATGTAACAAACCTCCATCCATAGTTCTTCAGGCACTCTGTCTATCAGATCTAATTCCTTGAAAATATTTGTTACTTCCACTGTATAATCATAAGGGATTTGATTTAGGTCATCGCTGAATGGTCTGGTGGTTTTCCCTACTTTCTTCAATTTAAATCTGAATTTGGCAGTAAGGAGTTCATCATCTGAGCCACAGTCAACTCCTGGTCTTGTTTTTGCTGACTGTATAGAGCTTCTCCATCTTTGGCTGCAAAGAATATAATCAACCTGTTTTGGTGTTGACCATCTGGTGATGTCCATGTGTAGAGTCTTCTTTTGTGTTGTTTGAAGAGAGTGTTTGCTCTGACCAATGCATTCTCTTGGCAAAACTCTCTTAGCCTTTGACCTGCTTCATTTTGTGCACCAAGGCCTAACTTGCCTGTTACTCCAGGTATTTCTTGACCTGTTTCGGTGTTGACCATCTGGTGATGTCCATGTGTAGAGTCTTCTTTTGTGTTGTTTGAAGAGAGTGTTTGCTCTGACCAATGCATTCTCTTGGCAAAACTCTCTTAGCCTTTGACCTGCTTCATTTTGTGCACCAAGGCCTAACTTGCCTGTTACTCCAGGTATTTCTTGACTTCCTACTTTTGTATTCCAGTCCACTATAAGGAAAAGGACATCCTTTTTCTGGTGTTAGTTCTAGAAGGTCTTGTAGGTCTTCATAGAACAGTTAAACTTCAGCTTCTTCAGCATTATAGGTCAGGGCATAGACTTGGATCACTGTGATACTGAATGGCTTGCCTTGGAATCAAACAGAGATCATTCTGTCTTTTTTGAGATCACATCCAAGTACTGCATTTTGGACTCTTGTTGACTATGAAAGTGAAAGTGAAGTTGCTCAGTCGTGTCCAACTCTTTGCGACCCTGTGGACTGTAGCCCACCAGGCTCCTCTCTCCATGGGATTTTCCAGGCAAGAATACTGGAGTGGGTTGCCATTTCCTTCTCCACGGGATCTTCCCAACCCAGCGATTGAACCCAGGTCTCCTGCATTGCAGGCAGACTCTTTAACCTCTGGGCCATCCCATTGATTATGATGGCTACTCCATTTCTTCTAAGGAATTCTTGCCCACAGTAGTAGATATAATGGTCATCTGAGTTAAATTCACCCATTCCAGTCCATTTTAGTTCACTGACTCCTGAAATGTCGATGTTGACTCTTTCCATCTCCTGCTTGACCACTTCCAATTTGTGTTGATACATGGACCTAACATTCCTGGTTCCTATGCGATATTGCTCTTTACAGCATTGGACTACTTCCATCACCAGTCACATCCATAACTGGGTGTTGTTTTTGCTTTGTCTCTGTTTGTTCATTCTTCCTGGAGTTAGTTCTCCTCTGACCTCCAGAAAATACCTGGAGTAACAGGCACCTACCGACCTGGGGAGTTCATCTTTCAGTGTCCTATCTTTTTGCCATTTCATACTGTCATGGTGTTCTCAAGGCAAGAATGCTGAAGTGGTTTGTCATTCCTTTCTCCTGTGGAGCAGATCTTGTCAGAAATCTCCACCATGACCCGATTGTCTTGGGTGGCACTCCATGGCATGGCTCATAGTTTCATTGAGTTAGACAAGGCTGTGGTCCATGTGATCAGACAGTTAGTTTTCTGTGATTGTGATTTTCAGTCTGTCTGCCCTCTGATGGAAAAGGATAAGAGGCTTATGGAAGCTTCCTGCTGGGAGAGACTGACTGAGGGGGAAACTGGGTCTTGTTCTGATGGGTGGGGCCATGCTGGGTAACTCTTTAATCCAATTTTCTGTTGATGAGTGGGGCTGTGTTCCCTCCCTGTTATTTGACCTGAGCCCAAACTATGGTGGAGGTAATGAAGATAATGGCCACCTCCTTCAAAAAATCCAGTATAGCACTGCTACACTCAGTTGATACAAATCCCCATCCAAGATATCCAAAGTCCCATCCAAGATATCATCAAGTTCATAGTCCAGGATATCTTGGCAATGGGAAAGTGAAAGTGAAGTCGTTCAGCCATATCACGAAGTCTTGTCTGACTCTTTGGGACCCCACAGACTATAGCCTCCCAGGCTTCTCCATCCATGGGATTTTCCAAGCAGGAGTACTGAAGTGGGTTGCCGTTTCCTTCTCCAGGGGACCTTCCCAACCAAGGGATCGAACCCAGGTCTTCTGCATTGCAGGCAGATGCTTTACCGCGAGCCACCAGCAATGGGAAGTTCTCTCCATTATGTGCCTCCTTTTTGTCTGATTGCCTAGCGACTAAGAAAAGTTCTATTCCTACCCATAGTGATAGATTTGGAACAAAAAAGGAAGATAGAGGGAACACAGCATGATCATCATTTCCACAGAAGTAATCAAGTCCTTCTGGTTGGGGATCCTGAAGATACCTCTCCTGGTGATGAAACAAGTCCCCGATTTGGCTCCAAGAGGAACTCCCTAGTGTCTAAGACTTCTAGTTCAGGGAGGTGCAATTTCTTGCCCACCAACCCCTGCAGCCACATCTGAAAGGCATGGAAGAATAGGCATTTCTTGGGGACCATGCAATCTATTTGTGCAGCCAGATTCCTGTTAGAGCATGTTTACAAGTCTGGAGGTTGCTTAGAGAGGCAGGTACTATGTATGAATCATACTCACACTTCCAGTTCCAATTAAATACCACAAGATCCTTCATCTCCGTGACCCACTCTATGTTTGTACCACCTTAATCTTTCAGTAAGAGCCTGATTCCCAACAATATCAATATCAACCTGTTTATCTATCTATCCTCATTTGCTCAGTTCTAAACTATGCACAAATAATTTCAGAATGACTACCTCATGACCTCTACTACTATTAATGTTTAATATTTCTTTATAGTCCTTTTTGTCCTTGAAATATATTCCACTAAGGGTGTATGTCAAAGCACTATATTCGAAAGTCACTTGGATTAATTATTTCTGTTCTGTGTGGTTGTCATTTTGACACATGCTGAGGTCCATTTGTTTCTGTTTGTATTTGATTTCAGGGTTTCCCCATGCTTTCTGATTTATCAATTATTTTGGCCAATAGAAATACCACTGAAGACACATCCCTCAGAAAAGGAGATTATAAGGAAAGGGTTGATTTCTGTTTATAGCGTATTTCTACACCCTTTCCCACATAGGCAAAAGACACAGAGATTTATGAATTAATAGCACCTACTTCATTGCACTATTCTGAGAAAATAAGATGCTAGATTATCACAGTGGTTGGCCACACAGTAAGTCCTAAATTAATGCTAATAATGTCCTAAATAATGATCTTTGTTCTCAGAACTAATCTTAATAAAGGGATATATCATTTTTCACATTTCAGATTAGACAAATTTTTAAACTATTTTTCATTATAACGATAATATGCAATATTGGTGACAGTATTATTAAGGAAATAACTATCCTCATATGCTTTTGTGGAGGAATCAATTATTATCTTTTGGCAGACAACTTATCAAAAACCTTAATTGTATAAACTCATACTCAACAATTGCATTTTAAGGCAGTTACCATAAAGTAAAAGTGAAAGTCGCTCAGTCATGTCCAGCTCTTTGCAATCCCATGGACTATACAGTCCAGGGAATTCTCCAGGCCAGAACACTGGAGTGGGTAGCCGTTCCCTTCTCCAGGGGATCTTCCCAATGCAGGGATCGAACCCAGGTCTCCTGCATTGCAGATGGATTCTTTACCAGCTGAGCCACAAGGGAAGCCCAATTACCATAAGGGTGTAATCAAATAAATGTGACAAGATATATGTACAAGGGTGTTTGCAGACCAAGAAACTAAAAGGAGTCAAACTACATGTCTATCTATAAAGAAATGGCTGGGTTAATTATGATGCATCCAATCTGTTTTAGTTTTCTTTAGACCCATTGAATAATTCAACTGTTTTAAGGTCTTTCTACCATCAACATTTAAGAAGGGAAATAATTCTAATTTTGTTCTTTTTAGAACAAAATGAAAGCTATAAGCCATTTCCAGTAATATTCCCCACCCCTCCAAATGTTCTCACTCTTGTCTCAGAGAAAGACTTTCATGAATTCAGATATTTCCCTTCAGGATGAAGGTGTTTTTTGCCTCCTGGGTCATAGGTCACCTACGTAAGTCCACAAGCTTTTCAACTAAGAATGATCTAGAAGGAAAAGTTTGCTCAGAATTTCATCCAAATAAGAAAAAAGTAATATTGACTGCAACAGCCCTAGGGGTATCCAGAGCTTGCATCATTTATAGTGTCTCCCCAGGTTTCTGTCCACCAAAATTGATAGCTTTTTATCCTAGTTCAAAGCTATTATATCAGAAGAAGTAGGGGCATTATCTCTCTTTCACATATATTTCATTTTAAGACTCAGGAAGTGGGGAGTTGTTCAAACTAACATTGGCTCAACTGTTTCTCTAACACAGGGAGACAAGTCTAATAAATTAGAGTATTCTTCTGCCAGGTTTCTGATGACCTGAATCACAAAACTATCTTTTAATTCATGAAAATTCTCATTATCTTAACTCTGAATATGTATATGGCTTTGGTTGCTTTTTTTTTTTTTTTTTTAGTAAGAGAAGAAAGCATCTGTAAGGGAAATTTCCCAGACTCCTGTTCACTATCATGGTCTCAGCTGTCACATTAGACCCCCGCAATCAGAACGTGAAATATATCACTGCAGCATATTATAGAGTCCTTTGCTGCTGCTGCTGCTGCTTCTGCTAAGTTGCTTCAGTCGTGTCCGACTCTGTGTGACCCCATAGACGGCAGCCCACCAGGCTCCACCGTCCCTGGGATTCTCCAGGCAAGAACACTGGAGTGGGTTGCCATTTCCTTCTCCAATGCATGAAAGTGAAAAGTGAAAGTGAAGTCGCTCAGTCATGTCCAACCCTCAGCCACCCCATGGACTGCAGCCTTCCAGGCTCCTCCGTCCATGGGATTTTCCAGGCAAGAGTACTGGAGTGGGGTGCCATTGCCTTCTCCGTAGAATCCTCTACAGCCTTTAAAAGAGATGATGTAGATCTATATGTACTGATGTAAAAATATGCACCAGGTAAAATTTTAAGTTAAACAACTTGTAAGCAACAATAATATGGTGTTACCCTGTTTCTTATGGGGAATCTAGAAGGATATATCGGAGAAGGCAATGACACCCCACTCCAGTACTCTTGCCTGGAAAATCCCATGGACGGAGGAGCCTGGTGGGCCGCAGTCCATGGGGTCGCTAAGAGTTGAACATGACTAAGCGACTTCACTTTCACTTTTCACTCTCATGTATTGGAGAAGGAAATGGCAACCCACTCCAGTGTTCTTGCCTGGAGAATCCCAGGGATCGGGGAGCCTCATGGGCTGCCATCTATGGGGTCGCACAGAATCGGACACGACTGAAGCGACTTAGCAGCAGCAGCAGAAGGATATATGATAAAATACTAACTATCTGGAATATTCCTTAAGCTAATTATTTTTATTGCAATTTATAGTCTCTGTATTTTTAATCTTATTGTTTTATTTTTATAATTATTGAGGGTTTTTTCCTAATCTTAATCATTCTTGACTTTTATTACACCATTCCATCTCATTTTATAGAATTTTATCTCAGCATCTTCTTTGTATGTGTACTTAGCAAATTTCATCCCCTTATTTGTAAAAATTGACAACTGTTAGGTCACATTTTGCCAATTTGGAGGTACAAAATAGATTCACATTTCCTTCTAAGGTTTCAGCTAAATGATTTGAGTCTGCATCTTCCCTTGGCAGAGAGACCCTTTGATGACATCATATGTACCTGGGATCCTCTTTCTGGTCTAAGGCATCAGACCAGAGCTGGAAACTATGCTATGGGGCAAGACGGGTTCCTGTCTTCACTCCATGAGACCCAACACAACAGTTTACCTTGGCAACCATTTCGTACTACCCCTTTCTCTCCATGTGATGATTTATCTATTTCTTAGGATGTATTCCCATATAGTAATCTGCTGAGCAAATCTATTTGTAAAACGATTTGACAGTCTTTCTTGTAGGAACAGATCAAAGGGGGATGTAGCTTTTTATCACCCAATAAACAGAGATGTTTCTTTGGTTTTGACTTTTTAAAAAATGTGTGGCCTAAAGTGTGCCCTAGGATAATCCATTAATAGCTAGAAATCTGTTCTTCAAGTGTATTTTTCAATCCCAAATGCACTCCCTTTAAATCTGAGAATACAAAACATACAAATTGATATTTTCTTTCATTAAGATAAGGCCTTCCTCAAAAGCAATAATCCCTGAGTTATAATCAACAGGTCAAATAAATTGGACTCCAGTATAAATCTAATGGTGCACTTATCCATAAGGATTGCCTCAGACTCTATATTTTAGCTGATTTCACGTGAAGCATCTTTTTTTTTAAGTGAAACATCTTTGGAGGTGGCATTCAAGCCACCTTGTTTAGAAGTGCCAATGTTTAGAAGTGATCTGGAGTTAACAAAGACCTCCCTGTGGATTTTCCACACGTGGCAGAGAAGGTTCCCCTACCTGCTTTTGCAAATATCTTCACAGCCTACATCATTCAAATCTGCTCAGTTTTGTGTCCTTTGGTTATACACTCTACTAACTTTGGCTCATCTTCATGGGCCTTAAAAAATATAGTATTAAGTCCCTTTATGAAAATGCACTTTATGGTGGTTGACTTTTAACTGCATAGGTTTTTTTGTTCTTTTAGCACAATACTCTCTACAAACTTTGTTTTAATTTTTAAACCTAATTTTATTTATTTAGTTCTTTATCATTTGCTGTGCTGGATCTTCGGTGCTTCATGTGGTCTTTCTCTAGTTGAGAAATTATTCACATGGTACATACAGGTATGAAAGTGAAGTCGCTCAGTCGTGTCTGACTCTTTGCAACCCCATGGACTGTAGCCTACCAGGATCCTCCATCCATGGGATTTTCCAGGCAAGAGTACTGGAGTGGGTTGCCATTTCCTTCTCCAACATACAGATATAAGCCAATTCAATTACACTTTAGAACTTAGGATCAAACCACAGGATATGGAGGCTAATGTACAACTATGTAGATTATCTCATACAAACTGTAATGCTTTGAGATTTTTTTCTTGGGAACTAGGATGGTACCTATGGCTTCTTCATCCAACTGAAAATTCCAACTGACCCAGTTAAAACATGCAAAGTGTTTTAATGGTAAAGCATACAGAAATGTATGGAGGTGGTTACACAAAGCCAGAGACAATATAGCCTGCTCTCAAACAAATGTACAGCTTCCCAGATTCCCACGAGGATTAGCATCAGCACTGAGAGAGGATTCCACCAGGCCACGGAAATTTCTCTTCATCCCTCTGCTCACCCCTACTCCCACCATTCTGTACCTGCTTCCAACTGCTCTGAACACAACCTGTTCACCAGGTTGGGCTAGAAGACACGCCAAAATTAAATAAATAATAAAATAAAATAATGATCATCTCCAAACCGGTTGGCAAGACATTAACTTATGGAATCTATACAATAAGTTTCACTATTCTAAAAACAAGTCAGGTGAAAGCATCTGTCTCCTTCTGCACTTCCTGGTTACCATTTTTTAAATCTTAAAAGCCATTTTATCCCATCTGCCTGATCATGTTGCAGGACTAAACTGATGGGCCTGAAGTTGATCCCCCTTTGATCTGTTCCTACAAGAAAGACTGTCAAATTGTTTTACAAATAGACTTGTTCAGCAGATTACTATATGGGAATATATCCTAAGAAATAGATAAATCATCACATGGAGAGAAGTAACAGATGCAAACAACCCCAGCACGTTTTTCAGTGTTCACTGTGAGATGAGGAAATAAGAGGTCAGTTTCCCAGGCACAACTTTTCTTCACAGGCCCAACTTCAGCCCCATCAGTTTAGTCCTGCAACATGATCAGGCAGATGGGATAAAATGGCTTTTAAGATTTAAAAAATGGTAACCAGGAAGTGCAGAAGGAGACAGATGCTTTCACCTGACTTGTTTTTAGAATAGTGAAACTTATTGTATAGATTCCATAAGTTAATGTCTTGCCAACTGGTTTAGAGATGATCATTATTTTATTTAATTATTTATTTAATGTTGGCATGTCTTCTAGCCCTGCCTGTAGTATATAATGAACAATGGAATCTGGTTCAGAGTCTGCCCTGTGCCTGTTTTACAACCTGTCCATAAAAGCAAGACTTCATAAAAAGAGACCACAAATGATAGAGGAAGAATAATTTAATGGTTTTATAAATGTCTACAGTTTACTTTTGACCAATTGCTTAGAAGCAAGATGGGAGAGAGGATCAAGAGGGATGGGGTACAGGTATACTATGGCTGATTCATGTTGAGGTTTGACAGAAAACAACAAAATTCTGTAAAGCAATTATCCTTCAATTAAAAAATAAATAAATTTTTTTAAAAGGAAAAAAGATTTGAAATTGGTGGGGGAGAATCACAGATTTTCTCATATTGGTCACAAATAGTGATTTGAAGGAAAGATTAAAAATAAAATATAATTTCTCAATTTAGCATGAACTATGGTGACACTTGGCCTTAATAACCAGATGAGCATCTGCCTTGGCCCCCAGAAACACAATACAGGGATGGAAGACTTATTAGCAGTGTTAGGTAGGGACAAACTTCAAATGACCAAATAAGTCCCTGGAGAAAACTTTGTCATACACAAGTGTTTTATTGTTTGCTCAGATGGTTATTTTATTAGCTGCTGTGAACATGTATTGAGCAGCATATAGAAATAAATAGTTTATATTACGTTTTGGAGACAGTAAGTTCTGCTGTTAACCAGACTGTCTTGGAAGTTGCCTTATTTGTGGGATGTTAGCAATCCCCAAATAGTTGAAAACCACTGCTTCATAGTAGTAAATAATTACAACAATGCAAAATTTTCTCCTGCCTCTTTTTCCCCAAGAAAATGATGTGTTTGTTTTCTCTGTGGGGGGTCTGTGAATTCACAAAACTTAAATCATCTCTGTACTCTGTGACTCATACTGTTTTCAGTTAATATCATCTGGTCCTTTTCTAGTTTTTATTAGTATCTAGTTCAGTTTTTGGAAATTAGTTCTCAGTCATTAACAGAGCAAAATGAAATGATGGCTTTTGGCTGAAAAAAGAGGAGCATCTGTGGGGAATCTGCTAAGATTCTGACACAGTCATGCCATGCAACAGAGACAGAAGCATGACAAGATCTCCCAAGAAATTATTTTGCTGGGACAGGGGTGGCATATTCCAGAAGGGCTGGCCTTTCTTGGACTCCACTGCATCATCCCTACCATTTATTCTGCTTAAACAGAAACCTGTAATACCTCCATTTCTGTCTCTATCAAGGAATGAAATCTTATATATCCTTAAAGATTTATATTAATAAATTAAGATTTATATTAACTAATCTAATTTAATTAGACTTATGTTAAATCTATTAAATAGATCATATATAATCTATTTTTCTTGTGTTATTAGAAGAGGGTGTTTGCTATGACCAGTGCATTCTCTTGGCAAAACTCTATTAGCCTTTGCCCTGCTTCATTCTGTACTCCAGGGCCAAATTTGCCTGTTACTCCAGGTGTTTCTTGACTTCCTATTTGTGCATTCCAGTCCCCTATAATGTAAACGACATCTTTTTTGGGTGTTAGTTCCAAAAGGTCTTGTAGGTCTTCATAGAACCGTTCAGCTTCTTCAGTGTTACTGGTTGGGCATAGGCTTGGATTACCATGATATTGAATGGTTTGCCTTGAAAACAAACAGATCATTCTGTCATTTTTGAGATTGCATCCAAGTACTGCATTTTGGACTCTTTCGTTGACCATGATGGCTACTCCATCTCTTCTAAGGGATTCCTGCCTACAATAGTAAATATAATAGTCATCTGAGTTAAATTCACCCATTCCAGTCCATTTTAGTTCACTGATTCCCAGAATGTCAACAATCACTCTTGCCATCTCTTGTTTGACCACTTCCAAATTGCCTTGATTCATGGACCTAACAGTCCAGTTTCCTATGCAATATTGCTCTTTACAACATCAGACCTTGCTTCTATCACCAGCCACATCCACAACTGGGTATTGTTTTTGCTTTGGCTCCACCCCTTCATTCTTTCTGGAGTTCTTTCTCCACTGATCTCCAGTAGCATATTGGGCACCTACCGACCCGGGGAGTTCCCCTTTTAGTATCCTATCATTTTGCCTTTTCATACTGTTCATGGGGTTCTCAAGGCAAGAATACTGAAGTGGTTTGCCATTCCCTTCTCCAGTGGACCACATTCTGTCAGACCTCTCCACCATGACCCGTCCATCTTGGGTGGCCCCACACAGCATGGCTTAGTTTCATTGAATTAGACTAGGCTGTGGTCTGTGTGATCAGATTGACTAGTTTTCTGTGATTATGGTTTCAGTGTGTCTGCCCTCTGATGCCCTCTCGCAATACCTACCGTCTTACTTGGGTTTCTCTTGCCTTGAACATGGGGTATCTCTTCACGGCTGCTCCAGCAAAGTGCAACTGCTGCTCCTTACCTTGGACAAGTGGTATCTCCTCATGGCTGCCCCTCCTGACCTTGAATGTGGAGTAGCTCCTCTTGGCCCTCCTGCGCCCACACAGCCGCTCCTTCTTGGACATGGGGTAGCACCTCTTGGCCACAAAGCTTTGACTGTGTAGGTCACAATAAACTGTGGAAAATTCTGAAAGAGATGGGAATACCAGACCACCTGACCTGCCTCTTGAGAAACCTATATGCAGTTCAGGAAGCAACAGTTAGAACTGGACATGGAACAACAGACTGGTTCCAAATAGGAAAAGGAGTATGTCAAGGCTGTATGTTGTCATCCTGCTTATTTAACTTATATGCAGAGTGCATCATGAGAAACGCTGGGCTGGATGAAGCACAAGCTGGAATCAAGATTGCTGGGAGAAATATCAGTAACCTCAGATATGCAGATGATATCACCCTTATGGCAGAAAGTGAAGAGGAACTAAAAAGCCTCTTGATGAAAGTGAAAGAAGAGAGTGAAAATGTTGGCTTAAAGCTCAACATTCAGAAAACAAAGATCATGGCATCTGGTCCCATCACTTCATGGGAAATAGATGGGGAAACAATGGAAACGGTGTCAGACTTTATTTTTTGGGGCTCCAAAATCACTGCAGATGGTGATTGCAGTCATGAAATTAAAAGATGCTTGCTCCTTGGAAGGAAAGTTATGACCAACCTAGATAGCATATTCAAAAGCAGAGACATTACTTTGCCAACAAAGGTCCATCTAGTCAAGGCTATGGTTTTTCCAGTGGTCATATATGGATGTGAGAGTTGGACTGTGAAGAAAGCTGAGTGCCGAAGAATTGATGCTTTTGTACTGTGGTGTTGGAGAGGATTCTTGAGAGTCCCTTGGATTGCAAGGAGATCCAACCAGTCCATTCTAAAGATCAGTCCTGGGTGTTCATTGGAAGGACTGACGCTGAAGCTGAAACTCCAACACTTTGGCCACCTCATGCACAGAGTTGACTCATTGGAAAAGACCCTGATGCTGGGAGTGATTGGGGGCAGGAGGAGAAGGGGACGACAGAGGATGAGATAGTTGGATGGCATCACTGACTCGATGGAAATGAGTTTGAGTAAACTCAGGGAGTTGGTGATGAACAGGGAGGCCTGGCATGTTGAGATTCATGGAGTCACATGACTGAGCAACTGAACTGAATCTATTTTTATGATATAATTTTATATTATAAAAATAGATTGTATTAAATCTATTATAGTTTATATTAAATTAAGATTTATATTAATAAATTAAGATTTATATTAATAAATTAAGATTTATATTAATAAATATTTATTATATATACATAATTGGAGAAACAAAATTCTGAAAAGTGTACCCCTTCAAGTTAAATGTTCATGCCACAGAGAAAACCTAAAAACATATGACAGAATAACACTCTAAAAATGAGGGTCCCATGAATTCTCTAATATGGTTTCATTTATATAGAGTCAAAGGAAGCATGAAGATCCCCAAATGTGGTTGTAAAACATCACATATTTTGATAAGTTGGAATAAAATTGGCATCATACAATCGTCCTTGCCATTCTACTACGATCTTTTCATCTGGTGTCTGACAATGACTGAAGAATGCAGTTTCTTTGGGTTCAGCTTTTCAAGAAAGGATAGAAATCTTTTTTTTTTTTTTTTCAGTTAGACTTACGCAGTTGATTTTTTCTTTTTTTGTAATGGGATGTCCATCTTAGCTTTATTTCCTTAGTAGGAAACTTTCTGCCTTAGAAAATGCTGGCACAGTGGAAAAGGGAGTTTTTTTTATACTTTAGTTCCCTCTCCCGTTTTTAAAACTAAATACTGCATGCCAACTTGTAGGCAAAACTCTGAAAGCCCTAATTTTCCTGTCTGAATCCTCAGTTGCCAAGAATGGCATTGACAAGGAGAGACTATTTCACATACACAGCCAGCCAGGTTTCCTCTCAATTGCTGGTAACATCTGGTATTCCTCAGGGGTCTATTTGAGACCTGTAATTTTTTTTTCCATGTAAATGATTACAAATATCTCTTTCCAAATACCCTGCTTCTTCCAGACTTTACTATTGGCACATCATTGTAAGAAAATGAGTAAGACAATTCCCAATTCCACAGCTGATGTCTCTGCCTCACAAAATGATAATCAGCAGGAACACTGGTTCCTAAGTAGTGGTCTGAACTAGTGATTCTAATACAGAATGTAAGATAATTGCTTTTCTTAGGAACCATCAATTTGCTGCTCTCTCTTCACTATTCCTTGTGGATCCAAGACTCCTCTCTCCAGGGACATGCTTGGCTTTCAATATTGTGGGGAATTTTTTTTTTTTTTTTTTTGACAATGCAATTAATTTGGAAAAAGACCACCCACTCTTAATTTACTTCTATGTTTTCTCTCTCTATTGGCAGGAAAGCCAAATTTTCAAACCAGTATCTTACTAAGGCCTGGGAAAATATTTAACCATAATGGATATGCCAACTCCTGACTCCTGAGTGAAAAAAAAGTCCTTTAGCCACTGGATACATTCAGGTTGGAGAAATAAAGACACTCCTTGTGAGGTGTCTGCTCTACGAGCACCTTGGAAATACTACCAGCCTTTTTACTGAGTTGTAGGAGAATTCTCAACTCAACTATAAGGTCACCAGAAACATATCAAAAGTCAATATTTACATGCATGTGTCTTTAATGACAATAAGAAAATACAGGTTTTAAGACAGAAAAAAAAAGTCTGAGATCTCACTGTGCCTGAGATTCAGGGCTTATAGATCCTACCTGACATCTGTGGACCATCTTCCTTAATTACCAAGAACGCCCAGATATTCCAGTGTGTTCCGAAGGGCTTGCAATGTATCACTTCTTGAAGAGTGGTCTGAGAACTGTGCCCACCTGAGTGTCTGTAACTCTTTTCTCCTTGTGACTTTTCATTAGATCGAGGCAAGAGCCTGACGCACACTCAAGAGCAGGAGTGGTCGGTCATTCTGTCTCTTCCCCTCTGGAATGGGAGTACCATGAAGGCAGGCTCCTGATCCTGGTGGACACAGTGGTCTCCCTAGTACCTAGAACAGACACACACACCGGGAGTTCAGTACCCGTTCAATGAAGGAATAAGAGAAGACTTTAGGACTGATTGATCATTGAATCAGCGTTTCAGTCACTGATTGAAGCATTGATCATCAGGTGCTTCTCTGTGGGGCAATCTGTAAGGGTGGGAGCAGTTCTGAGGAGGAGCAGAATAAGTGGACGGAACAGACTTAGCAGAGGAGATAAGACTTGAGCTGGCCATTGAGGCAGAGGCAGATCCCTGTAAGTAGAAGGCTCTCCATGGAGAAGGGCTGAGGGAGGCGGTAAGAGCCAGGGCCCGGGAGTGAAAGGGGGACTAGCAGGGAGACCCCTTCACTCTTCACCTTCTCCACAACCTGTCTCAACAATGCAAAGTCTTTACATTTTTTTAACTTTTTTAAACTGGGGTTCAGTTGCTTTACCGTGTTGTGTTGGTTTCTGCTCTACAATGAAGTGAATCAGTTATATGTATGTATATATCCCCTCCCTCTTGAACCACCCTTCCGCCTCCCACATCCTACCGCTCTTGGTCATCACGGAGCACCGAGGTGAGTGCAGAGTGTACAGTCTGCACTATACAGCAGGCTCCCACTAGTTATCTACTTCACACAAGGTAGGGTATATATGTCAGTCCCAATCCCCCGATTCATCCCACCCTCCATCTCCCCTCCCCCGCCCCCCTCCTCCGACACGTCCACACATCCGTTCTCTGTGTCTACACCTCTATTCCTGCGCTGCAAATAGTTTCATCTATACCATCTTTCTAGATTCCACATACATGTGTTAATTTTGATATTTGTTCTTCTGACATACTCCACTCTGTATAACAGTCTCTAGGTCCATCCATTGTCTCTACAAATGACCTAATTTCGTTCCTTTTTATGACTGAATAATACTCCATTGTTTATATGTACCACATCTTCTTTATCCATCCATCTGTTGATGGACATTTAGGTTGCTTCCATGTCCTGGCTATTGTAAATAGTGTTTCAATGAACATTGGGGTGCATGTGTCTTTTTGAATTCAGTTCAGTCGCTCAGTCGTGTCCGACTCTTTGCGACCCCATGAATCACAGCAGGCCAGGCCTCCCTGTTCATCACCATCTCTCGGAGATCACTCAGACTCACATCCATCGAGTCAGTGATGCCATCCAGCCATCTCATCCTCGGTCATCCCCTTCTCCTCCTGCCCCCAGTCCCTCCCAGCATCAGAGTCTTTT
>SJYT01066608.1:180772-257991 GCA_006410635.1 Cephalophus harveyi
TCACCTCCACTAGCTTTGTTCGTAGTGATGCTTTCTAAGGCCCACTTGACTTCACATTCCAAGATGTCTGGCTCTAGATTAGTGATCACATCATCATGATTATCTGGGTCGTGAAGATCTTTTTTGTACAGTTCTTCTGTGTATTCTTGCCACCTCTTCTTAATATCTTCTGCTTCTGTTAGGTCCATACCATTTCTGTCCTTTATCGAGCCCATCCTTGCATGAAATGTTCCCTTGGTATCTCTAATTTTCTTGAAGAGATCTCTAGTCTTTCCCATTCTGTTGTTTTCCTCTATTTCTTTGCATTGATCACTGAAGAAGGCTTTCTTATCTCTTCTTGCTATTCTTTGGAACTCTGCATTCAGGTGCTTATATCTTTCCTTTTCTCCTTTGCTTTTCGCCTCTCTTCTTTTCACAGCTATTTGTAAGGCCTCCCCAGACAACCATTTTGCTTGTTTGCATTTCTTTTCCATGGGGATGGTCTTGATCCCTGTCTCCCATACAATGTCACGAACCTCATTCCATAGTTCTTCAGGCACTCTACCTATCAGATCTAGGCCCTTAAATCTATTCCTCACTTCCACTGTATAATCATAAGGGATTTGATTTAGGTCATACCTGAATGGTCTAGTGGTTTTCCCTACTTTCTTCAATTTGAGTCTGAATTTGTGGTTCATGATCTGAGCCACAGTCAGCTCCTGGTCTTGTTTTTGTTGACTGTATAGAGCTTCTCCATCTTTGGCTGCATAGTTTCCTTTAGGATATGTGTGCATTGGTGGTATAGTGGTGAGCATAGCTGCCTTCCAAGCAGTTGACTCGGGTTCGATTCCCAGCCAACGCAATGACTCTCCTTTTGGAGAAGGAAATGGCAACCCACTCCAGTATTCTTGCCTGGAGAAGCTTGGTGGGCTACAGACCACAGGTCGCAAAGAGTCGGACACAACTGAGCAACTTCACTTTCACTTTAGGATATATGCCCAGGAGTGGGATGGCTGGGCCATATGGTAGGGCCTTAAATCTTGGTCTGCCCTCTAGGCCCTGCCTCCCCTAGGTGCACAGCCATACCCAGTTGAGGCTGCTTCCCCTGTACCCCTTTATGGAAGTCACATACCAGTCCCCTTGCAACTCTACCACAGATGGGCAGAGAGGAATGTGCAGGATACCCAGTCCTTCATCCTTGCCAGTCCCCAGGACTCTTTCCTGCTCCTTCCCAATCCCCAGTAGTCTCCCCATGCTCTCTCAAGAACATTCTCTCTCTCTTCTCTTTCTTTCTGGACACCCAGCATCATCTTATTAATGGACTTGAAGTTTTGTGGAAAATAGGAAAAATTTTGGTGTTTGTGCTTTCTACACTACAAAGATTCCTAGGCTGGACTTCCAGTAGGTCTAAGTAATATCAAATCTGGGAGACAAACAATTCAGGGAGAGAAGCATATTTCACCTAATTAAGCTACTGCAATTTCTGCCAGTATCTGAAGGTCCTCTGCCTACTTCCCTAATAAACTTTAAGTATTATAAATAAGTATACAAAGCTGTCAAAATAAAAAGAAATGGAAATCAACCCCAAATACTTGGTTCAAACCCATCTGTGTCCTCCAGGAAACCTGGAATCTAACAGAAAACTCTACAGCACATCCAAGACCTTTTTTGTTAATGATCATGTTAATTAAATACCAGGACAGAGGCTGGGCTTCCCTGGTGGCTCAGATGGTAAAGAATCTGCCTGCAATGCTGGAGACGTGGGTTTGATCCCTGGGTCAGGAGGATCCCCCGGAGAAGGGAATGGCTACCCACTCTAGTATTCTTGCCTGGAGAATCCCATGGACAGAGGAGTCTGGCAGGCTACAGTCCATGGGGTTGCAGAGTCAGACACGACTGAACAACTAACACACACAACAGAGGCTGGTCTGGGAGTGGGACTCCAAGTGACTAAGATAATTAAATTGAGGAAAATACAAACTGAGCTGAAGCAAAGTGGTTTGATTTCCTGTATGAGTCATCCAAAGAGAGTGATGATTTGCCTATTTCAGAGATGAGATTAAATAACTCAGAAAATTTAGTAACATCGAAATTCAACACCACCAATTTTCCCTCTGCAGCCCGCCCACGTAGTCTCCTGAGACTTCCTAGTGTTCTAGAAATGAATACATCCTGCGTGTGAGGCAGCCAGGCTAAGCTGAACAAAAGAAGTTGTGTTTGATTTGTACAATTAGCTGAAGTGCTTGGGGAATAGAATATCGGAGAATAGAATATCATGGTTACTTCAGGGTTAACTGAAGGAAGTTTTAGAAAATACTAGCGGAGCCTTCCCTTGTGGCTCAGTGATAAAGAATCTGATTTTCAGTTCACAAGATAGGGGTTCAGTCCCTGGTCCTGGAGGAGTCCACGTGCCACGGAGCAAGTAAGCCCCTGTACCACAAACTGCAACTACCGAAGCCCTAGAGCCTGTGCTTTGCAACAGGAGAAGCCACCATGGTGAGGCCCACGCACCAAACTAGAATATCCTCTGCTCGCCGCAACTAGAGAAAAGCCCTGTCCCAGAATGAAGAGACGCAGCACAGCCAAAACTAACTAAATAAATAAAATTACTTTTTTAAAAAGAACTGATTTGTTAAAAAAAAAAAAGAAAGAAAATGATAGTGAATTCTCTTTCTCTCTCCTTCCCTGTCTCTCATGACTTTATATAAAAAGCTGGATAATACTTTATAAAATCATTTGACCCAGTGAGCCACTTCCCTTCCTCGTAAGCAGAGCATGATGACTTTCTAAAATTCCTTTTCATTTTAAGGAATTTAATATTATATATGCTATATAATATGTCGTGGAATTTCATAGAATTAACAATAATTCTAAATCTCACATGGCCTCTGAGTCGTGTCCCAGTGCACTCGCAGGACTGGCCTGGCCCTGCTGCTGCCTCGGTCTCTCTGCAGAGCCAAGAGCATCACCTGGAGAGGAGTCTTGAGGGAAAATGGGGTTCATGCCTCCAACTCCACAGAAATTCTGTTGCACAGTCATCTGCTCATTCACACCAGATATTTACTTGCCCTGGGAACGTTTTTCAAAATGTTCAAATCCGTGTATCGGGGTTCCTTTGTAGTTTCTTTGAAAATTTTATCCAATTTTTTGGATAATTATAATTCCTTGAGCTCCATTTACCTGGAGTTTTCCAGCACCCCAGGCCTCTCTGTTCTCTCCATATGGCAGCACTTCACTTTGTAGAACAAGATCAAAGGGGAAGTTCCCCAAGATGTGATCAGAAGGGAGTCCCAAGAAGGGCCACACATTGATTTTAGTGAAAAAGAACAATGCATACTTTGGTTCTGGAATCACTCAATCAACGTCTGTTGGCATATCTGCCGCCTGGTAAGTAGCTTCTAGTTTACAATAAGACTTAAGTTGGGATCATTGTTATTTCTATTTCACTTTTTCTCACGGTTATTGCTTTGTGAGTCTCTGTGTGTGTGTTTAATCAAGCCCCTGAACAGTACTGAGGCCAGCACTGATGCAGAGGCAGGGCCAGCTGCTGGAAGTCAGAGCAAAGTTGCCAACCGTCCATCCCTGACACAGGTGGGCCTGGAGCTCTTCTGGGCCTTTGCAATGAGCTCTGCTGACTTTACACGGAGACTGAGAAAAGTAGAGGCAATCACTGATGTCCTCCTCTCTGCTCAACCGGCACTACTTCCCTTATCCGGTTGGTACTCATCTTCTGGGACTTCCCAAGTGGCCCTAGTGTTAAAGAACCCACTTTCCAATGCAGAAGACATAAGAGACATGGGTTCGATCCCTGGGTCGGGAAGATCCCCTGGAGGACGGCGTGATAATCCACTCCAGTATTCTTGCCTGGAGAATCCCATGGACAGAGGACCTTAGTGAGCTATAATCCATGGGGTCGCAAAGAGTCAGACACTATTGAAGCAACTTAGACTGCACAGCACCCATCTCCTGGTTTCCCCGGAGCTTCCTCCCTCAGGGCTGTCATTCCTTAGCACTGCACCTCATTACCCTCAACCATTCCCATGCCCCAGCCACTCAAAATAAATGTTTTCCTCCCCCTTTCTTAGAGAGCCTGCTCTTGGCTAGTTATCCTATGGATAGGGTTTGCCAAGGTTCAGTTCAGTTCTGTTGCTCAGTCATGTCCAACTCTTTGCTACCCCATTGACAGCAGTATGCCAGGCTTCCCTGTCCATCTCTAACTCCTGGAGTTTACTCAAACTCATGTCCATTGAGTCAGTGATACCATCCAACCATCTCATCCTCTGTCATCCCCTTCTCTTCTGCCTTCAATCTTTCCCAGCATCAGAGTCTTTTCAAATGAATCAGTTCTTCACAACAGGTGGCCAAAGTAATGGAGTTTCAGCTTCAGCATCAGTCCTTCCATGGATATTCAGGACTGATTTCCTTTAGGATGAACTGGTTGGATCTCCTTGCTGTCCAATGGACTCTCAAGAGGCTTCTGCAACACCACAGTTCAAAAGCATCAATTCATCGGTGCTCAGGTTTCTTTATAGCCCAAGTCTCACGTCCACACATGACCACTGGAAAAACCAAAGCTTTGACTAGACACACCTTTGTTGTCAAAGTAATGTCTCTGCTTTTTAATAAGCTGTCTAAGTTGGTCATAACTTTACTTCCAAGGAGCAAGCATCTTTTAATTTCATGGCTGCAGTCACCATCTGCAGTGATTTTGGAGTCCCAAAAAATAAGGTCTTTCACAGTTTCCATTGTTTCCCCATCCATTAGCCATGAAGTGATGGGACCAGATGCTGTGATCTTCATTTTCTGAATGTTGAGTTTTAAGCCAACTTTTTCGCTCTCCTCTTTCACTTTCATCAAGAGGCTTTTTAGTTCTTCACTTTCTGCTGTCAGGGTGGTGTCATCTGCATATCTGAGGTTATTGATATTTCTCCCAGCAGTCTTGATGCCAGCTTGTGCTTCATCCAGTCCAATATTTCACATGATGTACTCTGCATATAAGTTAAATAAGCAGGGTAACAATATACAGCCTTGATGTACTCCTTTCCCGATTTGGAACCAGTCTATTGTTCCATGTCCAGTTCTAACTGTTGCTTCTTGACCTGCATACAGATTTTTCAGGAAGCAGGACAGGTGGTCTGGTGTTTCCATCTCTTGAAGAATTTTCCACAGTTTGTCTTTGACGTCATAGGCTTTGATATAGTCAATAAAGCAGAAGTAGATGTTTTTCTGGAACTCTCTTGCTTTTTCAATGATCCAATGGATGTTGGCAATTTGATCTCTGGTTCCTCTGCCTTTTCTAAATTCAGCTTGAACATCTAGAAGTTCACAGTTCACTTCTGTTGAAGCCTGGCTTGGAGAATTTTGAGCATTACTTTGCTAGCATATGAGATGAATGCAATTGTGCGGTAGTTTGAACATTCTTTGGTATTGCCTTTCTTTGGGATTGGAATGAAAACTGACCATTTCCAGTCCTGTGGCCACTGCTGAGTTTTCCAAATTTGCTGACATATTGAGTGCAGCACTTCCACAGCATCATCTTTCAGGATTTGAAATAGCTCAACTGGAATTCCATCCCCTCCACTAGCTTTGTTCATAGTAATGCTTCCTAAGGCCCACTTGACTTCACATTCCAGGATGTCTGACTCTGAGTGATCACACCATCGTGATTATCTGTGTCATGAAAATCTTTTTTGTATAGTTCTTCTGTGTATTCTTGCCACCTCTTCTTAATATCTTCGGCTTCTGTTAGGTACATACCATTTCTATCCTTAATTGTGCCCACCTTCACATGAAATATTCCCTTGGTATCTCTAATATTCTTGAAGAGATCTCTAGTCTTTCCCATTCTATTGTTTTCCTCTATTTCTTTTCATTGATCGCTGAGGAAGGCTTTCTTATCTCTCCTTGCTGTTTTTTGAGGTTTCTAAGCAATATAAACAGTGACAGGGCTTGAGTCACTATTTCTACTGGAGATCAGTGGAGAAATAAATCCAGTAAGAATGAAGAGATGGAGCCAAAATAAGAACAACACCCAGCTGTGGATGAGACTGGTGATGGAAGTAAAATCCAATGCTGTAAAGAGCAATATTGCATAGGAACCTGCAATGTTAGGTCCATGTATCAAGGCAAATTGGAAGTTGTCAAACAAGAGATAGCAAGAGTGAACATTGACATTTTAGGAGTCAGTTAACTAAAATGGACTGGAATGGGTGAATTTAACTCAGATGACCATTATATCTACAACTGTGGGCAAGAATCCCTTAAAAGAAATGGAGTAGCCATCACAGTCAACAAAAGAGTTCGAAATGCAGTACTTGGGTGCAATCTCAAAAACAACAGAATGATCTCTGTTCCTTTCCAAGGTAAACCATTCAACATCACAGTAATCCAAGTCTATGACCTGACCAGTAATGCTGAAGAAGTTGAAGGTATCTGTGAAGACCTACAAGATCTTCTAGAACTAACACCCCAAAAAAGATGTCCTTTTCATTATAGGTGACTGGAATGCAAAAGTAGGAAGTCATGAAATGCCTGAATTAACAGGCAAGTTTGGGCTTGGAGTACAGAATGAAGCAGGACAAAGGCTAACAGTTTTGCCAAGAGAACACACTGGTAATAGCATGCACCCTCTTCCAACAACACAAGAATAGACTCTACACATGGATATCACCAGATGGTCAATACTGAAATCAGATTGATTATATTCTTTGCAACCTAAGATGAAGAAGCTCTATACAGTCAGCAAAAACAAGACCAGGAGCTGACTGTGGCTCAAATCATGAGCTCCTTATTACCAAATTCAGACTGAAATTGAAGAAAGTAGGGAAAACCACTAGACCATTCAGATATGACCTAAATCAAATCCCTTAAGATTATACAGTGGAAGTGACAAATAGATTCAAGGGATTAAATCTGATAGAGTGCCTGAAGAACTATGGATGGAGGATCATGACATTGTACAGGAGGCAGTGATCAAGACCATCCCCAAGAAAAAGAAATGCAAAAAGGCAAAATGGTTTTCTGAAGAGGCCTTACAAACAGCTGAGAAAAGAAGAAAAGTGAAAGGCAAAGGAGAAAAGGAAAGATATACCCATTTGAATTGCCAAGGTGAATTCACACTAAAGTTTTAGAAATTAACAACTTAGTATGCAACTTCCTCCACATAACAAACTCAGACTGAAACTAGTATTCCTCCAACTGTGTTTTAACTTCCCTTCAACACCCCCATATAAGCATCTGATGGTGGACTTCTAGAAATATCAATAGGGAAGAAGTTTGAAGGAAAAATAGAACTTTCCTGACATCCCTCTGTGGTCACCTTGAAAGAGCCTGCTGACTTCTATGAGCAAGGCAAGGTGTGGGCAGCACCCCACATTGTACAGAGGTAGCTGCCATTGTTCTGGGATTTGTGGTCCATTCAGCTAGTTGTTTTCCAGCATCCCCCTACTAAAATGTCAGAATCAGGAGTAGCAAGGATGGCAGCTCAACAGAATACCATGTAAGGGAAGTGGTGGCCCAAGAGCTGTGACTGAACATTCATTATATTTTTCTCACTGGCTTGCAGCCTGCTTTTTATCATGCTTGTTGCAGTTGTTAATATCACCAGAGTGGGTCACAGATATGAAATCCATGCCTCAGCTGACCTGGGTAAAGCTAGGAAGACAGGAGAGCTATTTATTTTATAGTGACTCAAGCCCTTTTACTGTCTCTGCTTACGTTGCTTAGAAACCTCATAAGTCTGACTTGACTCCAAGTTCCACATGGAACATTTGGAAAACTATAGAAGAATGTTCTTGGAACCCTAGCATCATTCAAGAAACTTTTTTCCATGTTAACTCTGCATATTTATTATACATATGTACAACTGCATAGATGAAACTTAAAACTGTAATTTTGGTTGTTAATCCATGTGTTATAAAGGGGGAAACGTTTTCTTCTTTTCCCCTGGTTCCTATCTCAGATGATAAAAGAGACAATTGCACTAAATTGGTGGTGTTGGAAAGAAACCTTTCACCCTCATTTTCCTCTATTCATGCTTTCCAGGGAGGAAAGTGATCAAAACTAATGAACAGACCTGCCCCCTGTTGGGCAGCAACCGTTGTTCCACGTGTGGTCTCTTGTTCGCTCTGCTGGTGCCCACCTCCCCTCCATGCTGTGAGCCCACTGGGGAAGAAAGGACCTGTCCTTACAGGCAAAGGCCAATGCTTGCCCAGTTGCTCTGCCAGGACCAGGTGGGAGAATGCAATCCAAGGGACTAGGTAAAAATGATCTCTTGGCTCCTGGTCCAAGCTCCTGGTCTCCAGTCTGGCTTTACCAGTAATCATGCTGTTATTTTGGTTTCTTATTCCTATATCAATTTCTTAATCTGCTCAGAACTTGAGAGAAGAGTATGATTTACTCAATCCCAGCAGACTGTTACAATGAAATCTTGGAACAGTAATATATTTACATCTGGAAGGAACTTTAAGAATCATCACTCCTTAGTGTTCTGTGAGCAAATGAACACCTGGAGGCATTAAGCTCCTTGCCCAAAGTTACTCAGATAGTCAATGACCATGATGGGATGAAGACTCAGTTCTCTGGAGTTTGGAGTCAGTGATCTTTCCTTTATTGTTATGCTATTCAGGGTCAGCCTCAGTCACGGGCGCCTGAAGTCTTTGTTTCTGTCTCCTCCCATCCTCTTGAGGAATTTCAGCATCCAAAGATGTCCCTGGAGCAAGCAGGTGTTTTCTGACTTTCCATACGTCCAATGAACCTTTGCCACCATCTCACTTGAGCCAGTCACTGTAAGAGCCAAGCACAGAGTACAGTCAATGGCTGGAACTTCTGTACCACCAAAAGCAGTAACTTACGTATTTTTGCTTTCTTCGTATCCTCTTGCACATCCTTCCTGCTTGCTCACAAATCACTACCATTGCAACTGTTTTTTAGCCGCTGAGACCTCCATCAATTAGCTCTCTAGTTTCTCCTCCTTGTTTTCACTTTCTGAGTTTCAAGCTTAGATTCCAGGGTCCTTCACTTCAATCCTTCTTATTTATTCCCCTAATCCTACTGACCCTTCATCCTTTCATTAGACCTTAACTAAATGACCTGGGATGACTAACTCTTTGACTTCCCCATTCCTGAACATGGGCAAATGAATATTGCTGAAGAAAATCATATAACCAGGAAAATCTTCCCCTCTATAAATTCAAGATCTCTAGTTTCTCATGCAAAAGCACCATTGCCCAAGAATCCTACTCAGCTTCTCTGATCATCTCATTCTCATCTTCTCAAACCTTGTCCAAGCTCCTCAAACCTCCAAATCCCTTTCTCCCTCATCTCTCAACAGCAGTTAGCTCCTTGTTTAGATAAAATATAAATCACCAGGAGATAACTCCTCGACTTTACATGACCAACTTCATTTTCTTCTCTTCCCATCACAATGGAGGAAGCATGCCTCCTTTCCAAAGTCAAGTTCTTCACCCATGCTAGGACCCCCCTCCTCGCCTCCTGAATAGCCTACACAGGGATCTCTCTCATAGCATACCACAGCACACATATGATTCTGGAACCCTTCACATACCTGGGCTCTAGGATTTGCAGGCTCAGTAGTTGTGATGCATGGACATTGTTGCCCTGAGGCATGTGGAATCTTCCTGAACCAGGGATCAAACCCATGTCCCATGAACTGGCAGGTGGATTCTTAACCACTGGACCACCAGGAAAGTCTAAGACTCCTTTGTTTTGATAACTGAATCAGTACTGAATCAAGATATTCAAGCTTCAGGCTCACAACTAATGTGCGATGGAGAACTGGATTTCATTCTTAACATTTATGTGCATTGTACATGGTTCAGATTAAGCACCATAATCCCATTCTGTTGTTATTCAGTAACTCAGTCCTATCTGACTCTTTGAAACCCCATGGACTGCAGCACGCCAGGCTTCTCTGTCCTTCACCATCTCCCAGAGCTTGCTCAAACACATGTCCACTGAGTTGGTGATGGCATCCAACCATCTTGACTCTGTCATCCCCTTCTCCTCCTGCCTTCAATCTTTCCCAGCAGTAGGGTCTTTTACAGTGAATCAGCTCTTTGCATCAGGTGGCCAAAGTACTGGAGCTTCAGCTTCAGCATCAGTCCTTCCAATGAAGATTTAGGATTGATTTCCTTTAAGATTGACCAGTTTGATCTCCTCATTGTCCACGGGGCTCTCAAGAGTCTTCTCCAACACCACAGTTCAAAAATATCGGTTCTTTGGTGCTCAGCCTTCTTAATGGTCCAATTCTCACATCCAAAGATGACAACTGAAAAAACTGAGGTTTCAGTTCAGTTCAGTCACTCAGTCGTGTCCGACTCTTTGCAACCCCATGGACTGCAGCACGCCAGGCCTCCCTGTCCATCGCTAACTCCTGGAGTTTACTCAAACAAGGTTTACCAAATTTTAACTCAGAGATAGGCATGTGGCCCAACTCCAGACAATGAAAGAAGAGCTCTTACCAGGGACCTCAGAGGGAAAAGCCTCCCCTTTCCCTGAGAAAATAACAGACCTACCCTCCTTTTTCATTGTGGCAAAGAATCATGTAGCCTCAGAAACTATTGGGAGCTATTCTGAAGCTGCAAAAGGATTTAGCCTTGGAAGAAAGCTAACACCACACAAGGCAGCACCCGGAAGTGGGAGCAAAGTGACTGGCCTTTGATCTTTAGATTTCATCTAGTATCTGGTTGTTTTTTCTCTTTTCAAGTTTCATCCATCCCCATGGCGCTAGTAACCATTTAAAGGAACTTTGTAAAATAGAAATTTATTATGATTTTCTCTGTTTATACATAGTGCCCCAAATTATGATAGTTAATATCATAATCTCACATAAATTCTATGGGCTTCCCTAGTGGCTCAGAGGGTAATAAATCTGCCTGCATTGCAGGAGACCTGGGTTTGATCCCTGGGTCAGAAAGATCCCTTGGAGAAAGGAATGGAAACCCACTCCAGTATTCTTGTCTGGAGAATTCCATGAACAGAGGAGTCTGGCAGGCTATAGTCCATGGGGCCACAAAAAAAGTCAGACATGACTAAGTGACTAACACATAAATTCTGCCCCAAAGTGATAATCATAGTTGTTTTTTATTTCATTTATTTGGCTCATTTATTAAGCTCCTAAATTTTTTGCAATATTTTATTTACTCTTCCTAAGAACACTATGGAAAACCTTGTATGTTGCCACTCACTTACAAGAGAGGAAACTGAGGTTTAAAGAGGAGATTAAGCTACTTTGGCCACCTCATGCGAAGAGTTGACTCATTGGAAAAGACTCTGATGCTGGGAGGGATTGGGGGCAGGAGGAGAAGGGGACGACCAAGAATGAGATGGCTGGATGGCATCACTGACTCGATGGATGTGAGTCTGAGTGAACTCCGAGAGATGGTGATGAACAGGGAGGCCTGGCGTGCTGCGATTCATGGGGTCACAAAGAGTCGGACACGACTGAGCGACTGAACTGAACTGAACTGAAGCTGCTTTCCCAAGGTTACCTAGCTGGAAATTGGAGAGTTGGAATTTGCTCAGTTCCAGTGATTGAGTTCTTGACTGGTACTTAGTATGACTACAAGCTTATGTATGACTTGATCCCTCCTCATCCTTCTAGATTTATCTCAAGAAACTCTTCCACAGGTTAATAATCCAGACACAACAGTCTTCTTTCTGTTTCTCAGATATGTGGCCCTTCTCCACCAGTTCCCTCTGTTGGGAACATTCTTTCTCTCCCTGCTTCTCTGAGACAGATCAGATATCAGAACTTGCTGATGTGGTGTCTCATGATATCATCAAAGATCAAGGTTCTTTGTGCTCTCTGCTGTGACATTCACAGCCTCTTTTCATCCCTCTTGGCCCTGAACTAGCATGTGTAATACTTAGGGATGCTGCAGAAAAGGCTAGCTTGGCTCACTTATTAGATTTCCTAGATCTGATTTTTCTTACCATGATTTGGGCCATTTGTTCTTGGAATAGTTTGGCACTATGGGGCCAGTAGATATAGTTTAAAGTATAGAAGTATATTTTTGATAGACCATACAGTAGAACATTAGAGGCTGAAGCTGACAAAATTGGACCACAGCTTGCTGTAAAAACCCTTGTGGACCTGAGAGCCAGTTCAGTGTTTTGGCAGCAGGTGGAATTTGCAGATAGCCTCCATGGTCATCCTGAGTTGCCAGGATGGTTATTCACACACCCTTCTCATGGAAATCATGATAAGCACTTGGATAGACTCATCCCTCAGGCTTTCAAAATTAGAGAGATCTATAATTCTCACCACTTTTCTGGACCAGATCCTCAATGACTATTTAAACTTTGCATGAAAATTTTTCTTAAAGAATCAGAGAAAGAAGGCCTAAATATCACTGTTAAGAAATAGAAAATGGATACTCTACCCATTCAAAAAACAGCAGCAAATACCACTACCATGTATGACTGAGAAAAGAACAAATGGAATTTAAATTTGTAAAACACAGGATATGTGAATAATGCAGTAATCTTTATTTTTATGTTCAGTTCAGTTCAGTGGCTCACTCATGTCCAATTCTGTGACCCCATGAATTGCAGGACTCCAGGCCTCCTTGTCCATCACCAACTCCCGGAGTGCACTCAAATTCATATCCATAGAGTCGGTGATGCCATCCAGCCATCTCATCCTCTGTCGTCCCCTTCTCCTGCCCCCAATCCCACCCAGCATCAGAGTCTTTTCCACTGAGTCAACTCTTTGCATGAGGTGGCCAAAGTATTGGAGTTTCACCTTTAGCATCAGTCCTTCCAAAGAACACCCAGGCTTGATCGTCTTTAGAATGGACTGGTTGGATCTCTTTGCAGTCCAAGGGACTCTCAAGAGTCTTCTCCAACACTACAGTTCAAAAGCATCAATTCTTTAGCGCTCAGCTTTCTTCACAATCCAACTCTCACATCCATACATGACCACTAGAAAAACCATAGCCTTGACTAGACGGACCTTTGTTGGCAAAGTAATGGCTCTCCTTTTTAATATGCTATCTGGGTTGCTCATAACTTTCCTTCCAAGGAATAAATGTCTTTTAATGTCATGGCTGCAATCACCATCTGCANCACAATCCAACTCTCACATCCATACATGACCACTAGAAAAACCATAGCCTTGACTAGACGGACCTTTGTTGGCAAAGTAATGGCTCTCCTTTTTAATATGCTATCTGGGTTGCTCATAACTTTCCTTCCAAGGAATAAATGTCTTTTAATGTCATGGCTGCAATCACCATCTGCAGTGATTTTGGAGCCCAAAAAAATAAAGTCTGATGCTGGGGGCCAGTGTGAGGAACTCCGCCCATGGCAAAGGTCATGAGGAAGGAAGCTTGGCATACGCAAAGGCGTGATCAAGCCTCAGGAAACCCCCTGTTCCCGAGCATCTAACCCCAAAACCAGAGTCTGTTTTATGCTCTCACCTACACCAGAGTACTTTATGGGGGGCTCTCCCCCATAACCATTTCTCTCGGAGAAGGAGTTAACTTGCAGCTCCAAGTTAATAAAAATTCCTGGGCGTGACAAGAGTGTTTCAACTTACGAACTCTGAAGGTTATCTAGACTGCCTGTATGGGTTCATCTGGCCACATGTGATTGTTTACAGCCTCCCAGCCATGAGAGGCACGAGATGTTTTAGACTTACTAAAGGCAGATTCTTTTGGGAAGTTAGAAATTATTAGTATAGTGGGTTGGTTTGGAATTATACTGGTGAAGGGTTTTTTCATTTGTTGTGCCAATAATTACTGCTAATTCCCTGCCCTGGGTGTGACAAGGGTGTCTCAGGTCAAACCTCTCTGCTGACAGACTAGCTTGTGTGACAACCTCTCAACCATAAACAGCACAGAGAGTTTTGGAGTATTTTGAGAGTCTTAATTAGCATAGGGCTTTTCTCATTGTTGAGTCAATGATTGCCACCAGGCCTCCATATCCTTAGGCACCTGGGAATATATTAATCAATGTATTTGGAATATAGAAAAGGAAATATAGTAGTTTTTNTTCACGGTTCACGTATTGCTGAAGCCTGGCTTGGAGAATTTTGAGCATTACTTCCCTAGTGTGTGAGATGAGTGCAATTGTGCAGTAGTTTGAGCATTCTTTGGCGTTGCCTTTCTTTGGGATTGGAATGAAAACTGACCTTTTCCAGTCCTGTGGCCACTGCTGAGTTACTTTTCAAAAAATGATGTTTGAAGGGAAGAAGAGTAGATATTCAGCATCAAATCATGCATATTATCAGTTCAGTTCAGTCGCCCAGTCGTGTCTGACTCTTCGCGACCCCATGAATTGCAGCACGCCAGGCCTCCTTGTTCATTACCATCTCTCGGAGTTCACTCAGACTCATGTCCATCGAGTCCGTGATGCCATCCAGCCATCTCATCCTCGGTCGTCCCCTTCTCCTCCTGCCCCCAATCCCTCCCAGCATCAGAGTCTTTTCCAATGAGTCAACTCTTGAGTCAATGAGTCAATGCGAAGAGTTGCATATTATAGGTATTATATAAATTCTTCTACTAGGTATTTATTTTTCATAAAATATTGACACATTTAAATCTATTTAAAATTATCTTCAATGAGGAAAATGTCACAAAGTAAATATATGTTATACATGTAAAAAATTATATAAACCATCATAGGTATAAAATGACTGCTAGTATGAATATAATGTGACAACATGCTTCCTTTTTCTCTTCTGGCTGATGGGAGAGTAAATGTTTTTCACCAGCTAGGAAGCAACATTTCTTCCTCTCAATTTGTTTGGGCCAATTAAGGTCAGGGCCTCTCTGCTGCTGAACAAGTGACTGGCACTGAAGGCATGTCATCTGTGACAAGGGATGTGGGATTAATAGTGCAGCTTAGACTAATTTGTGTGTATCCTGGAAGTAGAGGCCAATTCCCCAGACTGTACTGCTGTGACATGATGACCATGGGAATGGAGTAGACATTGTTGCATCAGTTGTAATATTCTCAACATCAACCCCAAACCGGCTTAGCGCCATTGGTGTTTCAGGTCTCAGTTTCAAGTCATTTATTCGATACATACTTTTTGGATACCAGACGCTAAGCTAGGCACTAGGTTTACAATGGTGAACAGACCCAGGATTTGTGTCTTGTGGAGCTTACAATCTAGGGGGAGGGACAGAGAAAACTGAACTCAGTTCAGTTCAGTTCAGTCATTCAGTCGTGTCCAACTCTTTGCGACCCCATGAATTGCAGCACGCNTTTATTCGATACATACTTTTTGGATACCAGACGCTAAGCTAGGCACTAGGTTTACAATGGTGAACAGACCCAGGATTTGTGTCTTGTGGAGCTTACAATCTAGGGGGAGGGACAGAGAAAACTGAACTCAGTTCAGTTCAGTTCAGTCATTCAGTCGTGTCCAACTCTTTGCGACCCCATGAATTGCAGCACGCCAGGCCTCCCTGTCCATCACCAACTCCCAGAGTTCACTCAAATTCATGTCCATCGAGTTGGTGATGCCATCTAGCCATCTCATCCTCTGTCGTCCCCTTGTCCTTCTGCCCTCAGTCTTTCCCAGCATCAGGGTCTTTTCCAATGAGTCAGCTCTTTGCATCAGGTGGACAAAGTACTGGAGTTTCAGCTTCAGCATCAGTCCTTCCAAAGAACACCCAGGGCTGATCTCCTTTAGGATGGACTGGTTGGATCTCCTTGCAGTCCAAGGGACTCTCAAGAGTCTTTTCCAACACCACAGTTCAAAAGCATCAATTCTTCGGCGCTCAGCTTTCTTCACAACCAGACATATAAGGAAAACACGTGGTGGGTGCCCTAAGGGAGAATAGTTACTATGAGAGCAGGGATCAAAATTAAAATTTGCTGCAAAGAGTCGGACACGACTGAGTGACTGAACTGAACTGAACTGAACTGATGGCTATCTTGAAGAAATACAGTTCAGCTCAGACCAGAAAGATAAAAAGAAAATAACCAGGCAATGGGAAAAAGAAGCAGCAAGTAGAAACAAGTGAGGGGAAAAAAAAAAACAGCTCAGGGTAACTGACAAACAATCTAGTCTCTTCGTTTCACCAACCATTTGCTTCTTTATATTTCCTTTCCAAATGATGTGAACATCTGCGGAGACTTTTAACATAAAATTCAAAATTTAAACCTATATATTATCAATAAAAAGGCATCACTTCCAACAGTTGAAAGAGGAAAGTGGGGAGGAAAGGTCAAGGATGATAGAGGTTGTTAATGTCCTATTTATACAGAGAAGGCTTGAAATATAGGGTAAATCGATGGGACTCAAAATAAAAGTATCAATGTTATTTAAAGTTATTTTAAAGTTAAATGTCTTTGGACTTCCCTGGTGGGCCAATGGCTAAGAATCCACCTGTCAATGCAGAGAACACGGGTTCAATCTCTGGTATGGGAAGATTCCACAAACCGTGGGGCAACTAAACCCATGTACCCTAGAACCTATGCTCTGCAGCAAGAGAAGCCACCATACTGAGAAGCCCACGCACCACAACTAGAGAGTAGCCCCCCACTCACTGCAACTGGCGAAAGCTTGCATGCAGCAACAAAGACCCAGCACAGCCAAAAGTAATAAATAAATAAATTTCTTTTATAAAAAGATAAACGTCAGGTTTAAGATAAACTAGGCAAAGCTTTGGTTTCCTGTCCCTTCAAAGTCCCAATGAAATTCCAGAATAGAGGTACTAGGATGAAGAAAATCATAACAAAACAGCAGAGAACCAAAGAGGGAGGCAAGGACTCTCTCCTTGGATTTCAAACCACTTGATGCCATGGTTAACCATATAAAAATTTCAGTTGTTCCTAAGGGAACATCATATAAACTCTATTAATAGAAGTTTTTCTGCTTTCTGTAAAGTGAAAGCAAGTAAGTGAACAAAGTGTCCTTTTCAATGATTTCTTTTTGAAGCAATAAATGCCTAAACCCAAAGCCAAATAGGAAACAACTAACCACGAGCTCCTTCTACTACCCTCGTGTTGCATCATCACACTAATTTGTCACCATCTCTAAAGCAGAGGAAACCAGAGGTATTTCCTGCAGACTTCTGAAGTGTTTGAATATTTTGTTAGCCTCATTAACAATTTGAAACTGTATGCTGCAATCTGCAGTAATTTGAAAACTATGTTTAAGTGATATATTTTAACTAACAATGGCAGAAATTCACTGAACCAATGAAACCTGATCGTCTAAAAGCTGGTGCTGTACGAAACTTGAGAAATTCTTCAAGGTTGGCAATTGGGTTTGCTCCTCACTTACCTGGCAACAAAATTCAGGAAGTACCAGATGAATCACACATTTGGCAAAAGCTATGAGATAAATCAAGTCCTTGGTGAGAAAATTTAGAAGTACCATCCATGGAAAATCTGAGAACACGAGGCCTTCCAGCAGGAAACTCAGCTCTCTAAAGGTCTATCCTCTCCCTGGTACCATGTCGGTTTCAAGTCCCTTCATTAACTTAAAGCATGCATAGTATGTCAGCAGATAGAGTCAGAATTGTCAGCAAATAGAGTCAAAGGAGTGTTAGGTTTCTAATCAAAGGTGGGAAATGGGCAAAATCTATTTTAAACAGTTATTATTGCCCAATATTTCACACATCAAAATATCCAGATGGCAATTCAGCAGGACAGGTCTGTTTCATGAACATTATCCAACTTAGAAAAAGCTCAGACCTGGGCTCTGACAACCTAGGTTCCAACCCCAGCTCTAGAAAATTTCCAGCTTTTAACATAGAAATGAAGTTAATGTATATTGCACAGGGTTGATTTGAGGACCATTTGAGACAACATGAACACTTTTTGGAAGCCATGGCACACTGCATGGTGTGTCCTCCAGGCCCACTGACCTGTTTCTAAGTCATATGGCTTCTACCACCTCTAGATTTTTGTTCTGTAAAGAATCCCCAACACACATAGAGGTTAATGCCATGTAAAGATGGAGACAGAGATTGGAGTGATGTCTCTACCAACCAAGGAATGCTGATTGCTGGCAACCACCAGAAGTTAGCAGAGAGGCATGAAACAGACTTTTCCATCTTATCCTCTAGAAGAAACTAACACTGCTGACGCCTTGATTTTAGACTTCTGGCCTCCAAAATGTCAGAGGTCAGAACTATTTTTTTAAGCCAGTAAACTTGTGATTACTTGTTAAACAGCCCTAGAAAATTAATATGGTTTTTCATCTTTTCTAAAATTTAAACATTCAAATTCCTTTAGCACTCAGCAACACCATTCCTAGGAATATGCCCAAAGAAACTTTTGCATATAAACACCTTATTCAAAAATGGTGCAATTTTGTCCACAAAATGGTGCAACATGTTCCACAATTGATTAGATAATGTAATATAGTCAAAGAGGGAAATATTTATACAGCAATGAAAATGAATGAATTATGGCTATTTGTAAAAATGTGGAGTTCAGTTCAGTTCAGTTGCTCAGTCATGTCCGACTCTTTGTGACTCCATGAACTGCAGTACATCAGGCCTCCCTGTCCATCACCAACTCCTGGAGTCTATTCAAACCCATGTCCATTGAGTCAGTGATGCCATCCAACCATCTCATCCTCTGTCATCCCCTTCTCCTCCTGCCCTCAGTCTTTCCCACCATCAGGGTCTTTTCCAATGAGTCAGCTCTTCGCATGAGGTGGCCAAAGTATTGGAGTTTCAGCTTCCAATGAACACCCAGGACTGATCTCCGTTAGAATGGGCTGGTTGGATCTCCTTGCAGTCCAAGGGACTCTCAAGAGTCTTCTCCAACACCACAGTTCAAAAGCATCAATTCTTCTGCACTCAACTTTCTTCATAGTCCAACTCTCATATCCATACATGCCCACTGAAAAAACCATAGCCTTGACTAGATGGATCTTTGTTGGCAAAGTAATGTCTCTGCTTTTTAATATGCTGTCTAGGTTGGTCATAACTTTCCTTCCAAGGAGTAAGCGTCTTTTAATTTCATGGCTGCAGTCACCATCTGCAGTGATTTTGGAGCCCAGAAAAATAAAGTCAGCCACTGTTTCCACTGTTTCCCCATCTATTTGCCATGAAGTGTTGGGACCGGATGCCATGATCTTGGTTTTCTGAATGTTGAGCTAAGCCAACTTTTTCACTCTCCTCTTTCACTTTCATCAAGAGGCCCTTTGTTTCTGCCATAAGGGTGGTATCATCTGCATATCTGAGGTTATTGATATTTCTCCCAGCAATCTTGATTACAGCTTGTGCTTCCTCCAGTCCAGCATTTCTCATGATGTACTCTGCATATAAGTTAAATAAGCAGGGTGACAATATACAGCCTTGACGTACTCCTTTTCCTATTTGGAACGTGGAGAAACCTTGGTAATTTAATGTTGAGTGAAAAAAGTAAGTCCCAGAGGACTGCATATGGTACAGTTTTATTTTTATAGAATGCTAACTTCCCTGGTGGCTCAGTTGGTAAAGAATCTGCCTACAATGCAGGAGACCTGGGTTTGATCCCTCGTTTGGGAAGATCCCCTGGAGAAGGAAATGGCAATTCACTCCAGTATTCTTGCCTGGGAAATCCCACGGACAGAGGAGCCTGGCAGGTTACACTCCATGAATTCTCAAGAGTTGGACATGACTTAGTGACTAAACCAGTACCACCACCACACTACCACTAGCAAGATTAAGCAAAATATCAACTATATATATATATACTGGTAACCAAGCAATTTCTTTAAAAAAAAAAAAAACTAAACTAAGTATGTGTTTACCATCTGATTCAGCAATTTCACTTTTAGGCAGTTATCCTAGATAAATTAAAAGTTGGGTTTTAACTTTTTAAACCTATACATGAATGTTCATTGCACCTCTATTTGTAATAGTCAAACCCAGAAACAAACTACATTTCTCCAACAGCTAAATAATTAAACAAAATGTGGTCCATTGATACCACAGAATACTACTAAGCAATTAAAAAAATCTATTGGTAAGCATAACAACTTGGATGGAATGAAAAACAATCAAGCTTTTTGGGGAAAAAAAAAAAGCCAGTCTCAAAAGTTTGCGTTTATACAGCCATTCTTGAAATGACAAAAGAAGATAATCGAAAATAGATTAGCAGTTACCAATGGTTAGAAAGGAGTAAGGGAGCAAGGAAAATGACTTTGGCCTTGAAAGATGGCATGAAGGATCCTTGTGATGAAACTATTATCTTTATTGCAGCAGCAGCCACGCAAATCTAAACGAGATAAAGTTGAATAGAACTAAACATGCACACAACGTGCATATAAAACTAGTGAAATTTGAACAAAGGTGATAGGCTGTATTAATGTTTAAAAAAAAAGTTGAATTCCCTCTTTCAGAGTCTTCATTCATTCATTTGCTCATTCAACAACAATTTGCTGCATGTGCTGTCTGCCAACCACCATGCTGTAGAACTAATTCATCAAAGTTGTGAGATACGTTACAGTGGATAATGTCCAGTGCCTTCACAATGTAAAACAGGGAGACCTCACTCTGTCATTTGTGTCAGTGAAGGCTTTCCTGAGAGAGAGAATTGCTGAAGCTAAAACCTAATGGATGAGTAAGCAAAAGCTAGATAAATAGCTAGGATCCAGCTTGGAGGGAGAAAACATTTCAGGAGGAGAAAATGTATCTGTTCTCTCAAGTGTAGCCTTGAACTGGCAAGCAACAGAGTGTAGAGGAACTGAAGCAAGATTTGAAAGAAGACTGGAGAGTGAAGGGGGAAAGACAAAGAGAATGAGGGAGTGTTTAGAGGGTGATGAGGGGGTGTTCAGGGGCTTTATCACCTCATCAGAATCTTGAAGGCAAGTGCATGGGCGGGGTGGCTGGGGAGAGTGAACAGGGTCACTGGAGATGAGGGTGTCAAGGAACAAAGACATCAAGGAGTTGTATGGACATCCATGTGAACAACGATGATTGCGGGAGCCCACTCAAAGAAGGGATAGGTGCCAAAATCTTGGCAGATGGTTAAAAGTTTCAATCATGGTACTAAGGAGTGGCTGAAGAAATTGTATTTCCCACTCCACAATCTCCATTAAACCTCCCAAAGTCATCCAAATAGTAGTAGTAGTATGGTAGGAAAAATATCTACATGCACAAGAGATCATTGCTGTGTGGTAGGGCAGGAAGTTGTTAACTGCTAGATCAAGCTGATGCCTGGGGAAGGGACCCTTTGGTAGGACTCTGCTGTCTTCTGCTCTTCCTCTCTATTGAGTTCTTTCAAATTGCAGGTCAGTTTGAATCTTCCTCATGGTAATAGTCTCCTTAACACTGCACACATCCTGGCAACGAATTGCTTTTCATGGAAAAAATTACTGAAATACTAATAGCAGTGGACCATGGTGTCAGATTTTTCTGTTGGGACAGGAGAAGGAAGTTGACTGCAAAGGTCACCTCCATCACTCTCATTCAACTCCCACTCCTAAACCAGGCTACAGGGGTCCACTGAAATAGTGGAAGATTCTTTGTCTTTTAGCCTGGCTTGTGAAAAGAGAAAAAAAAAAAAAAAAAAACTAAGAAAGACCAAAGTCGTCGTCTTGTTGCAAAAAGGAAGGGGAAAACTTTCAGAAGGTGTGAAGTTGGGCACCTTGTCTATCTAGTAACAAAAGGTAGCCATGGGAGACTACTACTTCTTACCCAAATGAGGTAAGATAGAGCACTTCTACTTATCCACAGGATGTGAGATAGAGCAATGTAGGAAAAACACCAAGGGCCAAGCAGAACACAAATAGGGCAGACCTGAACCTTCTGAAAAGGACGCTGATGGCTGAGGGCCATTTGTCTCACAGCACAACCCTCAGGGGAAAAAAGCACCTGTCATAAGTTCAGGGTGTCCTTAATAGGAACCCAAGTGCTTGAGCATACTAACATTAGAAAAAGAAAAATTCAACAGAATCATGTTTGGGATGCAAAGCCCCCAAAGATAGCAAAACAATAAAAGAGAAGAAAGGGTACCCAAAACTGCAGTTCTGCAGAGGCTGTGGAGACTGATGGTAAAGGAGAAGAGAAAGCAAGGCAAGCAAACTAAAAGCTGAAAAGTCAGACTCCAATATGGTCCAAGAGAAGAGACCCAGGTGATAGGTGGTGATTCTGGAGTGAGATCACAGCTACAGAGCCTCTCCTGCATTCAGACACAGTCACACCTGCCTTAAGGTGGAGGTGGAAGTCTGCAGCAAACACAGAAAGTCAGAGTCTCGATGTTTTTCAATGTCCAGAGTTCCGTCTTCTGCCCAAAGACTGTCCATCTCCAGAACATTTTCCCCCAGAAGTCTGATGGCATTCAGAAGGAAACTATGAATAGTTAAAAAGGAAACCGAGTAGATTTAGACAGCACAGAAAGGTGAGAGGAGGAAGAGACAAAAAATATTTTTAAAACGCAAACCTGTGTGATTGGATAGAGCTATCACTGAATGGCTCTCTGGGCCAAGAGGGGTCGCCAGGATTAGAAGACAGTCACTGTGACATCTAAGGCACTCATGACTAAGTGACTCAAATTAACTAGCAGACAAATCTCCTAGTTTAATCTCTTCTAATGAAGGTTAAATCACCCAGAAAAACTATTTAAGTAGCTATCATTTGCCTCTAGTCCACTTTAGAATTATAAAGTTTAATCGAAGTATACTATATGTAATATTAATCTAGACCATGAAAAATAATGCCATCCCTACTTAATATGAAAATCTGAGGCTGCCTTCTATTTGAACCATACATGACTAAACACTTTGATTTGCATATTTTATGAATTCCCTTCTGATGTGTCACATAAGAGGTGAATCATTTACACAACTCTCTAAATGAAGCTTTATGTGTAACACTTTGCACTTAACAGGTTGATGTCTTCCTACTATCAGGAGAAATTTCAGATTTCTATTTTATGAAGTGAGAGACCAAATTACTGTTCTTACTTTTTAAAAAAATTATGAGTATATATTTCAACTGGAGTGTGTTGAAGCTTTAATGTTTTATTTGTTTAGGATAGAAAATATTATTCATCTCTTTTCAATGACCAAGGATTTATCCTTTGGTTCACCGTGATTTAGGAATGAAAGTTTATAATATCTGATTGTAGGAAATCAACCAGATCAGTGTATGCTGTGATGATGTATTGAACATCATCCACTCAAGCTGACTTAGCCTCCTCAGCAGATAACAGCATGATCTTTATTTCTATCTTTGTGATAAAACTATTGATAACCCATTTGGTGCTTATTTGCACCCTCACTTTTAAAAATATTTGTTTATCTATTTCCTTGCATTAGGCCTTAGTCTCAGCATGCAGGATCTTCATTGTGTCATGCATTACAGCACACGGCTCAATAGCTGTGGTACATGGCTTGAGAACCTGTGGATTCTTAGTTCCCAAATCAGGGATCAAACCTGCATCCTCTCCTTTGCAAGTGGGTTCTTAAGCACTGGACTACCAGGAAGGCCCTGTCCCTTCATTATTACTCTACAAAGCCCTGGGTCACTTGATCACACCTCTTTATGATATCCCCATTGTCCTTCCAGACACCACATCTTTCTAGTCCCCCGTCTACCGCTGTAGGTCCTTTTTCTATCTGCTCTGTGGACTTATCCCACCCTCCCTCCAACTGAACTCAACCTTCAACTATTTTTCAAGGTTCCTTCCTCAGTTCAATTCAACAAGGTTTTGGGGGTACTCACTAATGCACCAGGCATAATGATCAATGCTGTACATGCAAAGATGAATAAGACATGCAAATAACGAGAGAGGCATACAAATAGACAAGTATAATCTAATCTATACTTAAGTGCTACAGTAATAATGTGTACAAGTAACTTGCTGGCAGGGCCTCAAAGGATAAAATAGTGAACCCTGTCCTCTTCTCTCTTTACCTGCTCTTCTGGGTGTCTTGATTGAACCTTTTCAATTAGAAGAGAGAGAGATTCACACAAGCAGATTCAAACAGGGTAGAGTTATTCAATGATACGCATGTACGGGGAAATAAAGGGCAAAGGTCTCTGAATGGAATGAAAGAACAGGGGTGTGCTCTCGTTTCCTCCACCACATCACTTATGATACATTAAGATTTCTGCTTCCTCACGAGGTACAGTGTGCACACAGGCCATCATTTTTCTTTATCTTGTAACTTTTTCTTACAGGCCATCATTTTTCTTTCTCTATTTTGTAACACTTTTTCAGCATCAGCAACCACTATCAATTACCACATTTCCTCCATGTTTATCAACACTAGCTCCTGAAGGAAAGATTCCTGATTGATCCAGCTGATCTTTTTCTTGGTAGGCTTTCTCAGCCTCAGAATGGATCCCGCTCCCAACCTTTAACACTAAATAGACAAATCCTCTCTTTTAGACCAAAAAATGATGAAGGATGTTCAAGAGGGGAAAAAAAGGTCCCTGTTATGTTTAAACTCCATAGGAAAAATTAAAAGAACTTTGAAGACATGAAGTCCAAGTGTCTGAGCATTTTGTCCAGCATTTTGTCCCTCCTAAAAACCAGAGGGAGATTGTCATGAAAATACTAAACTTTGCCACAAAGAACCTAGTAGATGAAATTGGGCTGACTAAAATGACAAGAAAAGCAAGCAACTGCTACATTCCTGTGTTAAATGCTCCAAATTAGTATTTGGCCTCAGGCTGAGAGGTGGTCACGATGTGAGCCTTTAGGTCCAAAAGATGTTGCACTTCTTCACTGTTACCAGGTCTTCAGTGGCTAGTCTATTCAGCTCAGCTCAGACCTGGAGTGAATGAGTGAACTGGTCCTCAGCATAGTTATGACAAAATCAGTAATCTCTTATTGCACAATCATTCAGTAATTCTGACACCAGCTGCATAAAGGATCTGATCTATGTCTGTCTAGCTGGAAAACATTTCCAAGGGGTAGACAACTTATGACGGAGAAGGCAATGGCACCCCACTCCAGTACTCTTGCCTGGAAAATCCCATGGATGGAGGAGCCTGGAAGGCTGCAGTCCATGGGGTCGCTGAGGGTCGGACACGACTGAGCGACTTCACTTTCACTTTTCACTTTCTTGTATTGGAGAAGGAAATGGCAACCCACTCCAGTGTTCTTGCCTGGAGAATCCCAGGGACGGGGGAGCCTGGTGGGCTGCCATCTATGGGGTCGCACAGAGTCGGACACGACTGAAGCGACTTAGCAGCAGCAGCAGCAGCAGACAACTTATGATGGCCTCTAAATTAGTTCTCCATGTATTGGGATGAAGAAACACACCACCCATTTTATTTGTTTATGTAAGAAGGACACACTTTAATAGAGGAACCAGATCATTTTATATCATATTAAAAGAATGATCCAAAGAGTCTATCAATGACGTAGATGTCATCTTTCTGGGAACCTTTTCATTACTCTCTGCCTCAGGACAGAATTAATGCTCCTACGACCTTCTCCTGCATATTCATATTATTACACATAGCTAACTCTACTTTAGTTATTTGTCTGTCTGTATTGCCTACTGAATTGTAAGCTATTTAAGGACAGAAATTACTTTGCACCATTTGTCCTCTCTGTGTCTGCTCAGGCTCTACCCTAAAGCTGCCTGTTAAAGTAACTATTGTAAACTAAGAAAGGACTCTCTGTGTTCCCCCAGAGTTGTTACTGGTACAGCAGCACTCTAAGCCAAAATAAAGAACATGCATGTATTTTATTGACTGGAACTCTGATATCTAAGTAGACATGTGTGTTCAGTTGCTAAGTTGTGTCTGATTCTTTGTGACCCCATTATTGTAGGCTTCCAGGCTCCTCTGTCCATGGGATTTCCCAGGCAAGAATATTGGAGTGGGTTGCCATTTTCTTCTCCAGGGGATCTTTCTGACCCAGGGATTGAACATGTGTCTCCTGCATTGACAGATAGATTCTTTACTACTGAGCCACCGGGGAAGCCCAGCCTAAGTGGGAACAATGTCCAAAACCAAGCCAAGTTTCCAAATAGGACTTTCAATCAAGTGTTCTTTATTTTGGAGACTCTATCCCAACCTCTTGCTTCCTTTGTCCGCTAACTCATGATGATTGCTTAATGCTTTCCAGCTGTTTTTACTTCCAAGATTTTAAGTTTTTTACTGACCAAGAGGCACTAAACAACTTATAAGGCAATGATATTTTGAATGAAGTTACTTCTCGTATTTCTCCCCCAGTTTTGCCCCACTGCTACAATCTGCCCCAAATATAATCTAGCCTGTCTCACACAGTCCATGCAATGGCTACCACTGATTACCATGAGCTGATATTCCTGTGCAGAATTCCTCACTTATGCACCAGCTTAGCACATCCATCTGTCCCAGGGCTTGTTGGCAATGTAGTTTCTACTCTGTTTCCTTCATACATGCTGTGTATCGTTAGACAGTCCATAGCTCAAATTGTCTGTGAAAATGATGCTGAAAATGATGCAGTCTGTAAATCTTTACATGGGAAAACTACTAGAGAAGTTGGCTTAAGGATGACTTGGTTCAAGATCCAATGGCCCAATAGAAAGCGTTTCTTTTGCAAGGTGGATTGTCTAACTATTCTGATAAAATTATGTTCTCTTTGTACATTCTTTTCCTGGAATGTTTAGCCAAGTGCCAAAGCCTGACAAAAAGAGCAGAGGGCTAGAAGTCATGAGTGCAGGGTTCTAGACTCAGCTTGGAACTAGCTCAGTGATCCTGATCAAGCCACCTACTTCTTTCCTTGGTCATTGTTGATTTCACCAGGCAAGCACTTGGGCTAAGGAAAAAAAAAAATTATTGAACCTGTGGTAAAAGTGCTTTTATATAGTGTCAAGAACTGTAAAGATTCTGAGAGTGTAGCTTACTTAAAATATAACAAGTTAGCCTGTCACGATTTTGTGGGTGCTGGAAAAAAAACAAATAAACATGATATTCTTGGATCAGACACCAAGGGCTTTATTATTATGACCTAGCAAGCAGCAAGAGCATCAGCACGTTTGCATCAGTTCTCCTTGCTCCCAGGTTGCATAGGTATGGTACAGATGGACACAGAAGGAAGCCTGTGCACCATTGGTTGCATTTCAGGACAGGGGTTCTGAGTTTAGGGACCCTGGGCATAGTGCAGTATTCTAAAGGACAGTTTCCACCAGAAGATGGTACTTTGCTTCTTGTGAATATCATGTCATCATGGACTAAAGTTTTGTATATTTTTCTCATATGTCTCTAATAGATCTGAATACAAATACTGATTTATACATTTTAATGTTATTTTAAAGTATAGTTGATTTACGATGTTGTGTATTTCAGGACAGGGGTTCTGAGTTTAGGGACCCTGGGCATAGTGCAGTATTCTAAAGGACAGTTTCCACCAGAAGATGGTACTTTGCTTCTTGTGAATATCATGTCATCATGGACTAAAGTTTTGTATATTTTTCTCATATGTCTCTAATAGATCTGAATACAAATACTGATTTATACATTTTAATGTTATTAAAGTATAGTTGATTTACGATGTTGTGTTAATTTCAGCTGTATAGCAAAGTGATTCATTTATTTGTCTATATATTCTTTTTCATATTATTTTCATTATAGTTTATCACAGGATATGAATATATTTGCCTTTGCTATACAGTAGGACTTTGTTGTTTATCCATTCTAAGTCACTGATATTTTACTTAATGATTTCATCTGTGCTTTATAAAAATGGAGAAGGCAATGGCACCCCACTCCGGTACTCTTGCCTGGAAAATCCCATGGACAGAGGAGCTTAGTAGGCTGCAGTCCATGGGATCGCCAAGAGTCGGACACGACTGAGCGACTTCACTTTCACTTTTCACTTTCATACATTGTAGAAGGAAATGGCAGCCCACTCCAGTGTTCTTGCCTGGAGAATCCCATGGACGGGGGAGCCTGGTGGGCTGCCGTCTATGGGGTCGCACAGAGTCGGACACGACTGAAGTGACTTAGCAGTTAGCAGTTATAAATATAATAGATCTAATTCTAGAGCCATGAGACAAGTATTTATGTTAAATGAAGGATATAGATAGGAAATAAGAAAAAGTAAAGGTTGCAATATAGTTCAGGTTGGTATTTAAAGATGGCCCTGTGTGAAAATTGCAATATATAATCCATGTGCTTTTCCATTTCACTATTTAAATCCTGTCTTCAAATAGTAAGCCAAACAATTCCTTTCATGCCCTCCACTGGATATTTTTGTTCAATCACTAAGTCATCTGGCTCTTTGTGACCCCATGGACTGCAGCACACCAGGCTCCCCTGTCGTTCACTATCTCCCAGAGTTTGCTCAAACTCATGGTCATTGAGTTGGTGATGCTATCTAACCATCTCATCCTCTGCCACCTCCCCTTTCTCCGTTTGCCTTCAATCTTCTCAAGCATCAGGGTCTTTTCCAATGAGTCAGCTCTTTGCATCAGGTGGCCAAAGTATTGGAGCTTCAGCTTCAACATCAGTCCTTCCAATGAATATTCAGGGTTGATTTCCATTAGGATGGACTGGTTGGATCTCCTTGCAGTCCAAGGGACTCTCAAGAGTCTTCTCCAGCACCACAATTTGAAAGCATCAATTCTTCAGCGCTCAGCTTTCTATTGGATTTTAGAAGTTAAACATTGATAACCCTGGAAGGTAATCTAGGAATATTGAAAATAATTTGCAAATGGAAACAAAAAACTGGTGATTTTTTTAGGGAGAGAGGAAGAAAGTCAATTAACCCTCCCCTGCACAAAACTTATGTGTATGTTTATTGACATATTTGCATTGCTCTCAGTTTTCTACAAGGTCACTTTCATCTCTGCAGAATTATAAAACAACCTAGTCAAAGGTGCATGTATTTCTATAGGCAAATAATCCCCAGTGGTTGCAGCATTTCCTTGAAAAGATATTAGTCTCATATGCTTATTCCAACATCTTCAGTATTTCCTTAAATGGATCAAGAAGAAGATAAATGAATAGGATCAATTTAGAAGCACTTTGTCCTTATGAATTGCCATTGGGTTTGGACTGGAGAATCGATAAGAAAGATTAGAAAAATTAGCTGTTTGTTCTTCCAGCAATATTTCAGAGTACCAGCAGAGTATTTTAGAGATGAATTATAGAAGAAAAGATATTTTCAGTCATTCATTCAGGAAACTGAAACTTGTTTATACCAGCTATATGCCTAACTCCAATGGAAGTTTTGAGTCCATATAAGGTTCCAGGGAACTATCTCCTGGAGTTTATAGTTACAGTCATAATTACTCCTGTATCTGAAAATATTTAACCCCAAGTAAGATGAGCTGCAAACACAGCTGTGGAAAATCTGAAAACACACTGTGCTAAGTCTCGTTCACCTCTTCACCACTTAGGCAGGCTGACCACCTTTTTTTTCATGGTCACTAAACTTGTCTGTGAATTTTTCATCATAGTCTCCCTTTACCCACTCCCATAATCCCTAGCCCTAATGCCAGAACATTCTTGGTCATGCTAAAGGTCTATGAGAATACCCTAGTAATATAGTAGGTCTTAAAACTGACATCACAGTGGGCCTGGAGTAAGATTTTCTTTAGTATCAAAATCGTAACCTTCTCCTAGTCAAGGGCCTTATTTACAGGCCTTTAGTAGTCATCTGTCTTATCTAAGATATTATTTAGACTTGATTTTAAGTTGGCAAAACTTCAAAGCAAATTAAACCTTTACTGACATAAATACAAGCTATGAAGGGGCAGGAGTGCCATCAGTGGGAAGGAAATATGACACATATCTACCAGAAGGTGGCAATGTTGCTTCTCCAAACTTTTCAGATCCTAAAGGTTCCTGACTCAGGACAGAAACTGCTGCAGCTGCTGCTAAGTCGCTTCAGTCGTGTCCGACTGTGAGGCCCCACAGACGGCAGCCCACCAGGCTCCCCCGTCTCTGGGATTCTCCAGGCAAGAACACTGGAGGGGGTTGCCATTTCCTTTTCCAATGCATGAAAGTGAAAACTGAAAGTGAAGTCGCTCAGTCGTGTCCAACTCTTGGCGACCCCATGGACTGCAGCCTACCAGGCTCCTCCGCCCATGGGATTTTCCAGGCAAGAGTATTGGAGTGGGGTGCCATCGCCTTCTCTGAGGACAGACTAGGTGTGGTTATTTCTAAACTCATTTTACATTTAATTCATAGGCATCCTTTACAGAACAGAAAGTGACTTAGCTAAGCTTCAAAGTTTGTCATCAGTCAAAATATCTTGTTGATTAGTCACTAAGCTGTGTCTGACTCTGCGACCCCATGGACTATAGCCCAGCAGGCTCCTCTGTCCATCATGGGATTTCCCAGGCAAGAAGACTGGAGTGGGTTGCCATGTCCTTCTCCAGGGGTTCTTCACAACTCAGGAATCAAACCCATGTCTGCTGCGTTAGCAGGTGGGTTTTACAACTAAGCCACCATAGAAGCCTGTATTCAAAATATACACAGAGACAAAACACAAAAAGAGTATTTTGTAAGTAGCATATGAGTCCATAGATGTATTGAACCATTACAATGAGGAAGGTTCCTTGCTGAAAGTTTCATGTGGAAGACACAGAGAAGCAAAGGATCTCAACCCTTAAAAAATTTGGAATATACTCTGGAAGTGAAGTGAAGTTGCTCAGTCGTGTCCGACTCTTTGCGATCCCATGGACTGTAGCCTACTAGGCTCCTCCCTCCGTGGGATTCTCCAAGCAAGAGTACTGGAGTGGGTTGACATTTTCTTCTCCAGGGGATCTTCCTAACCCAGGGAAGAAGAACTTTATTCATAAACTGATCAGAATTTCTGTTTTAAAATTCTGGCCCCAATCTACTTAGATTCTCCTGGATCTTTTCTCCTCAGAGACACTAAACTTACTGCTTCCTATCTAACTGTGGGGCCTTTCTTTATCCTTAGCCTTTCATGGCCATGTTTTCTTCACCACATTTACTTGTTTGGCTTGAAATATCTCAAGCCCTTACACTTTGGGTGCTGGAAGGCAAAGAAAATAAGTCTTGGCATGGCCCCATCCCAGTGGAAATAAAGGGGACTTTTCTCAACATTTCTTCCCAGGCAGCCAAACAGCTCCAGACTCCAAGATCCCAGATTACGCCCAACTTGAGCCTTGCAATCCTCCCAAGGCCAACATGACATTTCCCACAGAAACCTCAGCAGCCTACCCACACTTAACAAAAGTTTGATAGCCAAGGAAAAAAAAAAAAAAAGGACTTATATTGCTTATATTCCCAACTTTAACTTTTTACAATCTGCATTTAAGGATATTTACTAGCATATTATGACAAAAAATACTAATTAACCAGAAGCTCCTTAGCTGGCTTAAACAGCAATGATAGTAATGAGTAGCCTGTTCTAGGTCCTTCTGTGCATCATGCTAAGGCTCTTATTTGGTTTCCATGAAATGAAAATCACTGTGTGAACACTGCGTCTAGTTTACTAGACTCTGACTCAGAAAGCTCAGTAATCTTAGTGAGCATCTCTGGCAAAATGTTGCACAACTCTAGAATTGACATAGGCAGGGTAGAAGGAGCAGTTAGTTGTGTGTTAGTTTGTGCATGCATGCCAAGTGGCTTCAGTCATGTCCAACTCTTTGCGACCCTATGGACTTTATGGAGCCCGCCAGGCTCCTGTGTTCATGGGATTCTCTAGGCAAGAATACTGGAGTGGGTTGCCATGCCCTCCTCTAGGGGATTTTCCCAACCCAGAGATCGAACCAGAGTCTCTTATCACTATTGCCACCTGGGAAGCCTGTGTGTTAGTTTATTTACAGGCAAAAGAAATAATACAGTCAATTTCTGTACTACCACTGAACATTCCTCTACTCTCCACCACCTCTCAGGTTTGAGATTCTTTTGCTGGGTAAAGCTCATTGCTGAGAACACAGGTGGAAATGCCAGGTCAGCAACTGAACCGCTAAAGCCATATGTGCCTGCTCCATAAATACCCATTTTTCATCTTTAGTGGGCTTCAAAGTTAAATAGCTAAGACAGACAATGCCAAAAAAAAAAAAAAATGACCACAGCAAAACAGAAACTGCGCTGACTAAATTAAGTCTTCATACCAATCATGCATTTTTAATGGGAACGTTTATGGAAATTGTCTCCTAACGTTTAGGCAGTATCTTTTTTTTTCTTCATTGGTTATTTATGATGCTTTGAGCTGGAAACATGAGCTAAGTGGGAAAGCCAGAGAATGGGATTTACTTAACAACCACAACCCTGTCTTTTCATAAATAAAAAGAAGAAAGCTGAGCATCTCAGTTGCTTTGTGATAAATAAACCCAAGACAAAAAAGCTACCAGGATTCATCACATCTTTTTTTTTTTTCTTCCCAACCTGGAATTCCCTAATACATAGTATCTGATGGATTTCTTTTCTTTGTTACAGATTGTCTGCCATGGTGCTTAGTTTAATTGTGCCATTTTATTATTTGGAATGTGAAAGAAAACATTTTAATGAAATTGAAGAGCTTAATAATTAAATGCCTTCCGCCAAATGAAAATGGCTGACAGAGGTGGTGGGGGTGGGGTGCTAGAGATTAACATAAAATTAGGTCTTAGAGTAGAAAACAAGGGAGAATTTGAGAACCTCAAGAGTGAAACTGGCCCCCGAGCCTATTCAATTCTTTAGTGTTGATGTCGGGCCTCTCAAATGCAGTCTTTATTTTGGAATGTGAGTGTGAGATTCCCTAGGAGATTATTAAAGTTCTGCAGTGGATGTAGCCCTGGGGTTAAGCTTCTTCAAACAGATTTGCTCCTGTAAAACTGGGTAACTGAGGCCACGTGCTGAGGCTCAAGGCTGGACCATCATGTATTTGTACAAGTCTCAAATTAAGACACGTTTCCTAAACAGTCATCCAGGCGATTCTGCTGTCTTCAGAGAAGCTGAAAACTGACCGAGGCTCTGTGTCCTAAAAGAATGCATTAATCCCCACTTCACACTGAGAATAATCCCTAGAAATATTGTAAACAGACTTCAAATGCCTGGAGTAAATAGGAAATCTGGGACCCACCAGAGGGAACTTGTGAGGCAGCTTATTTGTGTTTTAGAAGGAGATCCTGTGAGCCGCTCATGACCATTCCCATGTCTAAAGGAGCCTTTTCAAGTTCTGTTTTTAAGAAGCCGAGAGACTTTTGCAACCTATGGTAAATAAGATGTAGCAAACAGGACATAATAACTGCTTAGTTAACTGTCACAAATGATGATTTCCCTCCAGCCAGACTGTGACATGCTCCTAAATCTTCACAGGAGGCTGGCTGATAAAGGTGAGCTTCACTTAGCCCAGACCTGACAGACTGTGGGTTATGCTCATCTGATCTCTACCCTTTGTTGAGCTCATGCTTAAGATAGTACCTTCCTGCCTGGGTACCTTCTGAGGTGAGACATAGAGCTAGCTGGGAGAGAGCCAGGGAAGAGAGGGTGAAGCAGTCAATGGAAATTAGAGGAGCTATCGTGCCTGCTGAAAGGGCTCCAAATGGGACAATTAGCTGGCCCAACAGGCAGACTCATTGTCAAAACTGAAACATGTGGTTCACTGCAAATCTCCTTGCTGTGTAGACACAGGGTAAAGACTCTGATAACAGTCAAATACATTTTTAGGAGGAATGTATAGTTGGGCACATAGTCTTGATACTAACCACCCCTAGGTCAATTTATGTGGCACCAGTGAAGTCACAGGTCATTTAGGCTGCTTCCACATCCTGGCTATTGTAAATAGTGTTGCTATGAACATTGAGGTGTATGGATCTTTTTGAATTATGTTTTTCTCTGGGTATATGCCCAGAAGTGGGATTGCTGGGTCATGTGGTAGATCTATTTTTAGTCTTTTAAGGAACCTCCATACTCTTCTCCATAGAGGCCGTCAGTTTACACTCTCACCAACAGTTCAAGAGCATTTCCTCTTTTCCACGTCCTCTCCAGCATTTATTGTTTGTAGATTTTTTGATGATGGCCATTCTGACCGATGTGAGGTAATATCTCATGGTGGTTTTGATTTGCATTTCTCTACTAATCAGGGATGTTGAGCATCTTTTCATGTGTTTGTTGGCCATCTGTCAGTCTTCTTTGGAGAAATGTCTGTTTAGATCTTCAGTCAATTTTTCCATTGGTTTGTTTGTTTTTTTGGTATTGAGCTACTTGTATATTTTGGAGATTAATCCTTTGTCAGTTGCTTCATTTGCAAGTATCTTCTCCCATTCTGTGGGCTGAAAACAGATTTCACAGAAAAATGGTACAGATGATCTTATTTGCAAAGCCAAAATAGAGACACAAATGTAGAGAACAAATGTTTGGATACCAAGGTGGAAGGAGGAGATGGGAGCAATTAGAAGACTGGAATTAACACGCATACACTATTGATACCATGTATAAAATAACTAATGAGAACATGCTGGATAGCACAGGGAACTCTGCTTAATGCACTGTGGTGACCTCAATGGGAAGGAAGTCCAAAAGGGAAAGGATATATGTATATGTTGGCTGATTCATTTTGCTTTACAGTATAAACTAAGACCACACTGAAAATAACAATATGCCAATAAAATTAATTTTTAAAAGGTCACAGGTATTCATTACTCTGAGTTTTATTGAGTGTGTTCACTTTGTGAAAAATTATGAAGCAATACACTTAAAATTGTATAGATTTCCACATGCTTCAATAAAATGTTTGGTTAAAAAATAAAGGTAGAGGATTGTTCTGAATATGGGAGTCAGCAAATTATGGTCCCTGGGCCAAATCCTGCTACCTTTTTACATGTGAGTTATGAATGGCTTGTATACTTTTAAATGGTTGGAAAAAATAAAGAAAGAAAATAATAATTTGTTCATGTGAGTATTATATGAATTTAAAATTTTGGCACCCACAAATAGGTCTTATGGAAACAGCCACATCCTTTCCTTTACATATTGCCTATCACTATTTTAGTTCTACAATAAGTTGACTAGTGGGAAAGAAACTGTATGACCTGTAAAGCCTAAAATATTTATATTTATGTTTGTTTTATTATTTTATTATCACATGTTACTTATACATAAATATTTGTATTTATATATGATCTTTTTCAGAAAATGCTGACCCTCGTTCTAGATTTAAGGCAACAAAAAGCATTAGACAACTGGATGTGGGACATTATTCTTAATTAGACCTAGATCAGGAAAAAATGCTATAAAGGACATGTAGGAAAAATTTGGAAGATGTCAGTACGTTCTGTGTAATCAGTTAATATGTTTATTTACTTACTTATTTTTGGCTGCGCCAGGTCTGTGTCACTGTGCTTGGGTTTCTCTAGTTGTGGTGAGCAGACTGCTCTCTAGTTGCTGGGCACAGGTTTCTCATTGCGGTGGCTTCTCTCATTGAAGGGAGCAGGTTCAAGGGCACTCGGGCTTCAGTAGTTGTGGCATGCACAGGCTTAGTTGCCCTGCGGCATGTGGAATCTTTCCAGCCAGGAACTGAACCGATGTCCCCTGCACTGGCAGGCAGTTTCATAGCTCACGTGTAAAAAGGTAGCAGGATTTGGCCCAGGGAAGTCCCAGATAATATTTTTGTAACCATGTTAAAATTTCCTAGTGTGATCTTGGTATTATGGTTGTTTATGTGGAAGAATGTCCTTGTTGTTAAAGACATAGATAGGGTTGCAAATAATTGGGGGAGATGTGCACAAAGAACACAAATCTATCACAAATGTGGTAAAATGTTAGCAATTAATGAATCTGGGTGAATGGTATTCTACTATTCTTTCAACATTTCTGTAGGTTTGAAGTTTTCAAAATAAAATGCTGGGAGAAATAATAAACATAAACCTAAAAACAACGTTAATTTTAGAAGCAGTCACCAGGCAGGGTACAAAGGATCAATCGGTAGCATATGCTGAAGGCCAATCAGTTAATTCAAGTGGTTAGAGGTTTGCACATAAACATCTTCAGCAGTTATACTTTGGGGGTTGTCATCTATCAGCCAATGGCCCTCATCTTGTGGCTTCTCTGAATTCTCCTGTCTGTTTTTTCTGAGCCAATTCCAGATTGCAAGGGGTTTACCCAAGATTTACTTGTTATTCAATCTCCACATTCAAACCAAAAATGATAGTTGATGTTTATCCTGTCTTTCGAGAAACTAAAAAAAAATGTACCTCCCACATAAATGTACTTTTTAGTTTTTTCCAGTGGGACACAGAAATCCATCATTAACTGTCACTCTGCCCTTTAGAAATTATATAATTCCTTGAAGATTTATTACCTCTTTAATCAGAGCAAACTCCTAATGTATCAGTAATGATCAGTAACATACCAGTAATTATACACCATTTTCAACCTATATTTCATCTGTGTATTTTTCTGAGAGTTTCTTTTCTAAATTACGCTTTTGTCTGTGGGCAGTAATTTTGAGGTTTAGGAACCAGCTGAGGTATAGATTATCTTGAAAGGTTGCATATGGATCTGCAAAGGCTTGGGGATTCCATAAAGAAGCACTTGTGAGCAGGGGCCGCAAAGCACTTTTGGCTCTGCAATGAAGTAAAAGTGATTGTCACTCTTCAGGCTTGTCTCTTGGCTCCATGTCAGGCTGACTCGTAATATAAAATCTATTTTATCACAATTCATTTTCTGTCAGATCGTTGGGCAGAGACTGTATAGATTATGGCTTCTCAAGGAACTAAAAACAGAATTTGTCTTACTAATTGAGCCGATGGGCTCGTCAAAGCGAAAATCTAGATCAGAAACAAATTGTCCTTTACCCACTGGCTGAGATTTGAAACAGCTCCCCAACTGTCACAGAAAGGAACAAGATTTCATTCTATGTAAAATGCATGAATTAGTTTCTAAAAATAAAATTGGAAGCCCTTTAGTTGCTACAACCTTCATTCCAGGAAAATGAGTTATACGAGTGTCTGATATTGTTTTATGGGACTTGGAGATTAAAATGATTTTTTGGTAGACATCGCGTCGGCTTCCTATTCGAATGAGTCCAGAATGAAGCTGAATAGAATTATAGGGGAAAACATGAATGACTGTTACTGGCAGTGAAACAACCAGGCATTGCCAGTAACTTCTCAAGCACACACACACACGTTACACTCCCTTCAAAGTTTTTGTTGCTTATGTCCACGTAGATTGACGTGTCTATACCAGTGATACCAAGCAAAGCTGATTTCTGATGACTCAAACTATCTTACAGCTGATCCACTCCAAAGTTTGGAGAAAGGGGATGGTAGTCAGGTCTTTATAGCCTTGCATGTCCCATTCAAGGCCAGCAATAGGTAGCAGAATCCTCCACCTCCAAAGACATGAGCCTTGCAAAAGGCTTTTACCAAGTGAAGTGCAAAGGTTAAAAAAGCTGACATGTAGTGGGAATAATATGCAATGAAGTAAAAGTGATTGTCACTCTTCAGGCTTGTCTCTTGGCTCCATGTCAGGCTGACTCGTAATATAAAATCTATTTTATCACAATTCATTTTCTGTCAGATCGTTGGGCAGAGACTGTATAGATTATGGCTTCTCAAGGAACTAAAAACAGAATTTGTCTTACTAATTGAGCCGATGGGCTCGTCAAAGCGAAAATCTAGATCAGAAACAAATTGTCCTTTACCCACTGGCTGAGATTTGAAACAGCTCCCCAACTGTCACAGAAAGGAACAAGATTTCATTCTATGTAAAATGCATGAATTAGTTTCTAAAAATAAAATTGGAAGCCCTTTAGTTGCTACAACCTTCATTCCAGGAAAATGAGTTATACGAGTGTCTGATATTGTTTTATGGGACTTGGAGATTAAAATGATTTTTTGGTAGACATCGCGTCGGCTTCCTATTCGAATGAGTCCAGAATGAAGCTGAATAGAATTATAGGGGAAAACATGAATGACTGTTACTGGCAGTGAAACAACCAGGCATTGCCAGTAACTTCTCAAGCACACACACACACGTTACACTCCCTTCAAAGTTTTTGTTGCTTATGTCCACGTAGATTGACGTGTCTATACCAGTGATACCAAGCAAAGCTGATTCCTGATGACTCAAACTATCTTACAGCTGATCCACTCCAAAGTTTGGAGAAAGGGGATGGTAGTCAGGTCTTTATAGCCTTGCATGTCCCATTCAAGGCCAGCAATAGGTAGCAGAATCCTCCACCTCCAAAGACATGAGCCTTGCAAAAGGCTTTTACCAAGTGAAGTGCAAAGGTTAAAAAAGCTGACATGTAGTGGGAATAATGTTTTTTATCTCTTTTCTTGGTCATTTCTTTTTATTCTCCAATCCTTCTATCACTTATCCTGAATGTTAGTGAAAGTTGCTTAGTCTTGTCCAACTCTTTGTGATCCCATGGACTGTAGCCCACCAGGCTCCTCTGTCCATGGAATTCTCCAGGATACTGGACGGGGTAACCTTCCCATCTCCAGGGGATCTTCCCAACCCAGGGATTGAACCCAGATCTCCTGCACTGCAGGCAGATTCTTTACCAGCTGAGTCACCAGGGAAGCCCTACTGAGCATTAATGTTGAAACCCACTGCCCCAGCACCAAAGATATCAGGAAGAACAAAAGAAGCAAGCTGGAGGCTCAAAAGCCTGTACTGAATTTTAAAAATAGTTTCTTCAACCTTTGACAGAGGCAAATTCAAAAGCAGAAAACAAAAAGTTTTCTTGAGCTCCAGAAGGAAAAGAACATGAAGTGCTCAGAACATGTGTTTATGTGATAAAGTTCAGTGTCCTTTCCCTGAAACACAATGAAAAAATAAGAACATTTGAGGGAGGAAGCTAGAGAGATGTGGGGGATGAAAAGACTGAGAGGAAGTGAATGATGAAGGTCTTTGTAAAAGAGCCGCTTAATGCTGCTGCCTCTGGGTCCACATCCCCAGGAGGGAAGGGAGTGATGGAAACCCCTGAAAAGATGTGGGAAGATAAGACAGGAGGGGACTTGTACCCTGTGTCCTGTCTGGAGTGCTGGCAGGAAGCAGCCTTCCTGGGACCCCTGTGGAGTAGCCCCAGTAGAAGGGGAAGGACATGGCAGGTTCAGGAGAAAAGTGATGTGAGGCGGGCCCTTGTCACTCACGTGGCACCTGCAGTCTCCTTTTGCAGCTGCAGCACCTGAAGGAGGGACCGAGTGAGCTCAGAGAAAACTAAAGCACAAGACTGCAGGGAGGGAGAGGGGGGTGGATTCTCACACTAGAGGTTATGGGCTGGGTGGCCGGAGTCAGAGATGAGATATAAAATGTTGCCAAATTTCCAAAGCTCAATGTTGAGATGAGTCTTTGAGTTACATCAACAGTGGATGCAAGCAAAAAGGTGATTGTAGTCCAATATTTCTCTCTCAGTGCCAAGATTATATATAAATCCCCTCTGATGGCTCCTGTGGAGATCAGAAGAAGGGGAAAAGAGATGAAATAGAAAATGGTTATGGGCCCCTCAATGCTGTGCTTTTCAATCAGGAGTTAATTTGTTCCTTAAGAGACATTTGAAGATGTCTGGAGATGTTTTCTGATTGGTACAGAGCAGGAGGGATGCACCTACTGGCATCCAGTTAGCAGAGGCCAGGGATGCTGCTAAACATCCTATCCTATAATACACAGAATAGCTCTCTCAATAAGGACTTATCCTGCTCCAAATGTGAGTAGTATTGAGGGTGAGAAGCCCTGAGCCAAAGTGTCTGAGTTACCACCACCAGCAAGAATAAAAATATGAGAAATGTCTTTGAAAAGTTGTATTACAGTTTTGCACACTTGAGCTCCTATGGTTGAACACACACTACAATACAAAGATGGAGACTTGAAGGAAATGGTGAGTGAAACACAAAATGGTATGGAATATCCCTGAGGACCTTCACCATTTAAAAGTTAGATAGGAAAAGCCAGTAAAGACGACATGGCAGGGAGAGAGTGGGGTACAGAAGAAACAGAGTGTAGTATTACAAAGGCTAAGGGGAAGCGTAGCTCGAGAAGGACAGAGAGGCCACCTGTGTAAAGCCCTCCAAGAAGTGAAGGGGATAATGAAAAAAATTGTCAGTTGAATTCCACCTCCTATCTATTAGGACAGGTGGGAAGGGATGAGACCCAGAAGACATGGAAAAGGATTAGCTTTGGACAGAAGAAAAGATTCCTCCTCCTCTGCAACAGAAGAATGGGTACAGATATATGTAGGTTTGTAAATTCATTGCAGATACATTGTGAATTTCCCACATCAGAGGCAAAATAATCTGCTAAAACTGAGAAGAGAAGCCAGAGAGTCTGGAAGCTTTGAAGTGGTAACCATGGAGAGCAGGTGGATCAGTCAAGGGAAACTTGGCAGGATACATGAACAGCGTTGAGCTCCCAGTTGAGGCTGGCGATCACGAAACTGTAGTGATAATCATCAGCATGTTATGTGATATTTCCCCTGCACTTCTCAGCTGCCTGATGCAATCACAGAAAAGACAGATCGCTAGATCAGCCAGCATGAGGCTTTGGTAGGAGCAGAGGTTCTTCATCAGAGTTTGTGTCAGAATCGCACTGAGAATTTTTAGAAGCACTCATATCCGTGCATAGACTGTATCCCAGGGTTCTGGCTTGGTAATCCTGATGGCTAGTCTGTCTATCCCTCTAGTTTATAGGAAGTTCCTCCATGGTGTGTAGCCTCCAGTTAGCAGGCATTCATTCGCTTGGTGCCACTACAGACAGACTGGCCAGCGAATTAGCAAGGGAGAGCTTAAAATGATGGGCAGTAAAGTCTAAACCAGATTAGAGAAAGAAGTAAAGACACAGAATCTCACACATTGGCTTAATATGGATCTTCCTCGAACTACAATGAGGTTATGTCCCAATAAGCCCATTGTAAGTTGAAAAATCTTAAGTCGAAAATGCCTTTATATTAATACATCTAACCTACTGAATATCATAGCACAGATTTGCTTACCTTAAACATGCTCAGAACAATTAAATGAGCCTATAGTTGAGCAAAGTCATCTGACAAAAAGCTTCCTCTAGATTAAAGTGTTGAATAGCTCATGTAATTTATTGAATACTGTACAGAAAGTGAAATACAGAATGGTTGTACATTGTTTACCCCAGGTTGGCGCAGCTCCTTGGGAGCTGCCACTGCCCAGCACCAGGAGACAGAATTGTACTGCATATCACTAGCCCGGGAAAAGATCAAAGTTTAAAATTCGAAGTGCAGTTTCTCCTGAATGCATATTGCTTTTGCACCATCATAAAATTGAAATATCAAAAGTTGAACCATCATAAGTTGAGTACTGTCTATACACAGATCAACATATAGGAGGTCCCCTAAAAGTCAAATAACATGTCCTGTGTAGAAAGTGTGCTGATAGCAGGTTTAAATTAAGCAAATTTAGAATACATTTTTATTCTCATCATAACTTTTTGTAGGGGAGAAAAAATAACCTGTAATCTCCCAGAAAGCTGCATTTTTTTGGTATGTGATGGCCCAGAAATGCTTATCATTTCTTTGAAGCTAATTAAACACTGAAGTTTCCAAACACATATTATGTCTCATGATGCTGCCTATAGGGGTGATGAGCATTTCCCCCATTCCTCAGAGATGTCTTCCTACAGGGGATAAAGAACAAAGAGAAGACACACTTTAAGCATTGAAGGAGGAATCTAGTGCTGAGCAGGCTGTCCCTACACCAAGGACTGGACCTGATGAGACTCTTCAGTCACTTCACCATGAGCCTTCATGCTTTCTTCCCTTCGAAACTGTAAGACAGGAACACTAAGAGGAAAAGTTGTGCTTTATGCAATTCACGCAACTCCATATTTTATAACTTTTTGGAGTAAAGTGATTGCTAAAAAGAGAACATGACTTTAGGATGGCAACAGAAAGACTTCAGATAATAAGGGTCTTGAAGTGAAGTCGCTCAGTCGTGTCCAACTCTTTGCGACCCCATGGACTGTAGCCTACCAGGCTCCTCCGTCCATGGGATTCTCTAGGCAAGAGTACTGGAGTGGGTTGCCATTTCCTTCTCCAGGGGATCTTCCCAACCCAGGGATCGAACCCGGGTCTCCCGCATTGTGGGCAGATGCTTTAACCTCTGAACTACCAGGGAAGCCCAATAAAGGTCTTAGGAAATGAATTTAGGAGAATTTTTATCTCTGGTCAGTAAGTTATTTAGACAGATCACCTTCTAAAGACCAATAGCTTTAAAGTTATTTGCTTTGAATTTCAAGAATGTGATCACTGATCCTCTCATCCCCCAGCAACACTTCTACCCAACTCCATAACACGGGAGACTACTTGTGCAATGGCTGTGTCTGACTCAGTTCCTCCGATGTAACTGAGCTGAGCACTAGCCTGGAGGGCTGAGCAAAGTCTTTGAAGAGCAGAAAACATCTCCAAACACGCCTCCTTTGACTTTGCCCGCCACATTCTCTGGGGTTCTCCCACATGGAAGGTGTGGCCCCTCCTTAGAGCATTTTCTCAAGAACAAGTTGTTGTACTACAACTTTGCAGCTCCCCAAAATTTGGGTTTTGATTTCTATTTTTGCAAGATTGAGTCTCATTTCATTGGAATGGCAGAGGATGTTCCTCGTGGTCCAGCCCCACCTCCTATCACTTTCCTTCCTCTCACTCTGAAGCCCGTACTCCAGCCACATCAAGTAATGGCATTTCTTGGTAATATGGCATTTCTTGCACAACTAGGAACATATTGCGTCCAAACCTTTGGATTAGGAAACAGAGACTCAGATTCTATACATAGCTCTGCCATCAATCATCCAGGGAGCCTCAGTTTCCTCTTCTACAAAATGAGGAGATTAGAGACTTAGCAGTTGCAAAGTTGTGGTCCATGGGTCAGGTCTGCCCCATATATTCTTTGACAGGCATAGTGTTTGTGTGTTGAGGGGAGGGTTGGTATGTATTCCGCTCTCCAGTTCACCCTAGTCCCCGCCACCCTCTCTCACCGACGCCTAGCAGCACACACATGTACATTAGTACCTGGCCCCTGAGTGCTCATGAATTGGCCACCAAGAAACCTAATAATCTGTAAGGTTTCTTCCAGGTCTAATAACATGTGAAATAAATTAACTCCAAAAACACAGGCTCAAGCAGATGGTAAATGTGCAAGAAACACATAAAAGACCTCAGGTACCAGAGACCCTATCAAATAGTCCTGAACTGACACCAGGACCTTTACAAAACAATCAGATTCCCTTGACTGATCCCATATGGCTAACGCGTTTGCTTTCTGTTACCCTGTGGCTTAGCAGGTATTATCACCATTGCTCCCAGGATGGCCTGTTTTCCCACACAAAACCAAACTGATTTCTCCACAGAACACCTGTTCCTTTTGAAGTTGTAACCCAATGATCAATAATCTTTATTTTCCTTCCTGTATAATAATTTATATGAGAGAAAATGAAGGTCCTAATATTTCTCATTTTAGCACTGATGAGTGTCTGTAAGTTTCAGTTGCAGTGGAGGAAATCTGGAGCCCATTTCTTTCTACCACTTGATCTTGACAGGATCATGAACCACTGGAATTCCAGTCCACCCTGGGGAGACTTGTTGTTCAGACTCAGTGATATATGCTCACCTCCTCCCAACATCCATTTCCTTTGACAAAAAGAGTATGGCCTTTTCTTTGACCAAACTCATCCCATCTTAAACTAGTTTAAACCCTTTTACACACTAAATTCATGCCGCTCAGGTGTGACAAAAACAAATCAATCATCAAATTTGCCCCAAAGAGAAAAGGCTAAGACAGCTCCTAAAGGGCAAAGGGCTAGATCAGATGGTCTCTTAAGAACCCTGCTAGCTCTGCCGTTTTATGATTCTAATTTAAGTTCATTGAAAGATTATGTCAGAACTGTGGATGCCTCAGAATATTATAGGAATAAAAAGTGCTGAAAAAGAAATGGTCTATATTAAGAAATCTCTCTCCAAAAATGAAACAAGGGGTCATTGAGAATGTACATGTGAGGACACCAACTTTTGAACATCAAAGAAGAAGCCAAAGTAACATAGGATTGGAATATGCAGAGTGGCACCCGGAGATTTGAGAATTATGTTCAGATGATGATCTCCAGCACTGGAGATTCCAGGTCTGGGATATTCCAAATGATTTATGACTACAGAGCTATGTGCAAGAAATTTAAGGGGGAGTGAAGTAAAGAAAGATGAGCTAGAGTCTCAATAAGTGCTTGCAATCCTCTGAGAAATAGCTAAGCCCTTGTAAAGGTTATAACCAAATATATGAACATTTCTAATCTTGATCACCCTTTTGGAAATGAGTACATATTGTGACTGAAAAAGGTAGGTACTCATGCAAGAAAAATCACTGCAGCTTTCAGTTAATTTCATTCATTTGGAAATCATCTTTTACTTCTGAAACTCATTTGGTTAGGCAGTGCCAAAACTAAAGCTTAGAGACAGTGCCCAAGACACTAAAATATTAAACTCCTGAGTCAAACTATGCCTGACTCCTGAATCTGGAGTCATTATGCAATATGACTCTCAATCGTTATGCAATATTAACTCTCTATTAAAGAAACCCGTTATTCAAATACTTCTATTCATCAAAGAGCCAATGGAAGTTTTAAAGCATGAGCAGCCATGTGCTTTAGAAAACTCACTCTGGCAGTGGTGTGGGATGTGACCTATGAAGAGGAAGAGACTAGCGGCAAGGATAGAGTTTAAGTTACTATTGCAGCAGGCTGAGAAGGAGACAAGGAAGCCTGGTTAATATGGTAGCAATGAAAATGGAGAAGAGGAATCAAATTTAAAATATAGTTTTGTAATAGAATTATTGATGATGAATGAGAAACAGGATAGTAAGAGGTGAGGGAGAAGGAGTTACTGGGGTTGGTTTTGTCTTCTAGCTTGAAGCCTGGGTGATAACCCAGATGAAAGATGAAATACAGGAAGATAAAATGGCCAAGAACAAGTTGATGAGGACAGTGGAGATAATGAATTCAACCTGGATGCCTGAGACTATTTAATTAGGTGTGCAGAGCTAAAAATAGGCTTAGGAAGGCGTCATGACTGTGTTGATGGAGGCTAAAGTCAAGAGAACAGGTGCAATCACTTAGGGAGTTTATGGAGTTAGAAGAGAAAAAGACCAATAGCTAAAACCCTGTGAAATACCAGTATTTATGGGCAGAAAAGGAGGAACAAGCAGAAGACAGAAGCAGAGTGCTGAGTGGTAAAAGAACTGTAGACAGTTGTATTTGGGAAGCAAAGGGAAGGGTTTCAAGAAACAAATAATACAGGGAAACCAAGCAAAAGAGGTCCAAATATAGATCTTTGGATTTAGCCATTAAAAAGCTATTCAGTTCAGCTCAGTTCAGTCGCTCAGTCATGTCCGACTCTTTGCGACCCCATGAATCGCAGCACGCCAGGCCTCCCTGTCCATCACCAACTCCCGGAGTTCACTCAGACTCACATCCATTGAGTCAGTGATGCCATCCAGCCATCTCATCCCCTGTTATCCCCTTCTCCTCCTGCCCCCAATCCCTGCCAGCATAGTGTAAATTGAGCAGGGAAGTCAATGTCATTTTGCGTCAGAGCTTGTTTGGGATTACGGATCAACTACTTCCTTGATGGAAGCTATAGGAGTCTCACTATGGTTTTGAACACTAAAGGCCAGGTGTTTGGTGTTCCCACAGATAGAGACAGTGTTTCTAACTGGCTTCAAAATGCTGACATTGTCTGATCTAACATTTTTTATCTAAATATAAAATCAAAATGAAAGACATTCAAGGTAGTAAATTCTAACATCCCATAATTGTTTTAATGTGAAAAACAGGAGTGTGTTATGCAAAAAATAGAGGCCTAGACACTTTGATTAATTTAGGTCTCATATTTATTTCAAGACCTCTGTTTTCAGGGTTAGTTCTGAGAGACAGCATGTATTTCTGTTTTCCAAAATGGTTAGCATGAAGAATCAATAACCCAATGGGCCCACCAGTTTTGAAGTCATCTGATTTGTACTATATTTTCAATTAAGGGACTCTCAACTCAAGTTCTGTGCATTAAAGAAAACTTTATTTTTATTTTATGCTATTTTAATACAGATAATTCAAGTTCATATAAAATACACCTGCATTGTTTATATTAGTTATTTTATATATTAAATACCTAAAAAAGGCTTTTTAGAAGCTTATATTTGACACATTTAACTGAGAATTCATTTTTACTTTACCATATTATTTCATAAAAAACATTCCATGTAAGTATAAGGTATGTTAGTATTACTTTTAATCAAATATTAAAGTAGTTTAATAAGATCTTATTATTTGAAATGCTTCTTTAAGAAGCGGATGGAACATGTAGGGTAATTGTATCACTTTGAACTAATCTCCACTTTGAGTGGGCCGCCTACCTCAACCCTGTGTTTCAAGTGAAGGCCATAAATTATTCTGTTTTACAGTTGAGACACTGGGTCTCTGAGAAAGTGAAAAAAATAATTTGAGTTATGAGCAAGTTGGAGATTAAATCAGACAAAGAATGGACAGATTTCTTTGTGCTTCTAGGCCTACTTTATCCTTCTGTGTTACATCACAAATAGGGTGCATCTATACCCCTTAAAGAATGCTACCAATTTGATGGAATTAATTGTATTGCTTGGATTTAAAAGTTCTTCTGTCATTTTCATTTATAGTAACAAGTGAGATAACAATCTTACAATATCTAGAACTAGAAGTATCTATTACCTTAAAATTACAAATGCCAATGATAAATATTATATAATAAATTGATATCTATTTACATGTTAATAAAGTTAACATTGATGCTGCCTGGGAAAGAATGGCTACATGAAATACTTCCAGCTGCAAACATCCTGTAGTCACAAAAGCAGAAAGGCTCTTTGAGGTTAGAAAGCCATTTAGTTTGGAGGCCTCAGAGAAGACTTCAATAGCAGCTGAGAAAAAAAAAAAAAAAAAAAACTTTTAATTCATGATCCAATTCTGTAAAGACTGAATTCTAACTGATTAGCAGGCATGTGACAACCAAATGGATCTGAACAATGGCACAGAGTGTTTGGGAGAGATTTAAGTGTGAGGCTGGCAAACTGGAGTCTTGAATTTTCTTTAAGGTCTTACCAATGACTTGCAGCCTGACTTTACCCTAATTATTTATGTCCTCTCTTTCACACAAATGTTTCAGTCCCTTTGTCTATAGGGAAGGGTGGGGGGATAGTTTGTATCATGCTTTGTATGATACATGCCAAAGTAACAAACTATGATAGAGAATTCTATTGGGTTCTGGCTGAAGATTAGATTGGCTAGACCACGACCACCCAGAGGTAACCTAGACAGTGAGTAAATTTTTAAGAAGCAATTCTCTTCTTTCTCTGTTTTACATTTCAGTGTGAAAAAGGTTTGGAAAGCACAGAAAAATAAAAATAATTGAAATTCACCCATAAGTCCAAAAATCATCACTCTTGACATTTGGTATATTACCTTTCAGTCTTATGTGTATGTGTGTTTGTAACACATTATTAATTGTATTAATACACAATATTAAGGGAGATAGTGAAGGACAGGGAATCCTGGCATGCTGCAGTCCACGGGGTCGCAGAGTTGGACATGACTTAGCAACTGAACAACAACAATGAGGAGGAAAAAATGTTTTCAGTGATTTATAATTATACTATATATAGTGGTTTGTAGCATGCATTTAGTAATCAGTGAGAATTTGGGGTGGCTCCAGTTTTATTACATTTAATGTACTTAACATTATTTATTTAATCAATCCCACCTTGTTAGATATGTAGGTTATTTTTAACTTTTTGCTGTTTAAAACCATGCTGATTTAGTTCAGTTCAGTCGCTCAGTTGTGTCCGACTCTTTGCGACCCTATGAACTTCAGCACCAGAGAAGGCAATGGCACCCCACTCCGGTACTCTTGCCTGGAAAAAGCCATGGACGGAGGAGCCTGGTAGGCTGCAGTCCATGGGGTCGCTACGAGTCAGACTCGACTGAGCGACTTCACTTTCACTTTTCACTTTCATGCATTGGAGACGGAAATGGCAACCTACTCCAGTGTTCTTGCCTGGAGAATCCCAGGGATGGGGGAGCCTGGTGCTCTGCCATCTATGCAGCTGCACAGTTGGACACAACTGAAGCAACTTAGCAGCAGCAGAACTACAGCACACCAGGCCTCCCTGTCCATCACCAACTCCCGGAGCCTACCCAAAGTCATGAGTTTGGTGATGCCATTGAGTCGGTGATGCCATCCAACCACCTCATCCTCTGTCATCCCCTTCTCCTGCCTTCAATCTTTCCCAGCATCAGGGTCTTTTCAAATGAGTCAGTTCTTCCCATCAGGTGGCCAAAGTACTGGAGTTTCAGCTTCAATATCAGTCCTTCCAATGAACACCCAGGACTGATCTCCTTTAGAATGGACTGGTTGGATCTCCTTGCAGTCCAAGGGACTCTCAAGAGTCTTCTCCAACACCACAGTTCAAAAGTATCAATTCCTCGGCACTCAGCTTTCTTTATAGTCCAAATCTCACATCCATACATGACTACTGGAAAAACCATAGCCTTGACTAGATGGACCTTTGTTGGCAAAGTAATGTCTCTGCTTTTTAATATGTTGTCTAGGTTGATCATAATTTTCCTTCCAAGGAGTAAGCATCTTTTAATTTCATGGCTGCAATCACTAGCATTAAGCTTTAAAGAGACACTTGTAGATAATTGATTAAGATAAATTTGAGGCGTTAAAATCACCAAGTATAGGATCTGAACATCTTGGACTCTTGATTATATATTCTCTAATGACTTTTCAGAAAGGTTACATCAAACTGCATTCTGTTCAGTGTTGTATAAGAGTGCATATTTTCCTGAATTTTATTTTTTCTTTAATCTTTATAATTCAATAGGTTTTTAAAAGAGTAGTTTTAGCTTGTTTTAATTTCTTTGATTATTAATGAGCAATCCTATTGAAGCAGGTTAAGTATCTGTGGGCACTTTTAATTGAATCTCTTATTTTTCAACCTAGAAGACAAAATCTACCATCTTATTAAAAGAATGTCTAGAAGTGCAAACTTCCAGCTTACAGTTAGGAAGTTGAAACTGAAAGCTCCAGAGGATACTCAGATATCTGCCAATAACCTAGAAAAGGGATGGAAATTTTATGTAAATATATGGTGTCTCTGTTCTCCCCCCACCACATTAATTGGCAACCATCACTAACTGATTATGGTTTTCTTCTCATAGGGCCTAGATACTCTCAGAATTCTTAACCCCAACCACTCTTATTCCAGGCTATTATTATTCTTGGTTCCTACTTGAAGTGAAACCAAGTTGCCTTTTTGGCTCAGAGTGTAACCTAGAAAAGATAAAGGTAGAAAACCTACATTACATGATTGCTGGATTCTTCCTCCATTCTAGTCCTCTAGCAAATATGTATCACAGAAATGAAGCGTTAGCTGCACATGAATGTTCTATTGTCCATACATAGAATTCATACAATGCACATGTGGAAGTTCTGGCCCCCTTTCCATGTCTCCTTAGCTTCTAGAACAGTACTCCCTGAAGATACTCAGTAATTAAATAACTGACGGCTGTCTAACAATGTGATTATTGGGATTCTTACAAGGTCTCTTCAAGCTCGGTATATAGTCTTCCTCCAAAGTTAGCCTCCACTGCCCAGCATTTAGTTACGTTTCTTCTCCCTATCCATTTCTGTTTTTTCTATTTTATCGAAGCATAGTTGATTTACAATGTTGTGTTAGTTTCTGCTGTACAGCAGAGTGATTCAGTTATACATATATGTACATCCTTTTTCATATTCTTTTCCATTATGATTTATCACAGAATATTGAATACAGTTCCCTGTGCTATACAGTAGAACTTTATTGTTTATCCATCCAATATATAATATTTTGCATCTGCTAATCCCAAACTCCCAAGCCATCCCTCCCCCACCCCCTTGGCAATCACACGTCTTTTCTCTGTATCTGTGAGTCTGTTTTGTAGATAAGTTCATTTGTGTCATATTTTAGATTCCACATATAAGTGATATTCTGTGGAATGTGTCTTTCTTTTTCTGACTAACTTCACGTAGTACAGTCATCTCTAGGTCCATCCATGTTGATGTAGATGGCATTATCTCATTCTTTTTTATGGCTGAGTAATATTCAATTGTATACCACATCTTTTTTATCCACTTATCTGTTGGTAGACATTTAGGTTGTTTCTATGTCTTAGCTATTGTGAATAGAACATAGGGATGCATGGATCTTTTTGAATTATAGCTTTGTCTAGATATATACCCAAGAGTGGAATTGCTAAATCATGTGGCAACTCCACCCCACTCCAGTACTCTTGCCTGGAAAATCCCATGGACTGAGGAGTCTGGTGTACTGCAGTCCATGGGGTCGTGAAGAGTCAGACACGACTGAGCGACTTCACTTTCACTTTTCACTCACTTTCATGCTTTGGGGAAGGAAATGGCAACCCACTCCAGTGTTCTTGCCTGGACAATCTCAGGGACGGGGGAGCCTGGTGGGCTGCCGTCTATGGGGTCTCACAGAGTCAGACACGACTGAAGAGACTTAGCAGCAGCAGCAGCAGCGGCAGCAGCATGGCAACTCTATTTTTAGTTTTTTGAGGAATCTCCATACTCTTTTCCATAATGGCTGCACCAGTTTACATTCCCACCAACAATGTAGGAGAGTTCCCTTTTCTCCACACTCTCTAGTGTTTGTTATTTGTGACTTTTTACTGCTATGAGGTTGTACCCCACTGTAGTTTTGATTTGCATTTCTCTAATAATTAGTGATGTTGAGCATCTTTTTGTGTGCTTATTGGCCATCTGTATGTCTTATTAGGAGGAATGTCTGGGTCTTCTGCCCATTTCTAGATTGGTTGTTTGTTTTTTTGCTGTTGAGTGTATGAGCTGTTTGTACATTTTGGAAATTAAGCTCTTGTCAGTTGCATTGTTTGCAAATATTTTCTCCCAATCTGTAGTTTGTCTCTTCATTTTCTTTGTGGTTTCCTTTGCTGTACAAAAGTTTGTAAGTCTGATTAGGTTCCATTTGTTTATTTTTGCTTTGATTTCTATAGCTTTGGGAGACTAACCTAAGAAAACATTGGTATGATATATGCCTGAGAATGTTTTACTTATGTTCTCTTCTAGGAGTTTTATGGTATCAGATCTCATATTTAAGCCATTTTAAGTCTATTTTTGTATATGGTATGAAAATATGTTCTAACTTCATTGATTTACATGTAGCTGTCCAGCTTTCCCAACACCACTGGCTGAAGAGACTGTCTTTTCTCCATTGCATATTCTTTTCTCCTTTGTCTAAGTTTAATTCTCCAGAGGTGTGTGGGTTTATTTCTGGCTTCTCTATTCTGTTCCATCGATTCATAAGTCTGATTTTGTGCCAATATCATGCTGTTTTGATTACTGTAGCTTTGTAGTATTGTCTGAAGTCTAGGTGGGTTATTCCTGCTTTGTTCTTTTCCCTCAGGATTTCTTTAGCAATTCTTGGTTTTTTATGGTTCTGTGTAGATTTTAGGATTATTTGTTCCAGTTCTTTGGGGAAAAAGTCATGGGTAGTTTGATAGAGATCACATTAAATCTGTAGATTGCTTTGGGTAGTATGGCCATTTTAACAATATTAATTCTTCCAATCTGAGAGCATGGCTATCTTTCCAGTTCTTTGAATCATTTTCAGTTTCCTTTATTAGTGTTTTATAATTCTCAGCATATAAGTTTTTCTCTTCCTTGGTCAGACCAGTTTTATTCCTACGTATTTTTTGATATGATTTTAAAAGAGATTGCTTGTTTACTTTCCCTTTCTGAAAGTTCATTGTTAGTGTAAGAAATGCAACTTATTTCTATATGTTAATCTTGTATCCTACTGCCTTGTAGAATTCATTTATCATTTCTAGTAGTTTTTGTGTTATCTCTTTCTATTTTAATGTCACTTTTAAATACAGCTGTTACCAGTCCCTAAAGGGACAAAATTGTATGAGATCTTGAATGGCCATGCCCATTCAGTAAAAATATAAAAAGATGGCTGCTGTGTGGTATTTTTAGAGATCAGCAAAATTATTCTTACATACATCATTGATCTTGGAGAAAGGGTGCCCTTTAATTTTGCTGTAAAAGAAGGAAGCAGCTGGTGAGGAGTTGATAATGAGAGCTGCACTTTTGATGAGCAGCAAGCCAGAGGAACTGAGAATGGAATGACTAGGCAGCCTTTCCCACAGGAACTGAGGATGGAATGACCAGGCAGCCTTTTCCAGCATTTTTCCTCTTCCAACAGCTTGAGCCACTGGCAACCAATCCTGACCTTAGATAGGAAGGATTTTAAGGTGTTTTAGTTCCATTTGAGATTCAGTACATCTGGCTCTGACCTTGAGCACAAGAAATAATCATGGGTCTTCCCACATATTCAGTCAGTTGTTCATTTATTCAACATATTTGAGTATCTATTATGTGCCAGGCGCATTAGTGAACCAGATAAGCATAATGCCTGCCAAAGGCAATACAATAAATAGTTTGGGAAGACTTTAGACAGTCCACATCCTAAATTAGCCCTTCTACCCCACCCCAAATAAATTCCTAGCCCTTCTTAAAACCAGATTGCCATTCAAATCCTCTCATAATGGACAAGACCAGCCACCACTGGTCTTGTCCCTGCCCTCATGGAACATACATTTAGTGGGTCAAGCATTAACAAGTAAGAAGTCAGTGACATCCAAGTACTATAAGTGCTCTGATGAGGGTACCAATTGGTGCTATGGATACTGAGAAGAACATCAAACCTAAGTGTCACAGGAATGATATCCAAGAAAATAGGTCCTGGAGCATGACAAAAGAGGCAGGGAAAAGAGTCCAAAGCAGAGGATTCAGTATCTGCAGAGCCTGAAAGGAAAGAAATGACAACATATCCTAAGAACTAACTGTTAGTTTTGGAGCTTAGAGTGGGCGAAGGGTAAGAAAAACAGAGTAAATCACAAGATATGATGATGGGGAAATGGCCAGGGCCAGACAAAGAAGGCTATAAGACATGATGTGAGGTTGGAACTCTATCCTAAAAGGGAAGCCAATATGTTTGAAGCAAGCAAATGAACTGATAGGTTTGTGTTTAGAAAGATTGCTCTGGCCAGAGTCAAGGGAAGGGAAGCAAAGTTGGAGAGGAGGACTTCATTAGTAAGCTGCTGGAGGCATCCAGGCTGCAGATGGCCATGTGGCTGCAGCCAGGGTAGTGGCGATGGGGATGGGAAGGTGTATGAGGATTGTGTTATGTTCCAGGGCTGCCGCAACAAAGTACCATAAACTGGGTGGCTTAAAACAACAGATATTTATTCTCTCGAAGTTTGAGGGAGCTAGAAGTTCGAAGTCAGGGTGCTGGCTCCTCTGACACCTCTAGCAGAGAATCCCCCCTGTCTCTTGTAGCTTCTGGACATTTGCCAACAGTCCTAGCTTGCAGAGGCACTACCCTAGTCACTGGCCTTCACATCATCCTCCTTATGTGAGTTTCTGTCTCTCTGTCCAAATTTCCCCTTTTTATAACACCAGTTATATTGGACTAAAGCCCACCCTAATGACCTCATTTTAACATGATTACTTCTGTAAAAACCCTGTTTCCAAGAAAGGTCATGTTCAGAGGCACTGGAGACTGAGACTTCAACATATCTTTTTTGAGGGACACATTCAACTCATTAGAGATTTTTTTACTAAGTCCCAGTCTCCTCCTGTTGCCCTCGGTCAGATGGGAGTCTTGTTCCCTTGGCCTGCGCACCTGCCCTCCAGGATACAGTAAAGCCTTATCCTTAATAAGCCTCCTTCCAAAGGCTGGAGACTTGTCTCAGTTGGGAAATGGAATCTTTGGGACTTTCCTACTACCGCCGCTTGCCATTTCACTTTCAGAATACTTTCTGTGTCTGAATTCCTCAGCCAAGTCTCTATTCATCTTCCATGGCAGCCCACTCCCAGAATGCAACATTCCTGCTGCCAGTTACTATCCCTGACTGTCACCTGTTACCCATTTTTCAACTCCCCCACCAAGAGCAGTATTTCTCAAAGTATGATCCACAGGTCATCTGAAGCAGAATTATACAGGAGTATTGTTTTAAAATATTATTTATTTTAACACACCTAACCCCATTGAAATTAAAAGATGCTTGCTCCTTGGAAGTTATGACAAACCTAGACAGGATATTAAAAAGCAGAGACATCACTTTGCTGACAAAGGTCTATATTGTCAAAGCTATGGTTTTTCCAGTAGCCATGAACTGAAGTGAGAGTTGGACCATAAAGGAGGCTGAGCACCAAAGAATTAATGCTTTCAAACTGTAGTGCTGAAGAAGACTCTTCAGAGTCTCTTGGACAGTAAGGAGATCAGACTAGTCCATCCTAAAGGAAATCAACCCTGAATATTCATTAGAAGGACTGATGCTGAAGCTGAAGCTCCAATACTTTGGCCATCTGATGCGAAAAGCTGATTCTTTGGAAAAGGCTCTGATGCTAGGAAAAATTAAGTGCAGGAAGAGAAGGGAGTGACAGAGGGTGAGATGGTTGGATGGCATCATCAACTCAAGGGACATGAGTTTGAGCAAACTCAGGGAGATAATAAAGGACAGGGAAGCCTGGCATGCTGTAGTCCAAGGGGTCACAAAGAGCCAGACACAACTGAGTGACTGAACAGCAACAGGAACAACAAACCCCACTGCATCAGAACTTCTAGCTATGGGGTCCAAAATTCCATATTTATAACTAGCTGTCTGGTGCTGGACAGGGAGGCCTGGCGTGCTGCGATTCATGGGCTCGCAAAGAGTCGGACACTACTGAGTGACTGAACTGAATTGAACTGAACTGTCCTAGTGGTTTTCATGAACACTCATGTTTGAAGACTGCTACTCTAGGTTATGATTTCTGGATTTCCTGCCAGGCCCTGCTGCAAGGTCTACCTCTCAGCGTTGGCACTCTTTCTGGAGGAACATCTCCTTCTAGGCTCTCCTCCCTTCTCATCTGGTCCCATGCTACCATGGTTAAACAATTCCAAGCCACCAATTTCTATCTCACAACCAGAGGGAGACCAACATACTAAAATAAACTATTCTTATGAAGAAAGGACCCAAGTATTGGGATTTCACTTAGCCTAGTGAAGATGTATCATTGTATATTGCTGATGAAAATAATATGAGAATAACACTGTATTTTAATGACTCTAAGAATATCCCCGCCAAATGAAAATCCTGATAATTAAAACAGAACCAGCTAAAGGTAAAATATATTACATATATTTATGTATGTTCAAATGTGTATGTATGCATGCATGCTCAGTCATGTCTAAGTTTTTGTGACCCTATGGACTGTAGCCCTCCAGTCTCCTCTGTCCATGGGATTCTCTAAGCACAAATACTGGAGTTGGTTGCCATGCCCTCCTCCAGGAGATCTTCCCAACCCAAGGATCAAACCTGCTTCTCTTGTGACTGCTGCATTGCAGGTAGACTCTTTACCTGCTGAACCATCAGGGAAGACTCAAATGTATGAAGGCTGCTGCTGCTGCTGCTGCTAAGTCACTTCAGTCGTGTCCGACTCTGTGTGACCCCATAGACGGTAGCCCACCAGGCTCCTCCGTCCCTGGGATTCTCCAGGCAAGAACACTGGAGTGGGTTGCCATTTCCTTCTCCAATGCATGAAAGTGAGAAGTGAAAGTGAAGTCGCTCAGTCGTGTCCGACTCAGCGACCCCATGGACTGCAGCCCACCAGGCTCCTCCGTCCATGGGATTTTCCAGGCAAGAGTACTGGAGTGGGGTGCCATTGCCTTCTCCGAATGTATGTATATCTATATCAAATTGAAAGTGCAAATAGGCTATCCAAAGTCCTGATTGCTTCCCTTAAGCACAAACACTCATCTCCACTCTACTTTAAAAAAAAAAAAAAAAATCATAGTCTAAAAGCTCTCAATCACATGATATTTAGTTTAAAAGAACAAGTCTACCTTCTCTTGGTGCTTTTAAGGATTTAGGCTCTTATGGTTTGGCTCCAGTGTAAGTGATTTATACTTACTTACTAATAGATGTAAATATGTAAAAATATTCATTTTTAGAGCTCAGTGCACAAGTGAATTCCTAGAATTTTCTTTGGGGAATTGAAGTTTCAACTCTCTTTCACCACCAGAGGAGAGCAAGCATGGAGCCCCGTGCAGAAACAACACTCCTAAAGATATCAACTAAATATTTGATGATGTTGATCATATTCTTGCCTCAGGCTGAGGGATTGTCACCAACAGAGGAATAGATGATCATCCCTCAAGTGGTTTGATTTCATTCATACATACAACTCATATCGAATTTTACTTGTTAATAACATTATACATTAGAAGGATAGAGGAGTTTTCTAAACACAGATGCCTACTAGGTATTTGTAAGTAAAACCATATGTAGAATAGGGTTCAGTTCAGTTCAGTTGCTCAGTCGTGTCCGACTCTTTGCGACTCCATGAATTGCAGCACACCAGGCCTCCCTGTCCATCACCAATTCCCGGAGTTCACTCAAACTCACATCCATCGAGTCGGTGATGCCATCCAGCCATCTCATCCTCTGTCGTCCCCTTCTCTTTCTGCCCCCAATCCCTCCCAGCATCAGAGTCTTTTCCAATGAGTCAACTCTTCGCATGAGGTGGCCAAAGTACTGGAGTTTCAGCTTTAGCATCATTCCCTCCAAAGAAATCCCAGGGCTGATCTCTTTCAGAATGGACTGGTTGGATCTCCTTGCAGTCCAAGGAACTCTCAAGAGTTTTCTCCAACACCACAGTTCAAAAGCATCAATTCTTTGGCGCTCAGCTTTCTTCACAGTCCAACTCTCACATTCATACATGACCACTGGAAAAACCATAGCCTTGACTAGATGGACCTTTGTTGGCAAAGTAATGTCTCTGCTTTTCAATATGCTATCTAGGTTGGTCATAACTTTCCTTCCAAGGAGTAAGTGTCTTTTAATTTCATGGCTGCAATCACCATCCGCAGTGATTTTGGAGTCCCCAGAAATAAAGTCTAACACTGTTTCCACTGTTTCCCCATCTATTTGCCATGAAGTGATGGGACCAGATGCCATGATCTTAAGAAACTCCAAAATAATGCATGGGCCTGATCTAACATTTAAAGTAAAGGAAGAATTAAAATAATTATTTAAATAGATTAGGTCTATATAAACTGATTTGTGTCTCAATTATATTTCCTGGATATTTTAGTCAAATTGGGATGTCATTCATTCCGTTTGCTCATTTTATAAAAATGAACCCAGCAAATTTACACTAAATATTTACATATTTACACTTAAAGGAAAATGTGCTTCCATTTAATTTTTTTAAATCCAGTTACCTTGCAGTTCTAACATCAACAGCAATACCTTGTATGTAACCAGCATTTGCTATGTCTTGTTCGTCTGTCTTTAATCTTGCTTTCATACTTCAAAAATAAATACTTTGTGATTTTTTCTACTTTTACAGGTATATTCTTTAAAGAGTTGATAGGGTGAAGTATTTTATAGCAACAGGCCAAGTGGGGGGTTGCTGGACCTCTGGCCCTAGAGACCTAGCACATTTTACTTGAGTAATTGGAAGCTTCTTTTCACTGCCCTTTTACCTCCTTTTTAGCCCTGTGCCTGCCTTCTCCACCACACTCCCTGTATTGAGCTTCTCCAAGTTGTCCTCTATTGCACAAACTCTTATTAAAATCCCTCTTAGGTTTCACACCCCGGCACCTTCACCAAGTACCTTGTAAAGTAAAAGATATAAAATACTGCCATTCTTATTTCCCCACTCCATTTCAACATTTTTCCTTGATTACGGATTATGAAAACATAGCTGATTAAATAGCTCATATTAATGTTACACTGTAAAAGAGGAACATGTTAAATTCAGTATGAAAAGAAAGAGAATGAAATAGAGTTCTCACTGGCCCTTTCCATGGCTGTCTACGTCTCTGTGACAGGTGGCCAGGAGGGACACCTGCATACCCCATCTTCAACAGAATGCCTCTCCATCTTCTCATATAACTTCTAATCCACTTTTCTCTGACTGGTTAGTCTCAGCCTTTCAAATATGAGTATGCTTAGATAAGCTTATGTAGATCTCAGAAAGAATTACTCTTTCACCTACCACCATGAAGTATTCCCTCAAAAACCCAAACAGACTATAAGAAGAAAGCTTTGATTTTTATTTCATTTTGTCTTCTCTTTACAGAGAATAATCTTTCTGTCTTTAGGTATTGTTGGTAATTTGGAAATCCAAAACCTTCTCTAAGCTAACCTTCTGGCAGCTTTGAAAACGTGTGTCAGTTTCTTGTTGAACACAATTCAAAACCAGCCCCAGAGCCTGTTGTTACCATTTGTTTTTAATGTGCAGCTATAAAAGAACTCACTGGGACAAACATAAAGTTGAGTTTTAAAAAGTCAACGTAGTGGGATTTTTTAAAATAGTTGCAGATTTTATAAGTTTTTAAACTGTGAACTGGTGTTCTTTATATACAAATCTTATTTCTCTTCCAAAGGGACATGTTGGATTAAGTTCTATTTTCAGTATATCTGAGAAGAGATCTATCTAAGCAAAGATTCCGGACACTGGCTCCAGTCAGACTTAACTTCCAAGACCACCCTCATCAAACTCCCTGAGCTTTATTGCAAAGATCTGAGTAAGACATGGTAAATACTTTTAAAAAATATGCAAGTGTGGTAGAAAAGGCATATGATTTGGAGTTTGGCAGAAGTATGCACAAATTTAGTCTTTGCCACTAGCCAACTACATGATTGGGGATAAATTTTTTAATCTCTGAATTATATATGAAATGGAATAATAATGAGTCACTATTGAAGTTGTTGGGAGGATTAATGAGATGAAGCACATTGAGTATTTAGCACAGCACCCGGCTCATAGAAACAACTGAGAACTTATTAGGTTCCCATCCCATTTCCCTTTGTGCGCCATGGTGGGAGGGCAATCCTTCCACTTGCTGACTATTAAAAAAAAAAAAAAAAGAAACGTGCAGAAACCTTTCTAGGATCAGATTACCAGTTATTCTTTTCCTGAAAGGCAAGTCTTAGGTTACAGTTTTACTGTAAACATCTCCAAAACACTGCAGGCAGAAAGATCAAGGAGATTTGCAGTTCCTAGAAAGATTCATGATATCCCATGAAAGTTCATATTTCAAGGCTGATCTGGGCTGATGGGATTCTGTCATCAGGAGCTTTCTTTCTTCATGTGGCTTCTTAGAAGATAATTTGACCTTCACAGTTTATTTCCCACAATTTGTCCCTTTGCACGGATAGTATTAATCGTTTCTATCACTCTGGCATTTAGAGAACGTTTCTGTTCAAAGTTTGCCATATGGGATGACACTGAGCTCTTCCACTAATGAAGAATCTGTTTTTAATCAGTTTTCAACTTTCATCATCTCTCCTCTCTCCCCAGTGCTAAAATCCTACCTACCTATATTGCCAAGGTAAAAATGTCTATAAAGTTTAAGGTCACTTTCACCGATTACTATTTGTGTGGTGCCTTAGGGAGGGAGGATATGAATTCTTCAGGAGTAATCATGCTTTTACGGTACATGTGATCTCTAAGTTGCTGGGTTTGAAAGCTCTATTAGACTAATACTGATCAACTAATAATTATGCATGTGTAATTAAGAATGTGTACAAATATTAATTATAAAAATGTTCACCCCCATATTTTTCAGTGTTTCTACTTAATAAAATTTCTCATTAAAAAAATTCATTTAAAGTGAGGGAAAAAAATAAATGCCCAACCCATAAAGTTCACAATTATGGAATTATATGTAATGCAACACTATTTAGCCATTAAAAATGAAGTTGTAGAAAAATATTTATTAACAGATTTATATGTTAGCAATCTACATGTGGGGCAAATTATAAAACTATGTACTATACAATCTTATTTTGATAAAATTGAGACTAGATATTTATTATATGTATATTATATATATTTATTATATGTATACTATATGCCAAGGAAAATGCCTAAAAGGATAATGTGCAAGTGTCGAAAATGCAAGTGATAGAATTACAGTTGGTTTTACTTCCTTCATTTCTCCTGACTGTAGTTTCAGTTTTTCCATAATGAATGAACATGCATTATTGGCATGCATTTTAAAAGTTATTGTTAAAATAATTATTTTCCGATCACCACACAAGACTCCATGAGATTTATGTGTGTGTGGGCTCAGTCATGTCCAATTCTTTGCCACCCCATGGATTTTACCCTGCCAGGCTCCTCTGTCCATGAGATTTTCCAGGCAAGAATACCGGAGTATGTTGCCACTCCATGAGATTTAAGGAATGTGTAATAAGGCTTCATGGTGAAAAGAGAGCTTAGGTGCTAGAAAAGGCAACAAACTAGAACACCAAGCCTCAGCTGAACAGGAGGATGCTTGAGTCCCTAATAAACTCACCCCTGTGCAAGGTAACCTTGGGTGAGCCATATCCCTTTTCTGTACATCACTTTTTCCACATGGAAAAGCACAGTGACATTCCACACCTCCATATGATATCACCTAGGTTGGGTATGTACTCTTATCAGGCTCTGGGTTACAGGAAAAACCTGCACATTGTCAGCACTCTGAATTTCCATCAGTGATGTGAGCCATGGGTTTGTTGGACTATTTATTATTTCTATTTATTTTGCTGTTATTAGATTATGTTCTGGAAACTTTACCATGCATCTTGGAGAGAGGCTTCTCTGTGGGTAATCTTGAATTGATAATCATTTCCATCAGGAGCAGAGAAGTGGTTTTACTTTTTTGCTTTTCGTAAGTCTGAGATCTTTTGTAAGCCTCTGTGTTGTTTGGTTTTGCAGTACAGGCTTTACCAAAGCAAAATTTCACACCTGACTATAAAGCTGGTAATTCAGTATAAGGGGAGTCGAGAATTTGTAATGGCTGTTTAGACAACATGGAGCCCACTGAAGAGAAAATAGATTATAAAACAGAGAAATATTACCATAAAGTTGTGCAGCTTGGTCTTCAGCTTTTATAGTGTCTTTCTTACTTCTGTGTGAGACTCTGAGGGTCATATGCATAAATCTTTGCCATGTCTAATGACCTCGGAATTGCTCATCTAATGATTTAAGACAGAGAAGGGAAATTGCTATCAAGTCTTCTATAGTTTATCTTTAAATAATTGTATTTATTTGGCTATGCTGGGTCTTCATTTCTGACCAGGCTTTTCTTTAGTTGCAGTGAGCAGGGGCTACTCTCTAGTTGCAGTGCGTGGGCCTCTCACTGCAGCGGCTTCTTTTGTTGTAGGGCACAGGCTCTAGAGCAATCAGGCTTCAATAGTTGTGGCGCATAGCTCAGGAGTTGCGGTTCTCAGGCTCTAGAGCACAGGCTCAGTAGTTGTGAAGCGCGTGCCTAGTGGACCCGCGATATGTGGGATGTTCCCCGGCCAGGGATCAAACCTGTATCTCCTACATTGGCAGGCAAATTCTTTACCACTGAGCCACCAGGGAAGCCTCTGTTTCTATAATTTAAATTTAACCGAATAAATCTGACACTGGGCCTTTGAATCAGAATAAATAACAGTATTAATAAGCCTTAAAGTGGGCTTCTGAGACTTTCTTCCTGATTAGTTCTATAACATGCATACTTCTATATCTGGCAGAAAATTGGAATACTGGAAGTCTTAATCTGAGGCTTCAGATGATCAGTGTCAAGTGGCTAATTATGATTCATTTTCTATTCCAATTTAACCATTAATTAAAGTAGGTATCCTTGACTTCACATTCAGTGCAAGCAAAGCTCAAAAAGAAAGTGTGCTACACACTGCTCCTGAAAAGCCACTGACTGGTTCCATTATCACCTTCCTATCTGTTGCTCATGGTTGCTATAGTAACTAGCATTTAAGAGGCAAACACAAAATCAGAGTGCTGGGCTGATGCCGTTCTCAAACGGCTTTGTTTCTTGTCTAAGATTTCCCTGCCTGCCCTTGTATCAGATTTCACCTCCAAAGCCTCAAGTAACTACCTTACTGCTTGCAAACGGGCAAGCGAAGGGGAAAAGGGTGGGCTGGAGACAGGCTCCATTATGGCCACCTGCCCTTTTAGAGAAAAATAAAGTCGATGTCCAGTGCAGTTAGTGAGACTCAGCGCCCTGCTCGCTCAGCTGGGAAGGAAAGGGGTTGGTCTGCGACAGCTGCTACATTGTGAGCGGTGTTTGTCCAGCTCCGCCAGGAGCACAGATGGGGTCAGGCCCGCCTTGCTGAGCCACAAGCTCTCCGGAACCTTGCTGGTGCAGGGGGTGGGATGGGGGCGTGGCTTCCAATTCACCAAAAAAGAACAGCTGATTTTTCAAGTGTTGCGTTCAAAGCAAAAAGGAAGGCAGCAGAAGAGAAGAAAGAAGCGAGGCTAGAATGAACACTCTGATCACTTATGGTGAACAAATTGGGCCAATGATTTTTAGAAAGAAAGAAAGCGAAGTCGCTCAGTTGTGTCGGATTCTTTGCGACCCCATGGACTGTGGCCTACCAGGTTCCTCCACCCATGGGATTTTCGAGGCGAGAGTACTGGAGTGGGTTGCTATTTCCTTATTTGGATTTAAATAAGCATTTTGGTTTATTTCATCTATTTTTGTAGCAGACATGGACAACATGTTTAAACAGAAAAGTGATAAATAGAAACTATTCCATTTGGGCACTTACAATTTCAACATAAAGAGACACAGTTGTATTCAAGTCTGGCCTATATGCTAAAAGCTCGCTTTTCTGGCATTCCAGTGATTAAGAAAAATTAGGTCACAACCCCACAGGAGAAACTGCAGTCCCCAAAATATCCCTTTTGAAAGACTACACATGACATTACATTACCAGGCACATTAAGGTTGGCCGGAATATTTTTACATGCATAAACCTTTAACTGAGTGGTAAACTAATAATTCCCAAGCATTTCTTTAAAGGGAGCTTAGTATTTTGGTTGGCAAATGTGCCCAGGGGAAGTAATACATTAATAACTCTTGCTTTGTACACAGTTCCTTTCTTTATGCAGTCAGAATGCTTTATGGTGGCTTATATCCACAAACTGAAAAGAGAATGGATACATCTTATCTTTTATGACTTACTTTGTTGAAAGAACACTCCTAAGAAGCACAAAAAATAAGGTCTGGTTGCATGCCTGAAGGAAAGATTAAATGATTAATGGCTTAAAAAAACATGGAGAAAGTTACAATATGCATAAGGAAATAATCCATTAATCAGATGTGGGGAAAATACACAACATTGCTTTGCTAATGAAGATTATCACTGTGTCATCTGGCCCTGGACCTACCCAAACTAGATTGGACCTAAATCCAGGGATCTGGAAATAAAAAAAAATACAAAAAATGATGACCCATAACACAAATGCTCCATTTTGTCAGCCCCCTGGGCTCAGTCACTTCTGTTGGGCGAGTTATCTGACCCTACTATGTGGAGAAATGGCTTGTGGAAAAGAGTCCTGGAACTTTCGTGTATGTCTGAAGTACTACATACGCCATTTAGGCCTGAAAAGCTTTATTAGTTCTGTGGTCAGTGCCTATGTAAGGGTGGAAAATGCGAGGAAACCAGGAGTCCCATTCTGTTCATCTCATCTTTTTAGCACTCAGCCCCAAAGAAAAGCAGCAGCAGTTAAAGCTGCTGGGAATGCTCTTTTTCATTTCAGTCCATTGGCAGACAAGTAAAATGTGATTTCTTAATCAAAGGGACAGATGCCATTTAATGTAGTCATTAGTAAAAGAAGGGTATGTCCTATTGATTGCTATAACTAAGAATTGTGTTGATAAACACAAAGTTGACATTTATAAGGCATTATGCCCTGAGCAGTTCAGAGATTCACAAGGCTGGACACAGGAAACCCAATCAAGGGTTTCAGTTACAAGTGACTTAGTAAGGCTGTTCGCCTGGCTCTGTTGAAAGCTTCAGTCCAAAATCACAGCAACCTTCTAAATAAAGAGTATGTAAGCACACTGAGGGCGGACACCAGGGAGTTGAGTGGGCTGGGGCAGGTACACGTCCATCAGTGTACCAAAACCTCCACCAAAGCCACCATCCTTCCTGTCTGGATTCCCCCAGAGACTCCCTGGAGCTACACTGAGAGGGAACAGAGAGGCCTGATTTCAAATAGTAGATGTTTGATTTGGGGCAAATTACTTAGTCTCTCTGAGCCCCAGCTTCCTGTCTATAAATCACTGTATTGTTTTGAGAAATAGTTTAAAGTATACAAATGCTTGCTTAGCACAGTTCCAGGTACATATTAGGCCTTCCTTCTTCTTTGTTAATCTCACTCCACCGCGATTTACTTCTCTGCTTTAAACCTACATGGCAATATGAAGGCTATACTTTTTGCTTGCAAATATGTTCATTTGCTCAACATCTTATCTGTTGTCAGTTCCCTCATTTTCCCACAATTTTAAAGAATCATGAAAAGAGAAGAATAGCACAGAGTTATCATGAAGAGTAAAAGAAGTCATGGGCTTCCTCGGTGGCACAGTGGTAAAGAATCCACCTGCCAATGCACGAGATGCAGGTTCAATCCCTGGGTCAGGAAGATCCCCTGGAGAAGGAAACTGGCAACTCACTCTAGTATTCTTGCCTGGGAAATCCCATGGTGATGGAGCCTGGTGGGCTACAGCCCATGGGATCACAAAAGAGTTGGATACAACTTAGCCACTAAACAACAACAAATCTCATCTCAAAAAGAAGTAATGCCTATAAAGTATGTATTGGAGATGAGATTCATACATTTATTCTTTCTACAATTGCTTGCCATGCACAGCTGCACTAAGATTGAGAGCCAAATTGCCCCCAGTCTATGTGGGGTGGTCTAGGAGTATGGGAAAGTAGTAATGCAGCAGAACGGGACACCAAAACCATTTCCAAAAGGAGGTAATGCTTAAGCTGAATCTTGAAAGAAAGAGGGTTTGGGAGGAGGGGAGAGAGGAGAGGGTGTGTTAGAAAGCGGGGGATGAGGAAGGAAGAAGGGCACTTTTCTAGTTTCTACTTTCAGACCTGTGTAGTCAGGGAGTGCCACTCTCTGAGGAAACTCCTAACATGAAGATGAAAGACTGAAAGCAGAACTAAAAACAACCAACCAAAAACCACTAGACAATGCTTTGAGTAAATGAAAATAAGATAAGGAGAACTCTTTTAAAAATCAATATTAATATCTTCATCAAGATGAGGGGAGATATCATACCCATAAAACAAGAACAGAATGCTATTAAAAAAAAAAAAAAAAGAAAGAACAACAAAAGCAAAAAAAGCCCTTAGAAGTGAAAATCTTGAAAGCAAGATCAAGGTAGCTGAGATGCAGAGGGAAAAATAGAGAAAAAATAAAACAATCTGATTTTTAATATGGACAAAGCAGAGTAACTTACTTCATAAAAGTCTGTACTGGAATTGTATCTAATACCCAAAACAGCTGACTTGGAGATAGATGATGATACCCTAAGGGTGAAGGGGTTGCTGTTCTCAGAGTGAAAACATTTAATTCCTATTCTTCAGTCTAGAAAGGCAAATTACTATCTCCCAAAAGACTCTGATGCTGGGAGGGATTGGGGACAGGAGGAGAAGGGGACGACCGAGGATGAAATGGATGGATGGCATCACGGACTCGATGGACGTGAGTCTGAGTGAACTCCGAGAAATGGTGATGAACAGGGAGGGCTGGCATGCTGCGATTCATGGGGTCGCAAAGAGTCAGACATGACTGAGCAACTGAATTGAACTGATCCTATAAGAGGTGTTGGTCAGAAAATCATGTGGCAAAAAGTTTTGAGACTCTGATCCTAAAGTCTCATCTGTTAAAGAATTATTTTTACAAGAGAATTAAATAATAACTCATACAAATATAAGCACATATCAAAAGTTTTATTTAAGTCACTAATGATGGGGGAATTAGTTTGTTCAGAAGAGAACTCAAAGCACCACACATTTATAGTGAGAAAATGAATGCTGGAATGAATTCGAAGGCCAGAACCTAGAAACTGAATTTTATTTGCTTTATTTTTTAGTACTTGAGTCTAAAAATAAGCTATGAACGGTGTTTAAAAAATTCTTAGTAATAACTTCAATTTTGATGGTCTTGCTCTTTCTTATTTTTTTTTAAATAATTAATTTTTTTTTTTTTTTTAAAAAAAAAAAAAAACAGGATTCCTCATTTATGATAGAGGTGTGGTTCTTTCTGTGTTATTTTCTACATATTTTTAAAATTTATTTTATTGAAGTATAGCTGATTTATAATACTATGTTAGTTTCAGGTGTATAGCACAGTGATTCAGTATCTTTGCAGATTATACTCCTTATTGGTTATTACAAAATAGTGGGTATAATTTCTTATGGTATACAGTATATCTTCACTGCTTAGTTTATATGCAGTAGGTTGTGTATATTAACTCCATATCTCTATTTGTCTCTCCCCCTTTCCCTCTCCCCTTTGATATCCACCCTCGAAGGAGGTTAGTGGGAAATGAGACTGGAAAGTAAAACGAGGGTCTGAATCAGCCAGAGTCTCAGGAGAAAAGAGAAGGAGTAATCAAAAGAAGGTAACGAAAGAGAACGTGACAGAGAAATTGTCCGCAGGAGTGTGTGCGAAGTTAAAGGAACCCCAAGGGAAGGCGAAGTTCCCCTGGGACCAGCCACAGCTGGAATTCACTATGACCCCTGGGCCTAACGGTCTGCTGGAGGGAAAAGTAACCAGAACTCAGTGAGAACTGCAGCTGTAGGAAGGAGCCCAGTCGGTGCGGACTTTGGGTGGAGGAATGGAGTCACTGACAAACCTTGGAGGGAAGAAACCCAGGGAGAGAGCCTGAGACCTTCTCTTCCCACCCTCCAGTCTCCTGTTAGGCCAACAGAGCACAGACTTTCTGATAGCGTCCACCCCGGTCAGCTTCCTGGGGTGGAGAGCCGGGCCACATACGAAGAGAGAACCCGGAGAGGGAAGGAGGGAAGAAACCCAGGGAGAGAGCCTGAGACCTTCTCTTCCCACCCTCCAGTCTCCTGTTAGGCCAACAGAGCACAGACTTTCTGATAGCGTCCACCCCGGTCAGCTTCCTGGGGTGGAGAGCCGGGCCACATACGAAGAGAGAACCCGGAGAGGGAACAGCTCAGGGCCAGATCATAAAGGAGGCGTGCGCCCTGCAAGCAGTCTGGACTTTGTCCTGTAGACAGAAGGAACCCATAAAAGGGGTTTAAGCAGGGAAGTGCCTGCAGTGTGATGGTGTGGAGAGAGGGCGAGCCTAAGGTTGCTTCTCAAAGTGTGGTCCCCCGGGCAGCAGCATCCACATCACCTGAGAGGCAACTTGTCAGAAATGCAAATTCTCAGGTCCCCTCACAGACCTACTGAGCCAGAAATTGTGGGAGTAGGGTCCAGCCACCTCTGTTTTAACAAGTGCCTTCAGGCGATCCTGATGTGTATGAAGTTGGAGGACCACGGGTCTAGAACATTATCCCTGAATCACATGTTCAGCAGGTCTATGGAAAGGTGCAGGTCCCATGTGCTTCGATCCCTAGGCCTAACGGTCCAATGGACAAGCTATATCTATGCTGGACAAGCACTTATGACTGTGCAGATTGGTTGGCAGCGTACATGTCCAGAGCCACCATTCAGATAGATGGCCTGCTAACCGAGGTCTGGAGAGCATGTGGGGCAGCCCTCACGCTTACCTTACTGATTAGGATTGCCAGGAGCAAGTGTGAGCCCAAAGGGAAGAAAGTATAATAATCCTGTGTAGCAGAGTAATGTACATCTTCAGTCCTAGAATAAATTGATGCTTGTGGAAAGAGTGTGCCTTCTCCCCTTGAAAAGGGACTACATGTGAAAGATAGCTTATCCTATGAAGAAAACAGAATCTCTTTTGCAAGTAATTTGGAAACAATCTAAATATTTAAAGACAGAAAATTGGCTAAATAACTGAGAGTGCTAAGTTGCTTCAGTTGTGTCTGGCCCTTTGTGACCCCATGGACTGTAGCCCATCAGGCTCCTCTGTCCATGGGATTCTCCAGGCAAGAGCACTGCAGTGGGTTGCCATTTCCTTCTGAGGGTACATCTCAAATGTAATACCTTATAGCATTATAATTTATAATTATTAAGAATATTTAATTTCATTTAAAGTTTTTAAATGACAATGGTGTGTTCTAAATAATTCTTTTAAAAATTATGCTAATGTTATATACGCATAGAGATAATCTGGAGGGCTATACTTCAAATAATAATTCTTATCTCTAGGTGGTAAAATTACATGGATTTTACTTTCTTCTTTTAATTTATTTCCACTTTAACAATTTTCCATACTGACATGAATTTTGAGATTAGAAATTAAAGCTATTACTTAAAAGAGAGCGCAGAAAATATAATGAAAATATGTTCATATCTAAATACTTAAAATATTAAAAATATGTGAATATAAATAAATTACCATAAAGTTAAAAGAAATATAAAAATGAGGAGATATCACATTTAATATATGATCACGGTTAATAGAAAAAACAAAATTCAATATAAAAGTTGGCTAAAGTCATAAACTCTGATCTATAAAGTAAATATGATTTTATTTTTTAAAAAGAAAAAATATTCAACTTTGCCAGCAAAAAAAAAAGAAAAATTAAAACAAGGTATACTTTTTGTTTGACTGGCAAAGATTAAAATGAATAATCCAGTAGAGGTTCAAGCGTCTGCCTGGAATGCAGGAGACCCGGGTTCGATCCCTGAGTCAGGAAGATCCCCTGGAGAAGGAAATGGCAACCCACTCCAGTACTCTTGCCTGGACAATCCCATGGAGGGAGGAGCCTGGTGGGCTACATTCCATGGGGTCGCAAAGAGTCGGACACGACTGAGTGACTTCACTCAAAATGGATATTTTATCATGGTTTTGACAAGAATATAAATAGTTACAAAAATTTTATCTGAAAATTTGATTCAAGCGTCTGCCTGGAATGCATGAGACCCGGGTTCGATCCCTGAGTCAGGAAGATCCCCTGGAGAAGGAAATGGCAACCCACTCCAGTACTCTTGCCTGGACAATCCCATGGAGGGAGGAGCCTGGTGGGCTACATTCCATGGGGTCGCAAAGAGTCGGACACGACTGAGTGACTTCACTCAAAATGGATATTTTATCATGGTTTTGACAAGAATATAAATAGTTACAAAAATTTTATCTGAAAATTTGAAAATATGTTCCAAAAGCTTTAAAATATAGTCTTTGACCAGATAGGAATTTTCCCTGAGAATATAATCAAATAGTCAAACATAAGTACATGTTTATCTAATAAACATTGAAAAGATGCTTAAGCTCACTACTTCCCTGAGAATTCAAAACTGTGTACTGGTTTTCATTCATGAAACCCCAAATTTAAAAATTTTTCTGTTATGTGTTGTCAAGTTTCTGAAAATACAGATATGTGTTGCTGATAGGAAGCTAACTTGGTATACCCACTTTGGAAGACAAATTTGACACTGTCTCTTTAAAAATATATACTATGTTTATACTATGACCCAATGATTCTACTTTTCAAGGTTTAACCTAGAGAAAAAGATACACATCCACCAAGAGAAACACATAAACAAAAAGAAAGAAGTGGGATGAGTCTAAATTTCCATACATAGATTGTTGTGTTATTCATTCACTAAGTCACGTCTGACTCTTGGAGACCCCATGGGCTGCAGCACACCAGGCTTCCCTGTCCTTCATTATCTCTCATAGTTGGCTCAAACTCATGTCCATTGAGTCAGTGATGCCATCAACCATTTAATCTTCTGTCACCCACTTCCCCTCTGCCTTCAGTCTTTTCCATTATCAGGGTATTTTCCAATACCCTGGAAGTCAGTTCTTTGCATCAGGTGACCACAGTATTGGAGCTTCAGCATCAGTCCTTCCAGGGAATATTCAGGGTTGATTTTCTTTAGGATGGACTGGTTGGATCTCCTTGCAGTCCAAGGGACTCTCAAGAGTCTTCTCCAGCACCACACTTTGAAAGCATCAGTTTTTCTGTGCTCAGCTTTCTTTATGATCCAATTCTCACATCACTACTGGAAAAGCCATAGCTTTGACTAGACAGACCTTTGTCAGCAAAGATGTCTCTACTTTTTTAATAAGCTGTCTAGGTTATAGCTATTCTTCCATGGAGCAAGAATCTTTTGATTTCACAGTTGCACTCACCATCTGCAGTGATTTCGGAGCCCAAGAAAATAAAGTCTCACTGTTTCCATTTTTTCCCCATCTACTTGCCATGAAGTGACGGGACTGAATGTTATCATCTTAGTTTTTTGAAGGTTGAGTTTTAACCCAGCTTTTTCACTCTCCTCTTTCACCTTCATCAAGAGGCTCTTTAGTTCCTGTTCGCTTTCTGCTATTTTAGGGTGGTATCATCTACATATCTGAGGTTGTTGATATTGCTCCCAGCAATCTTCATTCCAGCTTGTGCTTCTTCCAGCCCAGTATTTCTCATGATGTACTCTGCACAGAAGTTAAATAAGCAGGGTGACAATACACAGCCTTGACATACTCCTTTCCCAATTTTGAACTAGTCATTCCATGTCTGGTTTGAACTGTTGCTTTTTTTTTTTTTAATTTTTTTAATTTTTTTTTAATTTTTACTTTATTTTACTTTACAATACCGTATTGGTTTTGCCATACATTGACATGAATCCACCATGGGTGTATATGAGATCCCAATCCTGAATCCCCCTCCCACATTCCACCCCATTTCCTCTCTCTGGATCATCCCCGTGTACCAGCCCCGAGCATCCTGTATCCTGTATCGAACATAGGCTGGTGCTTCATTCTTACATGATAGTATACATGTTTCAATGCCATTCTCCCAAATCATCCCACCCTCTCCCTCTCCCACAGAGTCCAAAAGTCCGTTCTATACATCTGTGTCTCTTTTGCTGTCTCGCATACAGGGTCATCATTGCCATCTTTCTAAATTCCATATATATGTGTCAGTATACTGTATTGGTGTTTTTCTTTCTGGCTTACTTCACTCTGTATAATAGGTTCCAGTTTCATCCATCTCATTAGAACAGATTCAAATGAATTCTTTTTGATGGCTGAGTAATACTCCATTGTGTATATGTACCACAGCTTTCTTATCCATTCATCTGCTGATGGACATCTAGGTTGTTTCCATGTCCTGGCTATTATAAACAGTGCTGCAATGAACATTGGGGTACATGTGTCTCTTTCAATTCTGGTTTCCTCAGTGTGTATGCCCAGCAGTGGGATTCTTAACCTACATACAGGTTACTCAGGAGGCAGGTAAGGTGGTCTTGTATTCCCATCTCTTTAAGAATTTTCCACAGTTTGCTGTGATCCATGCAGTCAAAGGCTTTAGCATAGTAAATAAAGCAGAAGTAGATGTTTTTCTGGAATTCTCTTGCCTGTGATCCATTGGATACTGGCAATTCGATCTCTGCTTCCTCTCTGCCTTTTCTAAATCCAGCTTGTAATCTGGAAGTTCTCAGTTCACATACTGTCGAAGCCTGGCTTGAAGGATTTTGAGCATTACCTTGCTAATATGTGAAATAAGCACAATTGCATTGTAGTTTGAACATTCTTTGGCATTGCCCTTCTTTGGGATCGGAATGAAAACTGACCTTTTCCAGTCCTGTGGCCACTGCTGAGTTTTCCAAATTTGCTAGCATATTGAGTGCAGCATTTTAACAGCATCATCTCTTAGGATTTTAAGTAGCTCATCTGAAATTCAGTCACCTCCACTAGCTTTGTTCATAACAAGGCTTTCTAAGGCCCACTTGACTTCATGCTCCAGGATGTCTGGCTCTAGGTGAGTGACCACACCACTGTGATTATCTGGGTCATTAAGACCTTTTCCCAATATTCTTGCCTGGGAAATTCCATGGACAGAGGAGCCTGGTGCACTACAATCCATGGGGTCGCAAAAGAGTCTGACACAATTTACTTAGCAACTAAACAACAACATGGGAATGATATCAAATATGTATTTCTGCCTGAGAAAAATAAACTGCAGGACAATACATGCAGGGCATATTATTTATGTATAAGTGTGCGACAAGATGTTACTAGATTGTTTTAGATAAATAGTTATTGTTGTTTAGTTACTATGTCATGTCTGAGTCTTTTGCAACCTCATGAACTGTAGCCCTCCAGGTTCCTCTGTCCGTGGAATTTTCCAGGCAAGAGTACTAGAGTGGGTTGCCATTTCCACCTCCAGGGCATCTTCCTGACCCAGGGATCGAATCCACATCTCCTGCATTGGCAGGTGGATTCTTTACCACTGAGCAACCAGGGAAACCCTTTTAGATGTATAAGTTATGTATAAAAATGGATTACAATATGCACCAGACTCATCATGGTTATTTCATCTGCAAAGGAAGGAAGGGACCAGATTAGAAAGTGATAGCCAGAGGGGCTTTTCATTTTACTTGGAACAGTCTCATCATTTTTCACAAAAAAGAAGAATGTTTGTATATTTTCCAGATATTTATGTATGCAGAAAGGCTGGGAAATAATGTATTGAAACATTAAATAGTAGTTAATTCTGGATAGTGGAAAATGGGTGTTAGTTTCTCCTTCTATGTTTTCATTTATTAACAATTCAAGCCCTTTTCCCCAAAAGAAGGATATAAAGAATTTTTACCACAGTTTTGTGAAAGAAAAAAGGGGAGGAAGGAGGAGGAGAAAGAAAAACCTGAAAGGCTACATAATGTATGACTCCAATTATATGACATTTGGAAAAATCAAAACTGTGGAGACGGTAAAAAAGATCAGGTGTTGCTAGAGACTGGGTGAGAGAAGGATGAATAGGAGGGCATAGAGGATATTTAGGGCAGTGAAACCACTCTGTATGATACCTGTAATAGTGAATACATGTTATTATACATGTGCCCAAACGTAAGGAGTATGCAATTGCAAGTGTGAAGACTAATGTGGACTTTGAGTGGTTATTATGTGTCAAAGTAGTTTCATCAGTTGTAACAAATGCACCACTGGGAGGAATGTTGATAATGGCAGAGGCTATGCATGTGTGGGCGTGGGGGTATTTGGGAATTCTTCCTTTGAATTTAGCTGTGAATCTAAAACTGTTCTAAAAAATAAACTCTATTAAGAAAAAAAAAAAAAAGTGAAACTTCCAATGTAGAGGGTTGATGAAATTAGGGCATACTAGAGAAGAAACTATCATTAAAAACAATATGGATGAAGACATTTTAAAACTTAAGATGAATTATAAGGTTGGGCAGATACAAAAAGAATTCATATTTATTTAGGAATTTGTTTTGTGAAAAAGAAGCAAACATTTTTGAATGATGGATCTGTGGGTAACTCTCCTTTCAGTTTAATATGTATTTTCAAATGTATCTAAAGAAAGCCTTACTAATCAAGTAATGAAATTAATAAAAGAAAAAAGCCTAGCAAAGATGGGGAAGAAAAGTAAGTCAGTGGCAAACCTAGTACCACCTTAGGTTATATTCAATTTTTATTTAGCTTCTGTATATCCCTTTTATTGTCTTGGGGAAGGAAAAAAAAACCTGTCCAGCAGCTCCTTTCCCCAGGACACAGAATTTTATGCTGCCGGGGAAACCCAATGGGCAAAAACGATTTGCAACATAATTTCATATGAAAATGCAAGTGAGTTATTGCCTTACCTCTTGACGTGGTACAACTAAGTACACAGAGCAGTGACCTCCATGTACAGCAAAGTGAAGTGAAGTGAAGTCACTCGGTCGTGTCTGACTCTTTGCAACCCCATGGACTATAGCCTACCAGGCTCCTCCGTCCATGGGATTTTCCAGGCAAGAGTACTGGAGTGGGTTGCCATTTCCTCCTCCAGGGGATCTACCTGACCCAGGGATTGAACTTGGGTCTCCCGCATTGTAGGCAGATGCTTTTACCTTCTGAGCCAACCTGGGCTCAAATACCATCCAGTGTTTCAAAACTTTGGAGCACCAAGCCACATGATTCAGAATTACTTATAGTGCTTCTGGTTGATAAAATGGAGCTCTGCACAGACCTGACCCTCAAGACAAGGAGCCCTGGCATCAACAGAAACAAACACCCTCAAAGCTTCCCATGCACCTTAAAATTTGAAGACATTTGCCAGAGACTAATCACAAAGCCAGTGTGATTTTTTTTTCAGAAATGTGGATTTGAAGTGTCAGTCCTAACAAAGGTAGGTGAGGATAAGGCACCACAGCATCTCTGAGATTGCTTTGAATGGTCCAAACATCAGAGAGATGGAAGCTGTTGATATTAGTCACAGTCCCTTGGAGGCAGAGCCTTGGCGTTTTAAAGAAGACCAGAGACAGAAGGAAATGCTTCCAGGGTGAATTATCTTTGGGTAGTCCCAGATAGGAAAGATAATATGGATCAGGGAATTCCTCTCAACCCAAACCAGAGAGGAGACTGAGCAAAAAGGCAGGGCCAGGCCTCTGGGTGGTGAGCCTGCAGCGTCATAAATCAGACTCCCTAGAATGCAGGGAATTCTTCTGATACATCACAAAGAGAGTCTGCTTTTAACCAAGGACGCTTTTCAATCCCTAAATACCTTGGGATGAAAACAAGCATTGCTAAACTGCTCCTCAAAAAACTTCAGAAATGATTTGCTCTATTCCTTTCCTGCCTCCAACCAAGTTCTGACTGTAGGAGGTGGAAATAGAACCAGAAAGTGAAGTGTCCCTTCCTCTGGAGTGGAATGTTCTAGTCCTGCATTGTCTGGTAGGTAGCCACTGGACACATGTGCTATTGAGCACTTGAAATGTGGCTGTCCTGAGTTGGGGTGTGTTGTCTATGTAAAACACAGTGGTTTTGAAGACTTAGTGTGAAAAAAAAGGATGTAAGCTATCCAATTAATAATACTTTTTATTTGATTTTCTGTTGAAAAGATATTTTGAACTGTGCTTGTGCTCAGTCATTTAGTCGTGTCTGACTCTTTGCAACCCTTTTGACTGTAGCCTGCCAGGCTCCTCTGTCCATGGGATTTTTCAGGCAAGAATACTGGAGTGGCTTGCCATTTCCTTCTCCAGGGGATCTTCTCAACCCAGGAGTTGAACAAATATCTCATGTGTTTCCTGCATTGCAAGCAGATTCTTTACCCACTGAGACATTGGAGAAGCTCAATATTTTTAATACATTTGGTTAAAAATATATCATTAATATTGGCTTCACCTGTTTCTTTGTACTTTTTTAATGTGGATACTAGAACATCTTAAAGTACATATGTGGCTCATGTATTTCTATCAGACAACCGTTTTCTAGATTGAAAAAGTAAGCAGGTGCAGCCTAGATGAAAATATAAATGACAAGTAGTTATTCTATAACCTTTTGACCCAGCCCAAACAGAAGCATAATTTCCATTTCAAAAACACTTATCTCTGACTTTTGCTCAAATGACTGAGGTTTTCCCCCTTTCTCTGGTGAGGTTCCCTGTTGTGAAATGAGAGAAGCACTCTTATTATTTTATTTCTCTGTTCCTCAGGGCAGAGGCTTCCCTGGTGGCTCAGAGGTTAAAGCGTCTGCCTGCAATGCAAGAGACCTGGGTTCGATCCTTGGGTCAGGAAGATCCCCTGGAGAAGGAAATGACAACCCACTCCAGGATTCTTGCCTGGAGAATCCCATGGATGGAGGAGCCTGGTGGGTTACCGTCCCTGGGGTTGTAAAGAGTTGGACACGGCTGAGCGACTTCACTTCACTTCAGGGCAGAGGCCACGTTGCTTTGTGTTTTGTGTGGCTCCTCGCCCACTGTGGATGCCGGACAAAGATCTGACCCACAGTGCCCACGATCTGTGCAAGCTCCCTTTTACTGTTTACACCTGGTGGTTGTTTATCATTTGTGGTGGTTCATTCGTGTTTAGGGTTATATCAGTAAATGAACAACTTTAGCTAATTGGTAAGCATTTATTGCTAATCAGTATGGCTGATTTAGAGATGGGAATCGATTGTGATGGTTAACTCTGAATATTAGATTGAAAGGCAATTCAAGACCAGAAGACACCTGTTTTTTGCAGAGCATGGGGGTTAGGTATACTTTTAACTAGGGAAAAACAGCAATGAGATTATAATTGTGAATAGAATATACATAATAAGCACAGCAAGAAGATTGTGGTCTGAGAAGGGAATAGCTCGACAGAGGGAATTATAGATGTGAATTTGGATGTCAGAGCTGATGAAGATAAGATGTCTCCTAAACTGAGCAAGGCTAGAAGCTGTTGCATGTTTAATTATCAATATATATTTAAGTCTTCTTGCAAAATGATAAACAGTTTGTGTACGCATCCATACATCTGCAGCCTACTCCAGCACACATGTGTGTATCACACACAAACTCATACCATCCCCCTTCTATGGCTGAACACGCCATAGTTCCCATAAAAAAACCCTTGTGGGGAATGTGAAGTTTTTCAAGTATGAATCTGAAAAAAATGTAGAGAATTATAACATTTAATCTTGGAACATTTGTTATTCTGGGGCTGCTTGTACCAGTGGGTAATTACCAGAACAAGGATTAGTTCAAATCCAAGTCTGGCCAGTTCAGGAAAATCTGTAGGTCAAAGGGAGGAATTTGTGAAAATCACAAACACATTTTAAAGGATTAAGCAACTAGCTTGCAGTGTGCTCTGCGCTGTTCCTGCCCACTCCAACACTCTTCCACTGACTCTTACTCTGTTGGTTTTTTATGGTTTGTGTTTGTTTTTATATTTCACAATATACTGCCAATTAGAAGTAACTTATGTTTTCAAAATCCACTCCTAAAAATTCACATGGTTCTGGAAAATTAGGGACTCTCAACCATTTACACATTTGTGTAAACTTGTCCAATGACACTTGAGACCAGCTGTGCTGGAAAATGGATGATGGGCTATGACTTGGAAGGAAAGAGCAAGTTGTGCTTGACAGTTGGAGCATTTTAGCAGTTCAGACAGACCTTTGGATGTACCATGGTGGAGAATGCAGAATATATGGGAATGGGAGCCAGTGAGAAGGGATATCAGATTCTATGAGAGCAAGGCATGAAGAGGGGTGAGGGGACAAACTTAACTGGTTCCAGTTTTCCTAGTGCACCATCCACTGGCTCTGGCGAAGGAAAAGACATGCTTTTTTCTTCTCTTTTGCCCTTCTTTATCCCTGCTAAGACTACCCTTTTCCCTACCATTCAGACTTCAGGCTTTCAAGATAAATGCTATGACTCAACTACCAGAATACTGGGAAATATATGCTTTTTTGGTCTAGCCTGGAAACCTGATCACCATTTATAACATTAATTTATTATTTTTTTAAAAGTATTTTCTAATACAAGCAGGTAAAAATGGGTACAGAATGGACTTTGGGGACAAAATAATTCATAAGATAAATACTATATATGTTTATATATATGTTGTATATATATCAGATAATAGCCTCATGTTTCTAATAGAGTTCTTTTTATTATTCTTGATATATTAAC
>SJYT01066608.1:258293-269498 GCA_006410635.1 Cephalophus harveyi
AAAAAATTCTCCAAGTTGTTTTTTTAAAGATTATTTTTATCATTATTTTGTAGACTTGTGAGAATGTTTTTAAAGACAGTATTTGGACTTGGTGCTAAGCTGCTGCATAGTGATGCAGCATCAGTGCTGATGTCGTTATTCTAGAGTTTTCTCTGCATTTGCTTTGATACCTACAATAACGCCAAGTTGACTTCCTTCTCTTCCTGGTTTAAAACCACTACCCCGCTACTAAACCTATCACCAAGTTCCTCTTTCCTGTTGGAGCAAAACTGCTCAGCTCCCCGCTTTGCTCCCGGAACAAAACTGCTCAGCTCCCTGCTCAGCCAGTCAGGAATTGGGCTCTTCTCAGCTCAGGATCTGATGCCACACTTCTGTCCAAGTTGAGTGTGATGACCCCTGTATTCCACTTCTAGGACCCAACAGTGGAATGAAGTGAGGAGAGAAAAATATAGAACTGCATAGCAGTTAGAGGATGGTTCTTCTGCAACAAATGCAGTGGGAGGAAGATGCCAGTAACTTTTCAACAGCTGGATGGGCAGGGTAAGCCCCACTTTGTAGCATTTGCAGGTTTCCATGATGTAACTACTTCACCATGACTGACTTCAAGCCCCCAGTATGAAGTCACTGAACATGGAGTTGGGAAAAGATCTGTAGAAGTAAACCATGATGTAGTATTTCAGCAATTCAGATTCAGGTGGAACCTCAAGATCAGATAATAATAAAATATAACAATTACTCAGCAATAGGTTATCAATATAATTTATGTAACTGTAATTTTATGTACTTCAACTTATTAATATTAACTATGCTTAACAACTGTCTCACAAAATTCCTGAAATTTCACAATGGGCTTTTGTGAGGCAGTGCCATGGACTCCTCTGCACCACCAATGTAGATTCTGCGTGGAGCAGGGATTCTTCACCTGCATATTTAAAATTGGGCTGTGCATAGTGAAAAGGCTTCCTGAAATGATATGAACGTCACAGGGATCTGAGACTACTCTATTTAGTTCAGTCGCTCAGTCGTGTCTGACTCTCTTGACCCCATGAATTGCAGCACACCAGGCCTCCCTGTCCATCACCAACTCCTGGATTTCACTCAAACTCATGTCCGTCGAGTTGGTGATGCCATCCAGCCATCTCATCCTCTGTTGTCCCCTACTCCGCCTGCCCCCAATCCCTCCCAGCATCAGAGTCTTTTCCAATGAGTCAACTCTTCACATCAGGTGGCCAAAGTACTGGAGTTTCAGCTTCAACATCAGTCCTTCCAATGAACACCCAGGACTGATCTCCTTTAGAATGCGCTGGTTGGATCTCCTTGCAGTCCAAGGGACTCTCAAGAGTCTTCTCCAACACCACAGCTCAAAAGAATCAGTTCTTCGGTGCTCAGCTTTCTTCACAGTCCAACTCTCACATCCATACATGACCACAGGAAAAACCATAGCCTTGACTAGATGGACCTTTGAAGGCAAAGTAATGTCTCTGCTTTTTAATATGCTGTCTAGGTTGATCATAACTTTCCTTCCAAAGAGTAAGCATCTTTTAATTTCATGGCTGCAATCACCATCTGCAGTGATTTTGGAGCCCAAAAACATAAAGTCTGACACTGCTTCCAATGTTTTCCCATCTACTTCCCATGAAGTGATGGGACCAGATGCCATGATCTTAGTTTTTTGAATGTTGAGCTTAAGCCAACCTTTTCACTCTCCTCTTTTGCTTTCCTCAAGAGGCTTTTTAGCTCCTCTTCACTTTCTGCCATAAGGGTGGTGTCATCTGCATATCTCAGGTTATTGATATTTCTTGCAGCAATCTTGATTCCAGTTTGTGCTTTGTCCAGCCCAGCATTACTCATGATGTACTCTGCATATAAGTTAAATAAGCAGGGTGATAATATACACCTTGATGTACTCCTTTTCCTATTTGGAACCAGTCTGTTGTTCCATGTCCAGTTCTAACTGTTGCTTCCTGACCTGCATATAGGTTTCTCAAGAGGCAGGTCAGGTGGTCTGGTATTCCCATCTCTTGAAGAATGTTCCACAGTTTATTGTAATCCACACAGTCAAAGGCTTTGGCATAGTCAATAAAGCAGAAATAGATGTTTCTCTGGAAATCTCTTGCTTTTTCGATGATCCAGCGGATGTTGGCAATTTGATCTCTGGTTCCTCTGCCTTTTCTAAAACCAGTGTGAACATCTGGAAGTTCACGGTTCATGTATTGCTGACACCTGGCGATGTCCATGTGTATAGTCTTCTTTTGTGTTGTTGGAAGAGGGTGTTTGCTATGACCAGTGTGTTCTCTTGGCGAAACCCTATTAGCCTTTTCCCTGCTTCATTCCGTACTCCAAGGCCAAATTTGCCTGTTACTCCAGGTGTTTCTTGACTTCCTACTTTTGCATTCCAGTCCCCTATAATGAAAAGGACATCTTTTTTAGGTGTTAGTTCTAAAAGGTCTTGTAAGTCTTCATAGAACCGTTCAACTTCAGCTTCTTCAGCATTACTGGTTGGGGCATAGGTTTGGATTACTGTGATATTGAATGGTTTGCCTTGGAAATGAACAGAGATCATTCTGTCGTTTTTGAGATTGCATCCAAGTACTGCATTTAGGACTCTTTTGCTGACCATGATGGCTACTCCATCTCTTCTAAGGGATTCCTGCCCACAGTAGTAGATATAACGGTCATCTGAGTTAAATTCACCCATTCCAGTCCACTTTAGTTCACTGATTCCTAGAATGTCGACGTTCACTCTTGCCATCTCCTGTTTGGCCACTTCCAATTTGCCTTCTTTCATGGACCTGACATTCCAGGTTCCTATCCAATATTGCTCTTTACAGCATCGGACCTTGCTTGTATCACCAGTCACATCCACAACTGGGTATTGTTTTTGCTTTGGCTCCATCCCTTCATTCTTTCTGGAGTTATTTCTCCACTGATCTCCAGTAGCATATTGGGCACCTACCGATCTGGGGAGTTCCTCTTTCAGTATCCTATCACTTTGCCTTTTCATACTGTTCATGGGGTTCTCAAGGCAAGAATACTGAAGTTGTTTGCCATTCCCTTCTCCAGTGGACCACATTCTGTCAGACCTCTCCACCATGACCCGTCCATCTTGGGTGGCCCCACACAGCATGGCTTAGTTTCATTGAATTAGACTAGGCTGTGGTCTGTGTGATCAGATTGACTAGTTTTCTGTGATTATGGTTTCAGTGTGTCTGCCCTCTGATGCCCTCTCACAACACCTACCATCTTACTTGGGTTTCTCTTACCTTGGACGTGGGGTATCTAATGGGGTATCTTGGACTAGTGTATTAGTGGCACAAGAAACCTTAGTTTAAATCCTGCATTCATCTCTGAGACATCTGTGTTTTCTTTGGAAGTTCCCATCCTCGCATTGACCTTACTCAAAGCTACTCAGCTTGCAAAACTAGTGGGTTTGTAGTCAGAGGTGGAAGAGTTTCCAACATAGTTAACATGCATATGACGGAGAATATATGGTTATTCAGAATCACTGTTATACAACTGAAAAGTAACAGGGTCATATTTTACTTGCTTTAACTATGTTTAGGTTCAAATCAGTATAATTTTCTGAAACAATAACATAAATCCCAGAGAAGAAAACCTGTCACTTGCAGGAAAGCAAAGCCAGAATAAAGCATTCCAATATCTCCTTTCCTCCCTTTAACTGTGTGGCTGGTCTTCTGAAAACCCCAAATATTATCTTAGGAGCTTGAGACACAGGGAGAGGGCACAGTCAACCCGAGAGAAAAGGTTACAATCACAGTTTGGTGAAGAGAAAATACTCTCGCAAAGATAATATGCCATGACATATTGTATTGAAGTGTGGCTTTCCATGAGAAATTCCACATCACAAGGTTCTCATGTAATACAGGACTAAAGTCGTCCCTAATCTCCAAATCCAGTGCCTAAGTGCCAGCACAACCTGCTGTGAAACAAGGCTCTTACATAAATCCTGCAAGCTGTAATATTTCAGCTACAAAGAAGAATGTATCTGCCAGGATAATTCCCAATGAGGAAAGTTACAAAACCAATAAAAGTAAACAGAATTCTTTCTCTCCGAGGAACACCCAGCCCATCTTTTAGATCAGAATTTGCCACACATGAACTGCCCATTTAAGAGCCCATGCAGAGATTTGATGTTTAAAGAGAAAAAGAAAATGAAAATTGTATGACACACTCAGTAGGGGATATTTTGAAAGCTAACTTGGGCTGGTTTGTCTAAAGTGTATGGCCAGATAATTTTTACCAATGGAAAGTCCGTGAATTTTCATCTAAGAATTCTTGATCAAAAGTGACAGGACTGGGTACCTGGAGGCAAGATGTCAGCCTTCAAAACTAGAAAGAGTCGATATCAAGGCTTTCACATGTGATGCAGGAACCACTCTGCATTTTCTGTTTCTATTATTCTTGAGGAGTTTCAGTTTGCTGTCTCCAGGGTTTTGATTCTATCTGTATTGCCTAATCAAGTGTTCAACTGTTTTAAAATTTATGTGACTATAACATGTGTGTGCTAAGTCGCTTCAGTCATTCCAACTCTTTGAGACCCTATGGACCATAGTCTGCCAGGCTCCTCTGTCCATGGGATTCTCCAGGCAAGAATACTGGAGTAGGTTACCATTTCCTCCTCCAGGGGATCTTCCTCACTCAGTGACTGAACCTGCGTCTCACATCTCCTGCATTGGCAGGGGGTTTCTTTACCACTAGTACCATCTGGGAAGCACACTGGGGTATAACATTAGAGTTGAGATTGATAATGCCAGTTTTCTCTTATTTGGGTTTACCTAGTGTTAAGGGCCGGAGAAGGCAATGGCACCCCACTCCAGTACTCTTGCCTGGAAAATCCTATGGACAGAGGAGCCTGGTAGGCTGAAGTCCGTGCGGTCACAAAGAGTCGGACACGACTGAGCGACTTCACTTTCACTTTTCACTTTCATGCATTGGAGAAGGAAACGGCAACCCACTCCAGTGTTCTTGCCTGGAGAATCCCAGGGACGGCAGAGCCTGGTGGGCTGCTGTCTATGGGGTCGCACAGAGTCAGACACGACTGAAGCGACTTAGCAGCAGCAGAAGCAGCAGCAGGAGCAGTGTTAAGGGTTGAACTGTGTTCTCCCATTCCCCACCTCAAAGGGAAAAAAAAAATTCTTGCATTGAAATCCTAACCCCCAGTACCTTAGCATGTGGCCTCGGGTATAAGTAAGGTCTTTTTTTTTTTTTTTTAAGTAAGGTCTTTACAAAAGTAATCAAGCTAAAGAGAGTTTATCAGAGTGATCCCATAATCCAATGTGACTGGTGTCTTTAGGAAAAGGAGAAATTTGGACACAGGGACAGAAACACATAGAAAAAGATGAAATGAAGAAGCATAGGGAGAAGATGGCCATCTACAAGCCAAGGAGAGAGGCCTGGAATCGATCCTCCCCCCACCCCCAACAGTTCTCAGTTCAGTTCAGTTCAGTCGCTCAGTTGTGTCCAACTCTTTGAGACCCCATGAACCTCAGCACGCCAGGCCTCCCTGTCCATCACCAATTCCCGCCGTCCACCCAAACCCATGTCCATTGAGTCGGTGATGCCATCCAACCATCTCTTCCCTGTTATCCCCTTCTCCTCCTGCCCTCAGTCTTTCCCAGCATCAGGGTCTTTGCAAATGAGTCAGCTCTTCGCATCAATCAGGTGGCCAAAGTATTGGAGTTTCAGCTTCAACATCAGTCCTCTCGATGAACACCCAGGACTGATCTCCTTTAGGATGGACTGGCTGGATCTCCTTGCAGTCCAAGGGACTCTCAAGAGTCTTCTCCAACACCACAGTTCAAAAGCATCAATTCTTCGGCACTCAGCTTTCTTTATAGTCCAACTCTCACGTCCATACATGACCACTGGAAAAACCATAGCCTTGACTAGACGGACCTTTGCTGACAAAGTAATGTCTCTGCTTTTTAATATGCTGTCTAGGTTGGTCATAACTTTCCTTCCAAGGAGTAAGCACCTTTTAATTTCATGGCTGCAATCACTGTCTACAGTGATTTTGGGGCCCACAGTTCTCAGAGGGAGCTAAACCTCTCACACATTGATTTTAAACTTCTAGCCTCTAGAACTGGGACAATACATTTCTGTTGTTTAAGCCACCCAGTCTGGTATTCATTTATGTATCTTGAGCAAATAAATACACCTAGCAAATCCTAGAGGTCAGTTAACTGTGAACACAGAAGTACTTCCCTTTCCCTTGGACATTCATTCCTATAGAAGTTCCTTCAACCACCCAATTAGCATGATTAGACTTTGTCTCAAAGAGTTTAAATTGCTTTCAGGATATGATTGAGGTCTTTCAGAGAGTTTACCAGAACTATCTGGGTTCATAGGATACATCAACCATAATATCAACAAATAATAAAAACATGTATCTGGTCAGTTTGGCAATATGCATCAAAAGCATGAAAAGTCTTTATATCCTCCGATGCTGTATATCTACTCCTAAAGATTTAATCATGGATGGGTGCAACTGAACTATTAGGTACATCACAGTTACTGATAATATAAAAAAACTGGAAATGATTTATTCTATAACCGATGATTAATTAAATAAAAAATGGTTACTTTCACATGATAAAACATAAAAAATCAATGACATAGAGAATGCCCAAGGTATAATTTTTTAAATAAAGTAAGCCAATTGTAAAATAAAATGACTCTGACTATGAAAGAGAAGAAGGGCAAGGGAAAGAAGTGTTAATCTTTCTCACTAGTTTGTAGGCCTATGGGAGATTTTATCCCCTTAAGTAGCAATATTTTAAAAATTCTCTACAAAGAACATGAATTCCTGTTATAATTAGGGACAAGCAAAAGACATGGGTACCAGAATTCGTAAAATAATTTCTTATGGGCATGATGTTGAGATAATTTGGCCTAGTTTTTAATTTATATAAGTATTAATATTTTATTTTCATATAATGCACATATATAAACGCACACAAATTGTAAGTGTACAGTATGGTGAATTTTCACAAAGTGAAATACTCATATAACTCAGAAAAATTTTGAACTCTACCAACATCCCAGAGGCTTTCTTCATATTCTTTCCTCTTACTATCTCCTGAAGGTACTACTATTTCGTCTCTAACACCACTATTAGTTGTATCTGTTTTTGAATTTTATATAAATGTAATCATACAATATATGCTCTTTGACTCAGTGTTAGTTTTGTGAGGTTCATTCATATTCTTACATGGAGACAGGACTCATTCACTATCATTTCTGGATAGCCCATAAAACTATTTCTTACAGACTAGCTGACTGTTGTTGTAAATAAAGTTTTATTGAAATACAGCTGTGCTCTTTAATTTACATCTATGGCCGCTTTCAAGCTACAGTGGCAGAGTTGGATAGTTGTAACAGAGATCATATAGCCCACAAAGCCTAAAAAGTGTTTACTATGTAGCCGTTTACAGAAAAAGTTTGCTGACTCCGGTTACATAGTATTAATTATGTTTCTGTGCCACAATGTATTTATGCATTCTACTTTTGATGAACAATTGTGCTGTTTCTAGTTTGAGATTATATAATAGGATTGCCAGATTTAGCAAATAAAAATGCAGAACTCTTGGTTAAATTTCAATTTCAGGCAAACAATGAAGATATTTTTAATATAAGTATATCCCAAATATTGCATAGCAATCATGGGCTGAATAGGATAGCTGTGAATATTGAAATATGTGTCTTTTTGTGAACATATATATATACGCAATTCTGTTGGGTATATTTCTAGGAGTGGATTGCTGGGCTATATAAAGTATGTGAGTGTTCACTCTTGGTGAATACTAACAAAGAGTTTTCCAAAGCAGTTCTACAAATTTATACTTTCACTGGCTAAGTGAGATTTAAATTGCTTCTCATCTTTGCCAATCCTTAATATAATTAGTGCTTTTAATTTTAACCAATCTGATGAATCTGTAGTAGCATCCCATTGTGGTCTTTATATTTCCCTGGTGGGTAATTAATTTGAGTATCTTTTCATATGTTTATTGACTATTTGGACGTTAGAAAGGGGGCGGTTGTGTGTGGTGCCTATTCAAGATTTTTGGCCATTTTCCTGTTCTGCCAAATGCCCTTTTCATGGTGGCCAGTGATTTATACTATGATGTGGCTTATAATGGTGAACTGGAACAATCAGATTTTTTTCCCCTTCTCTTTCACTTTTGCATTCTTTCTTTCTCCCTGGAATTTGACCTGGAAAAGATGGGGAGAAGGGTAGATTTCAGCATGATCTGAAAATTCATGAGGTAAAAGTCTAGGGCAGTGGTGTCCAATAGGACTTTTTGAAATGATGAGAATGCTCTGTTTCCGAAGTGTCCAATATGATATCCATTAGCCATGTGTGACTTCATTGCTTGAAATGTGACTATTGTGACTGAGGAACTGATCATTTACATTTTATTTAATTTTAACTAATATAAATTTAAATAGCCACATGGGGCCAGTCAGAATTGAAAAGTGCAGGTCTCGTAGGTGGACTAAGGGTAAACCAGTTATAAAGAAGGTGATACAGGGATTGCAGCTAAAATATTCAAACAACAGTTTTTGTTTCTAAATTCCCAGGAACTGTTCAGATAAGACTGGAGTGGAGAGAATTTGAGTGACTGGAACTATTTTCATATCTTCTATTACTGTGGTCTGACCTTATTGTTAGTATTCTTAGATTTTTTATAAGATTCCATCCCCCTTGTCCTTCCCCAGTGCTGGTTTTTCAGCTTTTCTGAATTGTCAGAGTGAAACGAATCTTTTTCAAATGCCTCTGCAGTGACTAAATTGATTTAAGTTGGTTCAGAATGCTACAAAGACCTCTCCCTCAGGAAGAACCAAAATTTACTCTTAAGATCTTGACAGATTTACCAGCTTCCCCTGACACCTCTTAGGGGTGGCGGCCAAGTTCACAACCCTTCTTCCTCTCTGGGAAGACTCCCAGACACACAGGGATAGGTCCTGAGTAATCACATTTGAGCCACACAATCTTGTAATCTTTGCTATAGACAAATGGTTTGAAAACTGTCATTGAGTGGGAGAATAAGCTTGAGGACTTATCAAAACACAGACTGTGGGGCCCAGCCCTTAAGTTTCTTTTCCAGTAGGTCTGTGGGTGGGGTGCTAGTATTTGCATTTCTAACAAGTGCTTGGGTGACATTAATGCTGCTAATCTGGGGCCCTCCTTGAAGAATTACTGCTGTAGATAATTAAGTCTGGGATAGTCACTCTGAGACAGGGCAACCAATTTTTCTCAGCAATTTGAAAATTGGAACAAAGAGACGCAGAGACTGAGGGCTATTAGAGCAGTGCTCTGGAGAGAAGGTCCAAAACCACCACTGTTCGGGTTCCCAGAGCTGGTCTGGCTCCTGCTCTTCGGTGGAGCCTTGGTTGTTCAATCCTTTGAATACATCTTAATACCTGCATTATTTTGCAAATTGGCTTGTTTGCAAGTTTCTGTTGGCTGCCCCTAAAAGAACTTAAACTAAGACATGAGTATATGAGTTGTGTCCCACCACAAAAACAAAAACCATTCTAAGCATTTAAAACAGATAATACAGTACAGGGAATTGGCCACACTGGTGATAGAAGGTCTGAGAAGACAAACAGGCAACAAGATTAGCAACAGCAAGAAGCTATCCCCACCAGGAGGCTGGAGGTACAATTGGAGAAGATGGCATTAACAAAGGCCACAGTGACCTGGAAGAAGCTGGAACCACGGTGAACCAGTCCAAAGGGGAAAATGCTCTGCAGCTGCCAGAAACATCACCCAAGTGCAACTGTGTGTTGGTAATGAAACACCCTGTCTTCTCCCTTCCTCCTACCTTCAGTCTCCCAGCAGTGCTTCTCCTGGCTGGGAAGTTCGGGGAAGACGACCTGGGATACTGAAGTTAGCTGGATGCTGTGTAAGAACAAGGTGTGTGTAAGTAAGCAAGCTGAGGGCTAGCACTGTTTAATGTGGATTTCCCATTTTTTTACTCAAAGAACATTTTGCCAACTTGCAAATTACTGAAATAATATGTGCACACTGTATAATTTCTAATAATTTAATGAGGTTCTTATTAACTTGTTCCATAATTAGGGCTGACATTTCTGAGATAATCTTCAGGAGAAAATTGCAAATAATAACAAGAACTGGCATTTGTATAGTTCTTTTCAATTTGAAAAGTGTTTTTATCTGTCTTGCTGCTGCTGCTAAGTCACTTCAGTTGCGTCCGACTCTGTGTGACCCCATAGAAGGCAGCCTACCAGGCTCCCCCGTCCCTGGGATTCTCCAGGCAAGAACACTGGAGTGGGTTGCCATTTCCTTCTCCAATGCATGAAAGTGAAAAGGGAAAGGGAAGTTACTCAGTCGTGTCTGACTCTTAGCGACCCCATGGACTGCAGCCCACCAGGCTCCTCCATCCATGGGATTTGCCAGGCAAGAGTACTGGAGTGGTGTGCCATTGCCTTCTCCAGTCACCTCCTTGCTTCCACTCTAATCCTTTTCAAATTTATCCTGTGCACAGCTGCCGGTGATCTTTACAACATAAACCAGAGTCACTGCCAGGAACTTCTCATGGCTCTTGGTGTAAAATCCTAATCCCTAAAAAAAACCTTGTGAAGTAAGTTTACCGTTAGCTCCATTTGAAAAATAAGGAAACTGAAAGTCAGAGAAAATAGCAACATGAAATAAAGTCACATGGCTCAAAAGTGGCAAAATAGCAAGATCCCAAACCTGTACTTAGTACACAACCTCAATTGTTGCAAAACACCAAGCTATTGTGTGAAAACACATTGCAGGGCTACAAACTTCAAATTCTCTCTCTGTTGATATCTCACTTCCTCCCTTATCTAAAACCCAGCATCTAGAATAAAACCTTGTAACCATTACTGAGAGAAAATATTTTGAATGATGAACAAAACATACCATGGTGCCTTTCCCTTACCTTCTTCTGTAGATGGTCAATTAAATCTATTCTCAATGGTCCTGTGGGTTCTTAATTAATAGGTAATGATTATTGGACAAGACGCAGCCTTTCATAAGATCATTCTGGAATAATAGCAGTCCTTTAAAAAGAAAAAAAAAGTTTAAAAAACTCATTTGAGAGTATAAATTACGCTACACAGAGTGGGTGTTTCTGATGGCTGATGAGACTATTTAAGGGTCTAGAAAGAAGTACAAACACACACAATGAGCTT
>SJYT01066608.1:269670-291811 GCA_006410635.1 Cephalophus harveyi
GGGGGGGGGGGCGGGGGGGTGGTTCCTTTCTGACTGCATAGATGCTGTTAAGCTTCCTCTGGTTCCAGATCCACAGACTGCATTTCTGATGCTGAAGAGCCATCTTTGTTTCCCCTGGTTACCAATGAAATAGTGTGCAGGAATCAGTTCAGATTCATCACGCATAGCAAAATGCTTCCAAACACAATGGCTTACTTTCAGTATTTATTATTTATATTTATATCTGTTTAATAGTAAGGGCAGCTCATGTGTATATCCACACATTTCTGTGCTTATAATCTAGTGTGTATGATGTCCTTTATATAGAAAAATGATATATGTAATACAGCACATCCCTATAATATTAATTGCTATAGAGAATGGAATTTTTTCTTCAGGCAGACTTCATCCTCCCCTTCATTACTGAAGACCAAAGAGAACTTGCTGAAGGGTGATTTACCCTGTAGAGTTACTCCTCAGAGTATATCTCAATACTGTAATAGACTTTTATCTGTAAGGCTAAGTCTTGCCTTTTAAAGAATCTCCACATCCAATTTGACTCAATAAATTTCAGGCTCAATGATTATATTTCCATCTAAAAGCTTTACATAGTGACAAGATTGGGAGAGCTTTAAGAATCATCCCAGGTCAAGTTTCTTTCTGAATATTTCCCCACAATGAACTTCAATACATTTAATCTACCCATTAGCTAGAATATCACTGATTATACTCTTGATCTGTTGGCCAATGGAACATTTGTATTGTCTCGGTTCCATTTAAAACAATATTTGGAATGGGTGGAATAGCTCAGAATAGGAGAGCAATACTCAAAGTCATCTTCCTTCAGTGGAGAAAAATGTGTCTGGCTGTAAGAAACTGGCTTATTAAAAGAAAATCAGAATTTAGTGCTAAAATCTCTCCCTCAGAAAAACAAAACATTTCTCTCTTTCCTGAGATCCTCAATTAGTTCCATGAATATTTTTCTCTTGAACCCCATTATTCTTGCACAATGATATGAGAAAATAAGAGTGATAAGACTTTCACCAACAATTAGGTGGAGAATTGTTTGAAATTTGTGATTACCGCCGCCCACCGCCCCCCCCCCCCCAAACTGTGGTCTTCTAGACATTCTGCTAGTGGAAACAGGGGTGTGAACTAATCCTTAAATGTGACTAAGATATTGAATGCCATTACAATTTACCTTTACAACTGGAATAACTGGATTTTTTTTTTTTTTCATTCAAAAAGACACCTAGAGATTTGCTCTCAGTGTTAATTTTTCATAACGTTTGGTGACCATTGAGTAACATAAAGTGCCATGGAAAAAATATACATATTAAAAATAAAATTTTCCTGAAGGTTTGGAAGTCTACATACCTTTTGCTTACTTTTAATTAAACATATAGGTTATTAATATCACAGTAATTCCTGAACAGCATGATGTGTTGTTTGGCTGAAGTCATACAAAAATTTGAAGAGTATGGTATATACATTGAGGGGAAAGTGTGTGTGCATTTAAGAATACATGTATACATATGTGTTATTTATTAAAACTTCAGGCAAGGATGTTGTCTTCCTGCGAATTCAGAGCCATGAGAGCGGGAAGTCTGCTGCAGAGAAGAACAAAAGCATGGCTGCACGATAGTATTATCTCTGCAGCAGCAGCAGGCTCCCTGACGAAGGGCTGCGGCGACTATCTAGTCTGTTACACTGCATTTTTATTACTGACACCCTGTGTTATTCTGTCAGCTCAGCCGACTAAGCTGTTCCCCGAGTTCTGGCTGGTCACCCTGACTCCGTTAAGTGGGAGAAGGAAAGAGAAGGCAGGTGGTTTTTACCAAGTGGGGCACGGGGAGATTTCTTTCCTTCGGGGTCAATTATTACTGACACCCTGTGTTATTCTGTCAGCTCAGCCGACTAAGCTGTTCCCCGAGTTCTGGCTGGTCACCCTGACTCCGTTAAGTGGGAGAAGGAAAGAGAAGGCAGGTGGTTTTTACCAAGTGGGGCACGGGGAGATTTCTTTCCTTCGGGGTCAGCGTCCTTCATCGTCCGGGACTTGGGGAATTCCAGGATCGCATTTAACCCAGAAACCAGAGTGTCCTATTCGCTAGTTGCTGCGCAGAGGGAAGACAGTGAAAGGCTTAATCTCTTCCCAGCTGGGGCCAATAGAGCTGGGTTGGTCAGAGTTGCCTGGCTGATGTGCAGTAGCCTGGACCCCGCTGGTCCCTCAGAGACCGCACGGGGCCTAGAGGAGGTCAAGTCAAAGGGCACGACCTCAGGGAGCTTCCCCACCAACTCTTGCCCGTGCAGTCCACAACTCGGCTCCCGAACGACCACCGCTACTACTGCAAGGCTGGAGGGCGGGGAGGGGGCGGGTCGCGGAGGGGGCGGGAATAGGGGGCGGGGACGAAGAGGCTCCGAAGTTTGTTGGGAAGTGTAGTTTCCAGAACCTCAGGAGCCTAGCTATCCAGGCTCTACTTGTGGAGTGTGAACTACGATTCCCAGGAGCACACGGGCCCGGCCCGGGAGTCCATGCGCAGTGGGCGCCACATTGTATCCTATCAGGCGAGGAGAGGGTGATGTCACCTGCGAGTTGGTAACCTACGAGCGGCTGTGAAGGAAACTGTTTAACCGGATCCCATTGTACCCAGAGCGCAGAGCCGCCTTTTCAGCATGCAGGGGCTGCTCAGGTAAGGGGGACGTGCCGCGTCGCCCGCCGCACTCATTCATTAAGAGGCACCGCGCGGTGGCGCGGGAGTGGGCGCGCTTCTTCGCGGCCCGGTGTTGGGTTCGCAGCGCGCCCTCCCGCTGCCTTCCCGGAGCTCCCGGGCCAGTAGGTAAATATTAAACCCGTCCTTCAGGTTGGGTCTGGGTGGGAACAGGACCTAGACAGCTCCCAGCTGCCAAGCTGGGTTTGGGAAAATGGCTGCAAGCGCGGCTCAGAGCAAGGCGAGCCCGGGGGAAGGCGCCCCGAGGACAGAGTTGCCTCCCTTCTTTCTTTCTGAGGCGCTTGGACGCCAAGAGAGCCAGCAGGGTACCACTCACCGCCTTGCCGATGACACGCTGGGGCTCTGGGGCTCTTGGCCTCTGCTGGGTGCTGCGGGCACTGCTACTGTCGGGAGTTGCTGGCCCGGGCGGCTCTGGAAGGGAGAATCGCGGAGGGGGCGGGAATAGGGGGCGGGGACGAAGAGGCTCCGAAGTTTGTTGGGAAGTGTAGTTTCCAGAACCTCAGGAGCCTAGCTATCCAGGCTCTACTTGTGGAGTGTGAACTACGATTCCCAGGAGCACACGGGCCCGGCCCGGGAGTCCATGCGCAGTGGGCGCCACATTGTATCCTATCAGGCGAGGAGAGGGTGATGTCACCTGCGAGTTGGTAACCTACGAGCGGCTGTGAAGGAAACTGTTTAACCGGATCCCATTGTACCCGGAGCGCAGAGCCGCCTTTTCAGCATGCAGGGGCTGCTCAGGTAAGGGGGACGTGCCGCGTCGCCCTCCACACTCATTCATTAAGAGGCACCGCGCGGTGGCGCGGGGGTGGGCGCGCTTCTTCGCGGCCCGGTGCTGGGTTCGCACCGCGCCCTCCCGCTGCCTTCCCGGAGCTCCCGGGCCAGTAGGTAAATATTAAACCCGTCCTTCAGGTTGGGTCTGGGTGGGAACAGGACCTAGACAGCTCCCAGCTGCCAAGCTGGGTTTGGGAAAATGGCTGCAAGCGCGGCTCAGAGCAAGGCGAGCCCGGGGGAAGGCGCCCCGAGGACAGAGTTGCCTCCCTTCTTTCTTTCTGAGGCGCTTGGACGCCAAGAGAGCCAGCAGGGTACCACTCACCGCCTTGCCGATGACACGCTGGGGCTCTGGGGCTCTTGGCCTCTGCTGGGTGCTGCGGGCACTGCTACTGTCGGGAGTTGCAGAGCAAGGCGAGCCCGGGGGAAGGCGCCCCGAGGACAGAGTTGCCTCCCTTCTTTCTTTCTGAGGCGCTTGGACGCCAAGAGAGCCAGCAGGGTACCACTCACCGCCTTGCCGATGACACGCTGGGGCTCTGGGGCTCTTGGCCTCTGCTGGGTGCTGCGGGCACTGCTACTGTCGGGAGTTGCTGGCCCGGGCGGCTCTGGAAGGGAGAATCCCGAGGCAGGCTTGTTAGAGTGGTAACCGAAGAGGCGGGACTCATTTACTCGTTCGCGTCCCAGCAGAACCCCCGCTATCTCGGGTACCCTCGCTTCAAGACTCATTCGAAAGGGATGGGGTGACTGTAATTTAGGCGAAGTTGGAAGCTCAAGGTCTCAAACGAGAAAGAGGAGGGAAACCCACGATGCGGAAGGAGCGAGGGGTGTTGGCGGACAGCGGCGAGGGGAGGCTGCGCAGCCTGCGGACCGGGTTCGAGGCACCGCAGGGCGATCCAGCCTCCCGTCCCTTTGGGTAGGGCACACCTTGGTGCCCCTTGCACTGATGGCTCACTTGACCAGGAGCACTTGAGCTGGGACGAAGCGTCTGCCCGGAGCGCTGGCTGGGCGGTGGTAAGCGGTGGAGAGAGTTGAATAACGATACGAGTCGCAGTGGAACAGAAGGGCTGGGTAATCGGTTTTCACAGCTAGTGGTGAAAATCCAACTGCTTGTGATCCGCATTGAGACGTGTGCGAGGCCCATGAACTCTATATAATAAAGTCCTCTGGATATCCTTTCCCTAGCACCCTTATCCTTTCTCTTAAGCATTCATCAAACCTTTGCTAAAGGCTACCCCCGCTATCTCGGGTACCCTCGCTTCAAGACTCATTCGAAAGGGATGGGGTGACTGTAATTTAGGCGAAGTTGGAAGCTCAAGGTCTCAAACGAGAAAGAGGAGGGAAACCCACGATGCGGAAGGAGCGAGGGGTGTTGGCGGACAGCGGCGAGGGGAGGCTGCGCAGCCTGCGGACCGGGTTCGAGGCACCGCAGGGCGATCCAGCCTCCCGTCCCTTTGGGTAGGGCACACCTTGGTGCCCCTTGCACTGATGGCTCACTTGACCAGGAGCACTTGAGCTGGGACGAAGCGTCTGCCCGGAGCGCTGGCTGGGCGGTGGTAAGCGGTGGAGAGAGTTGAATAACGATACGAGTCGCAGTGGAACAGAAGGGCTGGGTAATCGGTTTTCACAGCTAGTGGTGAAAATCCAACTGCTTGTGATCCGCATTGAGACGTGTGCGAGGCCCATGAACTCTATATAATAAAGTCCTCTGGATATCCTTTCCCTAGCACCCTTATCCTTTCTCTTAATCATTCATCAAACCTTTGCTAAAGGCTCTGTTCTCAAGTTGCTCTCAGCCTGCGATTGGGGTATTCTGCCTCTCGTTCCTATAAAATATTTTAGTGGACTTAGGAATCGAATACACTCCAATCGTCGTTCACTACCGAGCCCCTCACCGTTCGCCCCCCATCTCCAGGATGCTCAAGGAGAGTCTTATGAGTAAGTGCCGCCCATGACCGTTTTGCTCCCGTTGAGCTGGTAGTTTCTCCAGGCTCGGGAAGGACCTAGTGAATTGAAGCGGAGTTTGCCTGCAAGATGAATCCTGTTGCCATGGCGACTCCGGCCCTCGGAATCTTAACTGCTCCCACTGCTGTTTCAATTCGTCGTGGCCCTGCGGGCAGCTGGGAGGGCGTGGCCAGTAGGTGTGGTCAGATGCTCGCCCTGGGCTCAGCTGCTCTCTCCTGGTCACCGGTTTCACAGTCCCGGGCTCTCTCCATTCCCTGTAAATAGCCTGCATACAATTTTTAGACCCCTTTCCCTCTGCCAAGCCCATACCTGGTCTCTCCAGCTCCATCCCCAGAAAAAGCTGTTAAGAGCCTTTGTCCTGAGGCAGACTCCGAAAATTACAACCAAAAGATCTCTTTCCTCTTTCACGCTAGCTGCTTCATTTTCCTAATAACATATGTAATAGTGTTGGGAACAGCTTTCTTTCTCAAGGAGGGAGTTCTCTGTCATGCGTGATGAGAGCTCCCTGGCTCCCAGTAAAGGTCCTCAATTTGCCCTAAGTGCAATTCTAGGGACAAGTAATGACTGAAATTGAGTTCAGGAAGTCACTGCTATCCCATGTGTTTCTAATAAAATCTAAAAGCCTGCCTAGAGGATTCAGATCCTTGAGAGGGTTGGGATCTAGGAAGCCTGGGTCCTGCTCCGGCATTACTGGCTTCCCCTTCTGGGGTGAACCCTCTGCCTCTGGGGACCTCAGTCATTGGTGACCTGGGGAAAGCAGCATAGAGTGTTTCCTAAAGTTGATTTCAGAATAAAATCTTGTGACTCTAAGAAGGAGTTGTTCGTCGTCTTTTATTTTTCTCAAAGAAATCTGAAGATGAGAGTTTAAGCCTAGCTTTTGACACTGTGACATCGGGTTAATATCTGAGCCCTACTTGTATAGCAAAATAGCCTGGGTCTCATGGTAATCCTTCAAAGTGAGCAAAGCAGCTATATTAGTATTTATGATATTAGTTCTGTCCTTATTACTATTATCCCAGTACCTGGACGTCTATTTATCTTTTTATTGTAGAATTGTTTAGGTTTTGACTTTTTAGATTCTTGCGGAATGCAGTTATTGGTAATTGCATTAAGAGTAATTGAGCTATACATTTTGCTTACCTTCTGCTTTCATTTCATACCAAAGTGTATTATCATAGATATTGCAATTAAGGGGTAAGTGTATATCTGTTAGCATCAATGCATCATGTGCAGGTAAATGCTTGGGGATGCTGTGTGCCAGGCGGTTAACATTCATCATCTTGTTTTAAGTAGGTGGTTACATCCCCATGAGGAAAGAGTATCAGAAATTTCACTGCACTGATATTTCACTGCAAACTAGAATTGCCTTCAATTATCTCACTTCTTGATTCCCTGTAATGCTGTTAACAATCCCACCGTTTGTGGGTTTTTCCCACTCAGAGGGTCTTTTGAGAGCAGAGTTTTTTTCTAATCTATCCCTGCCTATCCAGCAATTAAAGCAGTGTTTGGCCATTGGCAGGTGTTTTATAAGTATTTGTAGAATCACTATTAACTAGTAGAAACATGATTGGAGTATTCTTTCCACTGATAGTTTTGTCATCAATTGTAACAGTCCTTAGTTTTCTGTCAAGCAGTTTCATCTCAGCATAAACCAGAACTCCTGTGCAGCATGCAACTTGAGGCATAAAAGGCCTTCCACCTGTTTGAAATAATCGAATTGTAACTGTTTGCTTTTGGAATATATTCTCTCACAGCCTACCTCCCACCCCGATAATTCTTAATACACTTCTTATTACCCCAAACTAGACATTTCTCAATTTCTCTCTGTTGTACTGTCCTTGGCCCAGATAACTTTCCCAGGAGGTGTTCAACAGGAGAACAGGGAGAGAGACCAAGGCAAAGATACCTAGAGACTTTGACCAGGCCATGAGTGGCCCCCCAGAAGCACCACTGGGTAGAAAGGTGGACAATATCGCTCTCGTCTGGGGTGGGGTTATTCTATAAACAGGGTAAGTTATTCAGACTGCTGATATGAGAGGAGAACAGGGTAAAAACATTTGCCCAATATTTATAGCATTCAGTAATCGTCCAGTAATTTGCATTCTGTGGGTTCAGAAGTGCAAATGAGTGAGGAGACGTGATAGTAAAGAGGTTGCAGTGGGTCATGTCCTTGGGTGGTGCTTACAGGAGCTCAGTGAATAGGTGCCAAGGAATTTGAATCCTGACTTTCTTGCTTTGTGGACACGCCTCTGGGTGTTAAGAATTGGTGTGTCTCTGTGTGTGGTTTTATTTGAGCTACTTTGTTTAAAAGGCTGCTTTTAGTGTTGATACTGTGGTCATCAGAACAAATAAGGTGTTTACAAATAGAACATAGTTAAGACTGAAAGTGTTTCATTTTGTAAATATTTGGGGGATTGTATAAAGAGTGGCTTTGGCTTGAGAATCTTGAGGTCTTCTGTGAAATTACTTAAAAATTTACAGCTGTTAGATCAGGGGAAACAAGCTTTTCCAACAAAACGTGGTACCACTGTTAGCCTTAGGTGTTTGGTTCAGGAAATGATGACAGAGGTGGTAACTTCTGTGGGGGCCCTCCCTGGCTTCGTGTCCTGCCCCTGGCATTTCTAAGTGTTAAATCTAAAAAAAAAAAAAGTGTTTACCTTTGTATTTTCTGGCATCTCCACTGTTCCAAAAACAGAGAAATAAGCGTTTTGGAATGAGTTTGCATTCACGGTATACATGTCTAAAAATGATTTGATTCAGTCCTAGGAGCATAGCAATGAGCACATAGAGCCTGCCCCACCCCTGCCCATTAATCTGAGGTCACCAAATACATCCTCAGCCTTGGTGAGCTTATTGTCCCTGTGGATGTTTAAGTACTCCTGGCTTTTATCCCATCTATGACTTTCTACAATGATGGCTCTCCTCATCTGAGCATCTAAATTCTCCTTGCCCTCTCAGTTCCAGCTTCTGGGAAGCCTTCCCTGCCTCTCCCTCCATTTTCACAACCATGTGTGGCACCTTCTTCAAGAGCCCTCAGCCTGACCACTCAGCCAAATACTCACAGCTAATGTGATACTAATAGTCAAGCAATGTGAGGTGCTAAGCTGGGGTCAGGCCTTTGGTCATACTTTTCTTGAGCTTTCCCATGGCCTCTTTCACAGCTGGAGGGGGTAGGTACTGTTATCACCATGTTATAGTTGAGGAAACTGAGGCATGACGAAGTTAACAAATTCACTGAACTCACACAGCTAGTAGCTGCCAGACCCGATTAGGGACCCAGGCTTCTAATCCTTCACCTCCACCCCTCCCCCCATGCACGCACGCAGCACACAGACACATTATTGCCTTGCCTCTGGTCTTCTCTCCACTGAGTTGGAGGAATCACAACTTCCTTTGTGTCTTTTGATTTAGAAACAGTGCGGGGTCAATGACAGTAAACAAGGTCGATTGAGACTAAAACTGCTTATTGACTTAAAAGTTTCATGGAGTCTGATTTTCTGGAACAAAAAATGTTACATGAGATTAGGAATGTTGCATTTGTGTATTTGAATGATAAGAATTTTTGAACTCTCTCCTTTTTGCCTTGTGAATGATAAGCAAATTACTTGGAAAAGGAAATGCTTTTACCTGCCATCTCTGAGTCTATTTGCATTAAACCCTCTTGTTAACTGAGATAACTTTTCAGTGGGTTGAATCTTTTATCTGAAGAAAGCCCTTCTCACTCAGAGCAGGACCACAGGAACCTGTTTTGAGATTTAAAACTTCCATAATTTGTTAGCTTCCCAACTTCCTGTTGCCTTTTAATATTTATGGTGAAAGCTCTTTTGGAAAATAATGAAAACTTGAGCAGTAGTCAAACATGTCATCTAATGTTGATTATCCTTAGATGGGTTTCCCAGGTGGTGCTAGTGGTAAAGAACCTGCCAGCTAGTGCAGGAGGCATAAGAGACGTGGGTTCAGTCCCTGGGTCGGGAAGATCCCCTGGAGGGCATGGCAACCCAGTCCAGTATTCTTGCCTGGAGAATCCCATGGACAGAGGAGCCTGGCGGGCTACAGCCATGGAGTCACAGAGTCAGGCACGACTGAAGCAACTTAGCACACATGCTTAGATAGTAAAATAAGCCTTCTTCCGAACCCTCACCTTAGAAAAGAGGCTTATTTTTACAGTGGAGCAAATCTGGTGCCAAATATACAATTGCAGTTCTTTTAAACCATTGCCACTATTGTGAATTAAATGTGGAAAAACTAGGGAAGTAAGTTCAATTTCCAATGTTGGTGTGATTTCCTGAATTACAATAGATCTTTTACTTCTGGCTTAACACTGGATATTTTGCCATGTTGACAATATTTAATGAAGACTATTGAATAAAATACAAATTGTGTCATTTAGGGAAATAATAGAAAATTTATGCCCTAACAGCATATTGCCAGGAAGGGAAAATGAAAACAAAAGGCTCGTTAGCCGCTCAGTCGTGTCCGACTCTTTGTGACCCCGTGGACTGTAGCCTACCAGGCTTCTCTGTCCACGGGATTCTCTAGGCAAGAATACTGGAGTGGGTTACCATTTCCTTCTCCAGGGGATCTTCCCGACCCAGGGATCGAACCCGGGTCTCCTGCATCAGAGGCAGACGCTTTAACCTCTGAGCCACCAGTTAGCCCTTAAGCTGCTCAAACATAATATTCATTCAACAGACATTAATTTCAGAAGAATTTTTACAATTCATCTTGTTAGGGTATGTCATTCACCTTTACTAATAGCCTGAGCTCTTTCTGTTCCATAAATTGCACCAGGATCAGAGTTGAAGGTTCCCGTGTTTCTGCTGGGCACACAGTTAGGGTCACCTATTAAACTGGTCTTTGTCATCTTTATTTCTGGGGGAGGTGGAGGGTAGGAAACAAACCTCCTGTATGATTGGCAAACATTGCCTATCTGATAGAGTGTCTGAATTTAGATTTCCAAGTGTAGATAGTCTAGATCTGAGCTTTGTGTATTATCTGGGCAATGCAGATGCCCATCTTCTGTTTTTTGAGATAAGTTCTCATATTCTGGCTTACTGGCTAAGCTCATTTTGTTAGTGACGTACAAGCCAGGTCAAGGGCATGAGTTAGTTTTGCCTGGTCTTGGAGCCACCAACTAACTGCACCTGTAATCCTAGTAACTTTTTTTTTTTAATTTTTTGTGCTCCTGATCGCTAAGGAGACTAGACAGTGGATAGACCTTGTGGATATATCAGCAAATTGCCCTCATTACTAAGGGCGAAGATGGTGCATATCAGAAAATGAACTGATGAGGGTTTTAGTTTTTTTTCAGACCCCATAAGTTAGAGGCGGGGCTTCACTGGCAGTTTGCCAATGAACTATGTTTCTGCTTCTGACAGGTGTCCTCCTTTGAAGAGTGGGTCAGAAATAGGGGCAGCTTTTTAAAACACAGCCATCATATTTTCCCTTTCTTAGGGGTGTGCCCACAGTCATTAGTGCGTGCTTTGGTGCCCTTTCTGGGCTTCGCTCTTCTCCCATAAAGCTTTTGCAGATTTGTACCCTGAAAGAAGAGTGAAGGATCATGGCCAGAATCATTCACCTGGTGAACTAGATTGTTCACATGCGTCTAGGCTCAAATTTATATTTGTTGCATAGAGTTTTGGTAAAATTGAGCAGAGAGATGTCTAGACACAAGTTAAGTTAGAACCTCGTTCTGTGACAGAGGGTTAGACTAGGGACTCTTCTAAATCTTGAGAGCTTACTACAAAACTTATTGTAAAAAGGAAATGAAATGGACAAATTAGACCATTTAAAGGTCATTGGTGCATTCTCTTATTACTGAAAGTTGATGAAATTGTGGATATAGAAAATGTAATATATGATTTGGGTCAAGGTAAAGGACTTAGGAATTAAATCAATGCTGCTACAGTTACTCTGTATTAGTGGTGGCCGTTAGGTTTAGGATGGTGGTGGGAAAAGAAACAGCATTTCTGCTCCCATTCCATTTGTGTGTGGCAACCTTGTTTGCATTAGAGGTGCTCCTTTCCCTGCTCAGCACTCAATGGTCATTCAGACTTAAAGTCAGAGAGAGTCTGGAATGAATCTTGCTGGAATTGAAGTCAGTAGCTAAGGCTGCATTGTATCCTCAGAATGTTGAATCAAAGGCCTTTTATTATATTTTTGTATTTTAAAATCAAGAATAGAAATTGGATTGGTCCAGTGTTCTTGCCTGGAGAATCCCAGGGACAGGGGAGCCTGGTGGGCTGCTGTCTATGGGATCACACCGAGTCAGACACGACTGAAGCGACTTAGCAGCAGCAGCAGCAGAAAACCTCTACGACCCATTTAGGGCTTGACACTCATTGAGGAGGTGACATTTGCAACTACAGTTACGGGAACTGTGGCGTGAGACTGCCTTGGTTCACATTTTCTGCTAAGGAATATGTGTGTGTGTGCATGTATTTTTTTCTTTTTTTTTAGTTTGACCCAGTTTCTTTTCAAACTGTGACTAACGCTATCTTTCTTCTGTACGCCACCTTTTTCTACTATACTCCTTGGATTGTAATTTGAGTCTGAAGGACCAGTGACCTACTTCCTGGCCAGTTTTTCTCTCACAGCTTCCCTGTGGGCTAAGGGAGACCGTGATCCTCTGTGGCCAGGTTCCATACCAGGGGAGACACATTCACCGACCTTATGAAGGGTCTTGCCCCTTAGCCTCCTACTTAGAATAGGGAGCTGTGTGGCAGAGAGGAGATGGCTTACGTTGTATTTCTCCCAAGCTCAGATTGTTTTTCTGATGGATCAAGTTGGGGGAAGTAGGTGGAAGGGAGGATAGAGGGAGTTATTGGCTTCACTTATCTTATCATTTGTTTCCCTCTGGATTGCCTTTGTTTATACTGTCTCCTCAGGTCAGGAATTCCTCCAGCAGAAAGCATGCTTCCACATGGGGTTGTTGAGACTGGGGCTTCCTTCTTGTGCTCGAATTGCTGACTTGGCTGTCCTCTCTCCAGTTTGATCTGAAAGGAGGGCTGGAATGATTTAACCTGCTTTAAATTCTTCCATTACAGAGAAAAGAGATCTTAAAATGGTGGCTTGCGGGCGAAAGGATTAATGATTTTTCTAATGGGGAAAGGAGATGATGCTGAGAAAGTTTAACACCTATGTGTAACTTCTTTATGTTGGTTGCAAGTTTAGAAACACATGTTTGACACCTTGAATGAAATCTTTTCTTCTTTTGGTTGCTGCTTGGCAATTGCACAGAGGAAAAAGAAACACCATTTGATTTTAGGTTCAGGTTTGGGTAATCTTGGTAGTTCCTTTAAACTTTCCTGGGCCCCTGTTTCCTCATCTGTGAAACAGGGGGAAAATTCTAAAATCTTACGAGAACGATTTCATCCTAACACAATGACCTCACATGGTGTTGTGTGATGTTGATATAAAGTCCACTGGGTTCCCCTAGAATGGAGATCAGCGAGGGGGACCTCTGTTTTCTTACATTCAGAGTTTCCAACCTTGGTTCCTGTCCTTAGCTCAATGTTTCTGAAATCCTCTTCTTGGCTGGAAGCTAAACCCTCGAGGTCTGATCTCTAGTCTAATCTCCTTAACTGAGCAGCTTCTAGTCTTTTCCAGGCCAGGGGCTTAGAAAATTCCATAATAAGGGATGAGGCTAGACTGTGGTGTCTTTGAGTGACCATCAGGTTCTCTTTAAGTCGATCATCTCTTTGAACTAGAATTTGATTACCACCATTGGCACACAGGATGGATGCCGCCAACAGTCATATTTTATTTGGCCAGCACGTTATTTTTAAAAATGGAATGACTTTAGTTAACATTTATATTCTGATTTGTCACTGACCTCACCAAACCCTAGTGCCTCATACACAACCACTTTGTTTATGTGATACTTCTTAACCTCCTTGGACCCTGAAGGCATTTGAGTTTTCAGTCCCCATTTTAAACCAAATTAAATTGCAGTAAGAGGCTCTTCGACCATTTACCCAGCAGTCAGCTGGCAAACGACCCAATCCAGGGTTTCTTAATCTCAGCACTATTGGCATTTTAGGCAGGATCCTTCTTTGTTGTTGGGGGCTGTACTGTGTGTGAAGGATGTTCATTAGTGTCCTGGGCCTCTACTCACTAGTAGCAACCTTCCCCCCAGTTATGACACCAAAAATGTCTTCACATGTTGCCAAATGTCCCCTGGGGAGCAAAACTGGGTCCGGTTGGGAGCCAGTTAACAGATTTTGGATGGCCTGGGAATTTTAAACATTGGACCAGGCTTGGATATTTAAGGATAAATTAGAATTCATCTGGGAAACTGAGCTACTGTGCTTTTTTTTTTTTTTTCCCAGGAGTGGGGGTAGTTGATTAGAACAGGGTAAAGGTCAGTGAATTAGACCCTTCGAGGTCGCGTCTTCATTCTTCCATGACCACTGCCTGGGAGGCCAGCCATAGTGTAAGGACGTGTCCTTGGTCACAACAGGGGGCTTTGAGGCACTGATGCTGGGTCGGGGCAAGCCCACCAGAGCTAGCCTGCAAAGAACTCTGAAATACACAGCTTGTGTTGGTGGATCAGTAAAGTGATCTGTGGGTGAAGATGATGAGGCTTTGGGGAAAGAAAGAGTCAAAGACCAAAATGCTTTAAAAAAAAAAAAGCTTTTAAAAAATAACAGTGTATCTCAAATAAGCAGTAAGGAAAGAGCTCTGAAAAGAACTAGCAGCAGACTGGTGTCCCCCACCCCTCTTTTTTTCCTCTCCCTCAAAAAAGAATGTTTGTAAAACTTGACTCAAAAATGGGCTTTGGCAACACTTAAACTTGCCTTGCCTCCCAGAAAAACATTGGCCAAGTTTCAGTGTACAGAGGGAGAGTGTTGTGAAGTTTTAATTAACCAATCCAAGCTCAGTCCTTGAGCAACTAATCCAGCGATAATGCTTAGGGAAGCACACAGTTTCAGTTAAAACATAAACCATCAAGTCTCTTCTTAGAGGGGTGGGTGGGATTTCTAAAGGGATCCATGCCTCTTCCTAAACACTGTTGGTTCTGTATCCTGGTTGGGAATCATCATTCTCCACAGTGGTTTAAAGAAATGCCTTGGTATCACTTCTCATCCTTCAGAATGGCTGTCATCAAAAAGACCACAAAAACAAATGTTGGTGAGGATATGGAGAAAAAGGAACTCTCATACACTGTTAGTGGGAATGTGAATTGATGCAGCCACTGTGGAAAACTATATGGAAGTTTCTCAAAAAAACAAAGAGAACTACCATATGACCCAGAAATTCCCCCTTGGTATATATCTGGAAAAATCAAAAACACTAATTTGAAAAGATACATATACCCCAGTGTTTGTAGCAGCATTGTTCAGAACTGCCAATATAGAGAAGCTACCTAAGTGTCCATCAACAGATAGACATGGATAAAGAAGATGTGAATATATATAATGGAATACTACTCAGCTATAAAAAAAGAAACTTGCCATTTGCAGCAACATGGATGACTTGGAAGACAGTAGTATGCTAAGTCAGAGAAAGATATTCTATGATATCACTTATTTGTGGACTGTAAAAAATACAACAGACTACTGAATATAACAAAAAAGAAGCAAGACTCGTAGAGAACAAACAAGTGATTGCCAGTGGGGAGAGGGATAGAGGGGCAATATAAAGGTGGGGGGTGGGTATTAGGTACAAACTTCCCCAGTGGCTCAGATGGTAAAGCGTCTGCCTACAATGCAGGAGACCTGGGTTCGATCCCTGGATGGGGAAGATCCCTTGGAGAAGGAAATGGCAACCCACTCCAGTACTCTTGCCTGGAAAATCCCATGGACCGAGGAGCCTGGTAGGCTACAGTCCATGGGGTCGCAAAGAGTTGGACACGACTGAGTGACTTCACTTCACTATTGGGTGTAAGATAGGTTGAAAGGATGTATGTCCAACATGGGGAATATAGCCAGTATTTTGTAATAACTGTGAATGGAATGTAACCTTTAAAACTGTATTTTTTTTTGAAAGTGAGATGCCCAGTGATTCTCATTCAGTAGATTTAGGATTTGGGCCCAATCTTCAGGATTCTTAAAGCTCCCATGTTAATTCTGATATTTAGCCAGGACTGAAAACCACTAGGAACACAAGATCCTTGTGTTTGGGAAATGTGGTTATAGTTGCAAAGGTGTGCTGGCCTGGATGGCTGGGTGGTTAAATGCACTGCTCTTTTTTCATTTTTTTGTGTGTATCCATTTTGATATGAATATTTTGTTTTCTAGAACTTTGAATTTGTGTAAAGGATAACTCTTTTATATGTGGTATAGTGTGCATTACTTAATACATGGAACCTAGTGAAAGAGGAGAGTGAAAAAGTTGGCTTAAAGCTCAACATTTAGAAAACGAAGATCATGGCATCTGGTCCCATCACTTCATGGGAAATAGATGGGGAAACAGTGGAAACAGTGTTAGACTTTATTTTTTGGGCTCCAAAATCACTGCAGATGGTGATTGCAGCCATGAAATTAAGAGACGCTTACTCCTTGGAAGGAAAGTTAAGACCAACCTAGATAGCATATTGAAAAGCAGAGACATTACTTTGCCAACAAAGGTCCGTCTAGTCAAGGCTATGGTTTTTCCCGTGGTCATGTATGGATGTGAGAGTTGGACTGTGAAGAAAGCTGAGTGCTGAAGAATTGATGCTTTTGAACTCTGGTGCTGGAGAAGATTCTTGAGAGTCCCTTGGACTGCAAGGAGATCCACCCAGTCCATCCTAAAGGAGACCAGTCCTGGGTGTTCATTGGAAGGACTGATGTTGAAGCTGAAACTCCAATACTTTGTACACCTCATGCAGAGAGCTGACTCATTGGAAAGACTCTGATGCTGGGAGGGATTGGGGGCAGGAGGAGAAGGAGACGACAGAGGATGAGGTGGCTGGATGGTATCACTGACTCGATGCACATGAGTTTGGGTGAACTCCAGGAGTTGGTGATGAACAGGGAAGCCTGGCGTGCTGCAGTTCATGGGGTTGCAAAGAGTTGGACACGACTGAGCAACTGAACTGAACTGAATTCTCATAACGTAGAGAGTTTTTTGTATTTTGGTAGACTGTACTGAGATAACTTGTGAAAGTTATTCTCTTCTTTTCAAGATGCCTCCCTGGGGTGATTGAATATGCATATTAATCTTTTTTTTTTTTTTAAAGCAAAAGAGACAAAAAGCACCCAATGCCCAATACTATGCGTGCCCTTGGGTAAACTGGGTGGGAGAGTGGGAGTAAAAGCTCTTATTAGCCTCTGTTCTAGAAAAATCTAGATTCCAGGTGGCATCTGGATATTTCACAGCAAAGTTAAACTCGGGTTTCTGTCAGACTCGTCTCTGGCTTCATAAAATTGAGGCAAATTTGTTTGTTGCAGGTTTCCTTCCTCGGCCTATGCCATGGGCCATCATTCAGGACTTTAAAGTCCTGCATTGTAAACTATCAAAGGTGGGAAATACAGTAAAATGATGGCTCATTTTACTTGCATTTTACTTAGAATAATCAGATTAGATCCAAATATCTATCAAGCATAGCAGAGGCAAGTGAATAAGTTTAAGGAGAAAATATTGTACCTGAGCCTTGTATGGCCTATCTCGTAAGCTATGGAAGTGTCCTCTTAAAGCATCATTTGTTTATTCATTTGGCAGGTAAAGAATGTTTTGATACTGGATGTGAACATATCAGAATGCTGTTTTATATCCCAGCTTTCCCCCTTTGGAATGCAGAACTCTTGTTTTACTAAATAAAACTCAGATTATCCTCTGTCTTCAGCTTCTGAAATAAAAAAATTACGTTGTGCAATAGGTGAAGACTCTCCCCAATGAAAGATTCTTTGCTTCCACTGGCAAGTAATTTCATGTTTTGCTTATTTGGATCATGTCCACATTTTCAAAGGAATGTAACCAGCATCAGTTATAGGAAGCAATGCTCTACTCAAATCAGTTTTTCCAGTATGTTATTCCTGCAGATCAAATCTTTTATCCTCAGCTCTTTTGTCTCATAAATGCCAATTTTGAGTCTCAGATGGCCATGATTTGTATTAGAAAAAAATTTGTTAGCATGACATGATATTAAAGAATGGCAAAAGGCAGAATACAGATTTTTGTTTTTTGTTTTTAGGGTTGATGAAAATGTTCTAAAATTACTTATAATGGTTATACAGTCTATAATTATACAAAAACCCTCTAAACTGTACACTTTAAATGAATGAGTTTTGTGGTATGTGAATTATATCAAAATAAAGCTGTTATATATATAACAAAAAAGACTAAAAAGAATCAGACTAAGTAAAACCTTAGAATTTAGACCTTAGGGATAATATTTTGACCTTACTTTTCTATCTCTTTTTTTCATGTACACCTCAATTTTTTTCTCTAAATAGATAACATGGACAAAGAATAATTGTGATCATTCCTCAGGACCACCTGAACCATGGGAAACTTTGTTACAATGACATTTTTATTGTAATGAAATATGACTCATATTTTTCTCATCCCTCTTAATTGTGAGCTAGGGCATGAAAGGTTAGACAGGTTTGCAAAATTTTATACCTGGTGTGATGATAAGCTAAGATTTTGGCTTAGTTGCAATTTGCTTTAAACTTGTTCTGTTCCAATATTTTGCAGAATTTTTCTGCTGTAGAAGCTGTCACACTGTAAAAAGTACTCAAGTATATAATCTTGTCTATAATACTGTGTATGTTGGAAAGGAGTATTTCATTTATAAGGGATTATGTAACTCGGGGTTTCTCAAATTTGGATTCATGATCACTTGAGAAACACTGCATTAAAAGTTAAATTGCTGAAGGTTGAGGTACTCCTTTGATGCCACTGGGATCAAAAACTCATGTAGTGGTAGACTTTGAGGTTCTATTTGGGTATAAGGTGGTTTTCCAGACATATTAGTTCTATTGCTGCATAATGAACTACCACAAATTGAGCGGCTTAAAATCCCACCAGGTCAGAAGTCTAGGCATGCTGTGGCTAGGATTCTCTGCTCACAGTCTCATCAGGCTAAAACTAATGTGTCAGCCAAAGCCACAGTTCTTATCTGGGGCTCAGGGGATTCCTCCAAGCTGTCTGGTGGCAGTTGTTGGTCGGTTGCTAAGTCATGTCTGAATCTTTGAGACCCCATGAACTGCAGCATGCCAGGCTTCCCTGTCCTTCTCTATCTCCCGGAGTCTGGTCAAACTCATGTTCATTGAGTCAGGGATGACATCCAACCATCTTATCCTCTGCCACCCCTTCTCCTCTTGCCATCAGTCTTTCCCAATATCAGGGTCTTTTCCAATGAGTTGGCTCTTTGTTTCAGGTGGCCAAAGTATTGGAGCTTCAGCTTCAGCATCAGTCCTTCTAATGAATATTCACGATGCAGAATTTATTACCTTGTGTCTGTAGGACCGAGGGCTTCCCAGGTGGCACTAGTGGTAAAGAATCTACCTGCCAATGTGGGAGACACAGGAGATGCAGGTTCCCTCCCTGGGTCGGGAAGATCCCCTGGAGTAGGAAATGGCAACCCACTCCAGTATTCTTGCCTGGAGAAACCCATGGACAGAGGAGCATGGAGGGCTACAGTCCGTGGGGTCACAAAGAATCAGACGTGACTAAGCACATAAGGACTGAAAACTAACTGCTGGCCAGGAACTGCCTGCTTTTAGCTCCTAGCTAGAGACCTACATTTCCATGGCCTACATCGGAAGTTCACAAGAGGATATTTAGTTTCTTCTTCTGGGTCACTTCTTTTCTGCCATCAGCCAGAGAAAGGGCTGATCTTGTGGTCTCACCTGAATTGGTCAGGCCCACCCAATATAATCTCTCTTTGACCATATAATGTAACATAATCATAGGATTGATAGCTCATCATATTTATAGGTTCCACTCACCCTCTAAAGATTATGGGTCATCATTTCAAGTTCTCCCTTTCATACCAGATAACAGAAATTATGCTAGTATATTGCTGATGATTGTTAAGGTGAAAAATCCAAAATCCCAAAATGAATGATGTTTCACAAGGTATGCTTTAGGACCTCTCCCACTGCCCCCCTCCCACCTACCCCATCTTTTAAAAATATCTCCCCCTCAAACTTACTGCTTTCCGTTGCTACTTTTCTTGTTTCAAGTAGAATGAAAATGGCAATCAAAAATATTTTGTTATTAAAATTTCCTACACAAAAACACAAATGGAAAGAATGATTAATATAGGTTTAATATATTAAACCTGAATATTTATATTTATATGGAGCTGTTACATAAGTTATCAGTTCAGTTCATGTTTAATCTTTCATTTCTACCTCCAATTACTTTTTATCAGCTCTGGGATTATTTTAAAGTAAATTCTGGACATTTTATAATCTCATCTGTAAATATTTTAGTATTTAGTTTATGTCCAAAAAAGATTGGGACTCTCTTTTAAAAACATAACTAAAATCTCTTATCATATCTAAAATAATTTATATTATACCTTTAAAGTTACAAAACAGTTCATCAGTTTTCAAATTTACTGTTAAATTTTTTTAAAGTTTATTGAACTCAGGATTCCAGTAAGGTTCATACACTGCAATTTTTTTAAAAAAGTCCCTTAACCCTCTTTAAATCTCAGGTAGTATTTTTCCTTGCCATTTACTTGTGAGAAGAACTGGATTATTTGTCCTATAGCATTTTCTACAGTCTGGACCTCATGGCAAAATACCTCTATTTCCCCTATTTCCTTTAAGTTAGTTAGGATGAAAATAATCGATAACATGGACCTACCTCTCTTGTCCCTAGAGGTAGAAAAGCTCATTTGGTAAACAGAATGCATACATGTTGTTTACTAGAATTTAAACTATTTGGTAAAAGCTCAGTTGGTAAACACAATGCATCCATATGGTTTACTGTCCATGTATGTACAGGTATTTAGAGATATATCTGAGAGTAAAGCAAGTATGTGAGGTTTTTCAAATTCTTATTATTGAGAGCAGTCTAAGAGTTACATATTCAGAGTGAATTAGTGTTTAAATTCTTGTGAAAAATATATCACATACAGATGCACTAAGTGATACTTAGATTTATTTCGTAGTCCTTTAGCCTGAGTGTTTTTTGTTAAATAGAGTTTAGCTTCCATAAAAGAAAAAAAAAATTTTTTTTAAGGAGAAAGATGTTTCAGTTTTGGAAAATAACCAGATTATTAAAATTGTGCTGATCACGAAATAATTGCTTTTCTATAATAGGACTTTGCTAGTTATTCCATATCTGTAGGCTCTCCAGAGGTATGTCCTGTGGCCTCAAAGAAGGTGATATATATTTTAAACCTAACCATTGGAATCTTCTATTTTAAAAATTGCAACACTTAATATTGTTTTAAGAGAATAACTTTATATGACTACCATTGAAGGAAAGTAAAAGAGGCTTTAAATTTTATTTTGAAGGAAAAAATAGAATTGGCTTGAGAAAAGTACTGATAAAAGCTTGATTGAGAGCATAGCAAGTTAGCATGGGGGATATAAAACTTTTTCTGTAAAGGGCTAGATATTAAATATTTTAGTCTTGGTAGGCCATGCTGGTCCTGACAACTATTCGACTCATTGTTGTTGGAAAAGCAGCCGTAGACAGTATGTTAACACACAGGGGTGGCAACTTAGGAAGAACTGGCATCTTGACGATACCGTCTTACCCGTGAACATGGAATAGCTCTCCATTTACTTAGTTCTCTCATTTCATTCACTAGGCTTTTGCAGTTTTTGCCTGTAGATCTTATACATGTTTTGTTAGTTTTATACCTAAGTATTTCATTTCTGGAGTGCTAAGTTGTGTCGTATTTTTAATTTCATCTTCCACTCATTTATTGTTGGTATACAAGAAAGCAATTGACTTTTACTGTTAACCTTGTATCTTGGAGATTTTTTTGTAGACTTTTTTTTTTTTTTAAGTTGAGAAAGTTCTCTATGCCTTGTTCACTGGAAGTTTTTAATCATAAATGGGTATTGAACTTTACCAAATACTTTTTCTGCATCTGTTGATATTATCATGTGATTTGCTTACCTGGGATAAATCTCGCTTCCTTTTGGTGTATAATTCTACATTTGTGTTGGATTCAGTTTGCTCATATGTTGTTGAGGATTTTGTTACGTTCCTAAGCAGCATTGGTTTATAGTTTCCTTGTAATGTTTTTGTCTAGTTTTGCTGTTAGTGTAATGCTGGTCTCATAAAAAGAGTTAGAAAGTATTCCCTCTTTGTATAACTTCCGAAAGAGATTGCAGAGAATATGTATGATTTTTCCCTTAAATATTTGGTGGAATTCACCTGTGAATCCATCTGAATCTGGTGCTTTCTGTTTTAGAAGGTTATTAAACTCTCTGGTTTTGTTAGTCTTATGGCTTGTAATTCAGAAACTGATGTCTTTGTAGATAGTTGATGTTAAAGAATAATTAGTTTAAAAAGAAGATTCTCAGTTATAAAATAAACATGTCAACAATTCGTATTTAGCTTATTAATCAGTGAAGGAATCAGTAAGCTGTCAAGACTAGTTCAAAGGAGAATTTTAAGAGCATATATATGTCTGTTTATCTAGCCACAATCAGAAATGCTGAAATGAATTTGCTTGTGGATGCAAAACTTATTGATATTCTAAAGGGCTATGCAATGTAATGTTTTCCTTTATACATTTACGTAAATCAGTTGTATCTCTGCCAGACAAAATCCATTTGCTTCCTTATAGATAAAAGTCA
>SJYT01066608.1:293256-311957 GCA_006410635.1 Cephalophus harveyi
TGACTCATTGGAAAAGACTCTGATGCTGGGAGGGATTGGGGGCAGGAGGAGAAGGGGGCGACCTAGGATGAGATGGCTGGATGGCATTACTGACTCGATGGACGTGAGTCTGAGTGAACTCCGGGAGATGGTGATGAACAGGGAGGCCTGGCGTGCTGCGATTCATGGGGTCGCAAAGAGTCGGACACGACTGAGCGACTGAACTGAACCATGTGAAAAATGAGAAAATATAGGAAAGTATAAAAAAAAGAAAAATCTTATAAAGGCAAGTAATGTTAACATTATGGGAAAGTATCTTTATGTAGTTTTAAAAATATTTTTGATTATATATTATATGTCCTGTTTTACATTCTTCTTCCAACTAAATGTTGTCAAAGCATTTCTCATGTTATTAAAAATTTTTTATTGTGGTAGAAAACACATATAAAATTTACCATCTTAACCATTTTTACACTTGCTCTTAGCCAAAGGCCAAGAAGTGATCTTAACCATTTAAAAAATACACAGTTTAATAGTGTTCAGTATATTTACAGTATATTTACATTGTTATGGAACAGATCTCCAGAACTTTTTCATCTTGTAGAACTGAAACTCTATACCAATTAAACAACTCCGCTTTGCCTCTCCCCTAGCCCCTGGTAACCATCATTCTATACTCTTTGTCTATGAGTTGACTACTTTAGATGCCTTGTATAAGTGGAATCACAGTACTTGTTTTCTTATGGCTGACTTATTTCACTTAGCATAAGGTCCTCAAGCTTCTCCCATTTTGTAGCATCTGGCCAGATGTCCTCCTTTAAAGCTGTGTGATACCACATTTTGTTTATCCATTTGCCCATTGGTGGACATTTGGGTTGCTTCCAACTTTTGGCTATTGTAAATAGCGTTGCTGTGAACGTGGTGTGCAAGTATCAGTTTGAAACCATGCTTTCAATTTTTTTGGATATATACCCAAAGGTGGGATATAACCAGAGCCTGAATCATATGGTGGTTCTGTTTTTAGTATTTTGAGAAATTGTCATACTCTCTTCTGTAGCAGCTCTACCATTTTACATTCCCACCAACAAAAGTGCAGATCTTTGCAATATTTGTTTTTTTGAATAGCCATCCTAATAAGTGAGAGATTATTAAAACTTTTAATAAACTTTGTTGTTCAGTCACTCAGTTCTGTCCAATTCTTTGCAGTCCCATGGACTGCAGCACACCAGATGTCTCTGTCCATCATTGTCTCCTGGAGCTTGCTCAAACTCTGTCCATTGAGTCGGTGATGCCGTCCAACCATCTCATCCTCTGTCATCCCCTTCTCCTCCTGCCTTCAATCTTTCCCAGCATCAGGGTCTTTTCCAATGAATCAGCTCTTCGCATCAGATGGCCAAAGTATTAGAGCTTCAGCATCAGTCCTTCCAATGAATATTCAAATGAATGAATTTATTCATCTAATAAACTTAGATGACAGTATTTATTTTCATTTTATGTGTAGTATAGGGTAATCATTCTCCTAATATTTCCCACTAAAAGCTGTTATGAACATCTTTTTTCTTTTTCACACTATTTTCTTTGAATATATTTATTCAGATCAGTTCAGTTCAGTCGCTCAGTCGTGTCCGACTCTTTGCGACCCCATGAATCGCAGCACGCCATGGATCAAAAGGTGTATAATTTTAAAATTTTTTGTTAAGTACTGCAAAATTGTTCTCAAGAAAGGATTTGCCAGGTGACACTGAATCAGTTGTCACTAAAACATCTTTCATTTCATATCTGTGGTGTAAATATTATTATCTTACAATTACGTGTGATTCAACAACCGATAAATGCTATCACATTGTATTTTAATATATGTTTCAAAATTTGTCAGTCGCTCAGTTGTGTCTGACTCTTTTGCTACTCCATGGACTGGAGCCCGCCAGGCTCCTCTTTCCATGGAATTCTCCAGGCAAGAATAACTGGAGTAGGTAGCCGTCCCTTCTCCAGGGGATCTTCCTGACCCAGAGATTGAACCCAGGTCTCCTGCTTTGCAGGCAGATTCTTTACTGTCTGAACCACCAGGGAAGCCCCAAAATTTGTTAAAATAGAACCATTTTCTCTAGGCTATTTGTATTTTTCCTTTCTCAAATGGTTATTTGCCCGTTTATTTATTTGAATCCCAGTGTTTTGAATGGATCATAAAAGAGATTAATTAGCAATGCAAATATGAAGTTGCCAGACTTTTCACAAATGTATAAATAGTCATGGAACCTCTTAGCAGAAAAGTTATGAGGTCTCCAGGCACATTTTAAAATGACTCTAAGGGTCTCAGGCTACAGATTTGCATAATTAATTATGTTAACAAGCCCTTTTCTCATTATCTGGAGGGAAACCTTAGGTCAACCCCTGCATCTTACGGCCAGTTTGCATTTCCTGGAACTTTTGGCTCAGTGGTTTCTTACTTTAAGTGATTTTTCTACTGATAGCGAGACTGCTACAGGTTTTTCTGGAGGCAGAGAACAGGGAGATGATAAGTGGTTTTTTCCATTGGACTGAAGATGTTTGGAAAAATAGGAGGTAGAACAATGAAATAATCCAAATATTATGAAGAAAGAGGCAGAAGTTTATATTAGAATGGTTTATATGATAAAGGAAATGTTATACCCGGTTCTTTTTGTTTATAAATGGTATCTCAAAGCAGATACTCAAGTACTAAAACTTTTAAGGCATTGCCTATGCATACTATGATAATGCTGTACTCATCACAGTCTGATTGTCTTTGTGTCAGTATATCATAAATCAATATTGTGGAGGTGTAACTTTTCTCCTACTTTAAGCATTTCAGGTTTGTTCTAATTTAAACAGAAAGAACAAAAACCAACAAATCTTCCAAGCATTGAGAGAGAGGTTTGTATTTTGAAATTAATTGTAGATAGTTATGGCAACCCATAATAGAATATAAGGCAGTGTATTCCAGCATGCTTTAGAGAAGACCACTTTATTCAGAATTATCATGTTTCTGTTGACATATTTTTTCTGGAACTCTACTTTGAGACATTGTGGCTGACTGTCCTTGTTCAAGAAGTAACAAAATGCAAAATGTGGAACTTTCTGGTAAGGCTTTGGCAGATAGTCCTTGTGTGTTTGGGAGACATAGTTTGATCCAGTGGTGGAGAGGTTGCTTCAGTCATGTCCGACTGTGATCCTATGGACCACAATAGTCCACCCAGCTCCTCTGTCCATGGGATTCTCCAGGCTAAAATACTGGAATGGGTTGCCATTTCCTACTCTGGGGGATCTTCCTGACCCAGGAATCAAACCTGCGTCTCTTCATAGGCAGGTGGGTTCTTTACTGCTAGCGCCACATGGGAAGCCGGGTGGAGAGGTTATTATGAAAGTATTCTCTGGAATAAGGACCACGAACCAGGGGAGAAGGTCACTTCTACATTCTTCTTTCTGAGTCATCAATTCATGTCTTCCTAGCCTAGAAAAAGATATTTCTCCCCAGCTGATCTGTTAGTTCCTAGACACCATTCCAGTATTCTTGCCTGGAAAATCCCATGGGCAGAGGAGCCTGGCAGGCTGCAGTCCATCGGGTCACTAAGAGTCAGACACGACTGAGCGACTTCACTTTGACTTTTCACTTTCATGCCTTGGAGAAGGAAATGGCAAGCCACTCCAGTGTTCTTGCCTGGAGAATCCCAGGGACAGGGGAGCCTGGTGGGCTGCCATCTATGGGGTCACACAGATTCGGACATGACTGAAGCGACTTAGCAGCAGCAGGCACCATTCAGATCACAAGTGGTGAGGCCTTCCCTGATATCTCCGTTGGTAAACAATCCGCCTTCTATATAGGAAACCCCGGTTTGATTCCTGGGTGGGGAAGATCCCTTGGAGAAGGGCTCAGCTACCCACTCCAGTATTCTTGGACTTCCTTTGTGGCTCTGCTGGTAAAGAATCCGCTTGTAATGCGGGAGACCTGGGTTCTGATCCCTGGGTTGGGAAGATCCTCTGGTGAAGGGAAAGGCTACCCACTCCAGTATCCTGGCATGAAGAATTCCATGGACTGTGTATAGTCAGTCCATGGGTTGTAGAGAGTCAGACACGACAGCGACTTTCACTTTCACGTGATTCATTATAAATTGACTGATGGAACAGAATTTCCAAGAGTTCCAAATGCCTTTCTAAGTAAAGAATCAGACACTGCATTCCCACATTTCTGTGGACAAATGGCACCTCTAATGTAAATGGATCTTGAGATCTTTTGCCTTAATTTTCTATAATATTTCATTGATCAATGGTAAAATCTTGTGAAAAATCTTTAATATGAAGCAGAATAGAGTTTATAGTCTTTTAGTCTTTGCCTGGTAAAATCCTAGGCTAAAATTATTCAAACATACTTTTCTAGTTAATGATAAAGAGTTCCATATTTTATGAATTCACAAAAAAGTGATTTAAAACATAAAAGATTACCTTGTTATCTTCTGATTCAGCCATTCCCTGTTAATTCCTCTTATAAAATTTTTGGGTGGACTGTATAATTGATGGACTCACATTTTGTAACTTTCTATGTAGGTTTCATTTTTTTAAAGAAGTTAGTCCTAAGTGGGTCAAACTTTAACAGATACTGTCATTAATTTTCTACTGAGATTGGCAAACAGTTGTTATTTGGTTTGTGTTTACTTAGATTTTCAAATATATTTACTGTCTTGCTCTGTTGAAGAAAGTTTTAATTCCTAGTGTTTAATACCTAAGTGACAAAGTGTAGGTCCATGTTATAACAATAATGCTGTAATTTTTTTTTTAGTTATAATCATCTAGTTGGTGGCATGAACTTTTTTGAAGTGAGAAGTTTTAAAAATAATCTCAGACCTTGAAACCTTGAAATTATCAATTGTCCCAAAGAGAACTAATACAAATCTTAAATCAAAATTTCAAACCATACATTATGGCTCACGTTATAGAAAACTCTCTAGTGAGGGAAGCCTCCTTTTTTTAGCCTCCTGTCCACTCTGTCACTTTGGCTGACAGTCTCTTGGGTTTCAGTTTCCTTCAATTTCAGATATGTGAAACGCAGAGGTTTGGATTAGCTCACCACTTCTGTGACAGATTTGTCTCCAGTGGCTTTGTAAGGTGTGCAACATTCACTATCTGAGTTGACCCTGAGTGTCCTGCATCACAAGTCAGGATCTGGCAAAACTGAAACCTGGAATGAGTAATTTGCATACTAATAAATTTAGTGTAATGACAGAATCAGAGTTAGAACTCAGGTCTCCACTACCATCACATCCTAGATGGTTATCTGACAGCCCCAGATGTCAAATACACATCCCTTCCCCCACTTCCTCACTGTCCACAATTATGGCGGAGAGTGTTTATCCAANGGAATGAGTAATTTGCATACTAATAAATTTAGTGTAATGACAGAATCAGAGTTAGAACTCAGGTCTCCACTACCATCACATCCTAGATGGTTATCTGACAGCCCCAGATGTCAAATACACATCCCTTCCCCCACTTCCTCACTGTCCACAATTATGGCGGAGAGTGTTTATCCAATGCTTATCTAATGTGACATTTCTTTCCTACGCAGCCTGGACATGGCTTCAGAATCCATCTCAAAGCAACATTCTAATAGCTACAGCTAATAGGCAAGAAATTCCAACGAGTTTAGCATTGTACGTAGTTGAATCTTTAAAAAAGGGCCACTGTAAATTTTTTAAAAGAAATTTACTTATATTGTTTAATTCAAGTGGAATGTTGTTGCTTTCTTTTTAGCAGTGGTTCCCAATATGATGATTTCTTTTTAATTAAAATAATTATAGATTACCACATGACAATTAAATGACACCATCAGTGAATTTCAGTTTCATTAATCACAATATATAAATCCATTTGGAGAAATGGGCATGCATATATATGCAAAACATTTACATGCTTATGAATGAAAGGCTCCTTGTGATAATTCCCACCCTCCACCTACTGCCCGCAATCCCTACCACCAAGAGTTAGGCATTAAAAAATCCCCTTCTCCTCCTGCCTTCAATCTTTCCCAGCATCAGGGTCTTTTCCAATGAATCAGCTCTTCGCATCAGATGGCCAAAGTATTAGAGCTTCAGCATCAGTCCTTCCAATGAATATTCAAATGAATGAATTTATTCATCTAATAAACTTAGATGACAGTATTTATTTTCATTTTATGTGTAGTATAGGGTAATCATTCTCCTAATATTTCCCACTAAAAGCTGTTATGAACATCTTTTTTCTTTTTCACACTATTTTCTTTGAATATATTTATTCAGATCAGTTCAGTTCAGTCGCTCAGTCGTGTCCGACTCTTTGCGACCCCATGAATCGCAGCACGCCATGGATCAAAAGGTGTATAATTTTAAAATTTTTTGTTAAGTACTGCAAAATTGTTCTCAAGAAAGGATTTGCCAGGTGACACTGAATCAGTTGTCACTAAAACATCTTTCATTTCATATCTGTGGTGTAAATATTATTATCTTACAATTACGTGTGATTCAACAACCGATAAATGCTATCACATTGTATTTTAATATATGTTTCAAAATTTGTCAGTCGCTCAGTTGTGTCTGACTCTTTTGCTACTCCATGGACTGGAGCCCGCCAGGCTCCTCTTTCCATGGAATTCTCCAGGCAAGAATAACTGGAGTAGGTAGCCGTCCCTTCTCCAGGGGATCTTCCTGACCCAGAGATTGAACCCAGGTCTCCTGCTTTGCAGGCAGATTCTTTACTGTCTGAACCACCAGAGAAGCCCCAAAATTTGTTAAAATAGAACCATTTTCTCTAGGCTATTTGTATTTTTCCTTTCTCAAATGGTTATTTGCCCGTTTATTTATTTGAATCCCAGTGTTTTGAATGGATCATAAAAGAGATTAATTAGCAATGCAAATATGAAGTTGCCAGACTTTTCACAAATGTATAAATAGTCATGGAACCTCTTAGCAGAAAAGTTATGAGGTCTCCAGGCACATTTTAAAATGACTCTAAGGGTCTCAGGCTACAGATTTGCATAATTAATTATGTTAACAAGCCCTNTCCCAGTGTTTTGAATGGATCATAAAAGAGATTAATTAGCAATGCAAATATGAAGTTGCCAGACTTTTCACAAATGTATAAATAGTCATGGAACCTCTTAGCAGAAAAGTTATGAGGTCTCCAGGCACATTTTAAAATGACTCTAAGGGTCTCAGGCTACAGATTTGCATAATTAATTATGTTAACAAGCCCTTTCCTCATTATCTGGAGGGAAACCTTAGGTCAACCCCTGCATCTTACGGCCAGTTTGCATTTCCTGGAACTTTTGGCTCAGTGGTTTCTTACTTTAAGTGATTTTTCTACTGATAGCGAGACTGCTACAGGTTTTTCTGGAGGCAGAGAACAGGGAGATGATAAGTGGTTTTTTCCATTGGACTGAAGATGTTTGGAAAAATAGGAGGTAGAACAATGAAATAATCCAAATATTATGAAGAAAGAGGCAGAAGTTTATATTAGAATGGTTTATATGATAAAGGAAATGTTATACCCGGTTCTTTTTGTTTATAAATGGTATCTCAAAGCAGATACTCAAGTACTAAAACTTTTAAGGCATTGCCTATGCATACTATGATAATGCTGTACTCATCACAGTCTGATTGTCTTTGTGTCAGTATATCATAAATCAATATTGTGGAGGTGTAACTTTTCTCCTACTTTAAGCATTTCAGGTTTGTTCTAATTTAAACAGAAAGAACAAAAACCAACAAATCTTCCAAGCATTGAGAGAGAGGTTTGTATTTTGAAATTAATTGTAGATAGTTATGGCAACCCATAATAGAATATAAGGCAGTGTATTCCAGCATGCTTTAGAGAAGACCACTTTATTCAGAATTATCATGTTTCTGTTGACATATTTTTTCTGGAACTCTACTTTGAGACATTGTGGCTGACTGTCCTTGTTCAAGAAGTAACAAAATGCAAAATGTGGAACTTTCTGGTAAGGCTTTGGCAGATAGTCCTTGTGTGTTTGGGAGACATAGTTTGATCCAGTGGTGGAGAGGTTGCTTCAGTCATGTCCGACTGTGATCCTATGGACCACAATAGTCCACCCAGCTCCTCTGTCCATGGGATTCTCCAGGCTAAAATACTGGAATGGGTTGCCATTTCCTACTCTGGGGGATCTTCCTGACCCAGGAATCAAACCTGCGTCTCTTCATAGGCAGGTGGGTTCTTTACTGCTAGCGCCACATGGGAAGCCGGGTGGAGAGGTTATTATGAAAGTATTCTCTGGAATAAGGACCACGAACCAGGGGAGAAGGTCACTTCTACATTCTTCTTTCTGAGTCATCAATTCATGTCTTCCTAGCCTAGAAAAAGATATTTCTCCCCAGCTGATCTGTTAGTTCCTAGACACCATTCCAGTATTCTTGCCTGGAAAATCCCATGGGCAGAGGAGCCTGGCAGGCTGCAGTCCATCGGGTCACTAAGAGTCAGACACGACTGAGCGACTTCACTTTGACTTTTCACTTTCATGCCTTGGAGAAGGAAATGGCAACCCACTCCAGTGTTCTTGCCTGGAGAATCCCAGGGACAGGGGAGCCTGGTGGGCTGCCATCTATGGGGTCACACAGATTCGGACATGACTGAAGCGACTTAGCAGCAGCAGGCACCATTCAGATCACAAGTGGTGAGGCCTTCCCTGATATCTCCGTTGGTAAACAATCCGCCTTCTATATAGGAAACCCCGGTTTGATTCCTGGGTGGGGAAGATCCCTTGGAGAAGGGCTCAGCTACCCACTCCAGTATTCTTGGACTTCCTTTGTGGCTCTGCTGGTAAAGAATCCGCTTGTAATGCGGGAGACCTGGGTTCTGATCCCTGGGTTGGGAAGATCCTCTGGTGAAGGGAAAGGCTACCCACTCCAGTATCCTGGCATGAAGAATTCCATGGACTGTGTATAGTCAGTCCATGGGTTGTAGAGAGTCAGACACGACAGCGACTTTCACTTTCACGTGATTCATTATAAATTGACTGATGGAACAGAATTTCCAAGAGTTCCAAATGCCTTTCTAAGTAAAGAATCAGACACTGCATTCCCACATTCTGTGGACAAATGGCACCTCTAATGTAAATGGATCTTGAGATCTTTTGCCTTAATTTTCTATAATATTTCATTGATCAATGGTAAAATCTTGTGAAAAATCTTTAATATGAAGCAGAATAGAGTTTATAGTCTTTTAGTCTTTGCCTGGTAAAATCCTAGGCTAAAATTATTCAAACATACTTTTCTAGTTAATGATAAAGAGTTCCATATTTTATGAATTCACAAAAAAGTGATTTAAAACATAAAAGATTACCTTGTTATCTTCTGATTCAGCCATTCCCTGTTAATTCCTCTTATAAAATTTTTGGGTGGACTGTATAATTGATGGACTCACATTTTGTAACTTTCTATGTAGGTTTCATTTTTTTAAAGAAGTTAGTCCTAAGTGGGTCAAACTTTAACAGATACTGTCATTAATTTTCTACTGAGATTGGCAAACAGTTGTTATTTGGTTTGTGTTTACTTAGATTTTCAAATATATTTACTGTCTTGCTCTGTTGAAGAAAGTTTTAATTCCTAGTGTTTAATACCTAAGTGACAAAGTGTAGGTCCATGTTATAACAATAATGCTGTAATTTTTTTTTTAGTTATAATCATCTAGTTGGTGGCATGAACTTTTTTGAAGTGAGAAGTTTTAAAAATAATCTCAGACCTTGAAACCTTGAAATTATCAATTGTCCCAAAGAGAACTAATACAAATCTTAAATCAAAATTTCAAACCATACATTATGGCTCACGTTATAGAAAACTCTCTAGTGAGGGAAGCCTCCTTTTTTTAGCCTCCTGTCCACTCTGTCACTTTGGCTGACAGTCTCTTGGGTTTCAGTTTCCTTCAATTTCAGATATGTGAAACACAGAGGTTTGGATTAGCTCACCACTTCTGTGACAGATTTGTCTCCAGTGGCTTTGTAAGGTGTGCAACATTCAGCATCTGAGTTGACCCTGAGTGTCCTGCATCACAAGTCAGGATCTGGCAAAACTGAAACCTGGAATGAGTAATTTGCATACTAATAAATTTAGTGTAATGACAGAATCAGAGTTAGAACTCAGGTCTCCACTACCATCACATCCTAGATGGTTATCTGACAGCCCCAGATGTCAAATACACATCCCTTCCCCCACTTCCTCACTGTCCACAATTATGGCGGAGAGTGTTTATCCAATGCTTATCTAATGTGACATTTCTTTCCTACGCAGCCTGGACATGGCTTCAGAATCCATCTCAAAGCAACATTCTAATAGCTACAGCTAATAGGCAAGAAATTCCAACGAGTTTAGCATTGTACGTAGTTGAATCTTTAAAAAAGGGCCACTGTAAATTTTTTAAAAGAAATTTACTTATATTGTTTAATTCAAGTGGAATGTTGTTGCTTTCTTTTTAGCAGTGGTTCCCAATATGATGATTTCTTTTTAATTAAAATAATTATAGATTACCACATGACAATTAAATGACACCATCAGTGAATTTCAGTTTCATTAATCACAATATATAAATCCATTTGGAGAAATGGGCATGCATATATATGCAAAACATTTACATGCTTATGAATGAAAGGCTCCTTGTGATAATTCCCACCCTCCACCTACTGCCCGCAATCCCTACCACCAAGAGTTAGGCATTAAAAATCATTATTCTATACTATTTTGTCTTTTTTTTCTTAGTTTTAGCTTAAGTAGGTTAATTTTTGTTTTAAGGGACCTCTTCAGTGGTTTCCATTCTGTGTGCTATGGAGTCCCATTTCCAGGAGGTGCCTCAAGAGACACTGCCCCCTCCCACCCTACTGCCTCACACCCCTTCCAGCTTTAACCAGCCTGTCTACTCCAAACTCTTCTGGATATTGGGATTCTCCATGAGATTTCATTTAGATAAAGGGTTTCACATCTTTTTAAAATTGAAAAAGACTGATAATCCTACATGCCCATTTCACACAGTATTTTGAGGTTATCCTGTTGGTTAAAACTGGAGCCAGGCCACTCTTTCTTCATCCCCTTGTCCTGTGCATAAGGCGGTGGAGGAGGTAAGCTGACACCATTGCCAGCTCTGAGTGCACATACTTAAGTGGAAAGAAAAATTGTTTACAGTGTTACCAGGGGCCTGAAATCTGTTTCCACCCTGAATAAAAGGTTATGTGGTGTATGTATTTGTTAGTTTGGGGTGGGTGGAGGGATGGTGAAGCTTTTTTTAAAGCTTAATTTTATTTGAAACATTAACAAGTGATGCTCTAGGCAGAAGACAGTTTCTCTTCTCTTTTTCCCTGTGTTGTGCCCCTTCCCCATGCTGAGTTTGTGGCATGATTTACCTTGTCCTGAATTTAACCATCATCTAAGCAGACTCTCTTGTCTCTTTCCTAGATTTTCCTATCTATCAGAGGACAAATCAACATGCCATCAAGGTATCAGCCAAATAGGATACCTAACATACCTTGTTTGGGCTATCTTTTTCTTTTTGCCTCAAATGTCCCTGTAAAACTCATTGGTTTTTAGGACTTTCTTACCTCAGTTTCAGTTCAGTTCAGCCGCTCAGTCATGTCCGACTCTTTGCGGCCCCATGGACTGCAGCACACCAGGCCTTCATGCCCATCACCAACTCCTGGAGTTTACTCAAACTCATGTCCTTTGAGTCAGTGATGCCATCCAGCCATCTCATCTTCTGTCGTCCCTTTCTCCTCCTGCCCCCAATCTCTCCCAGCATCAGAGTCTTTTCCAATGAGTCAACTCTTTGCATGAGGTGGCCAAAGTATTGGAGTTTCAGCTTCAACATCAGTCCTTCCAATGAACACCCAGGTTTGATCTCCTTTAGAATGGACTGGTTTGATCTCCTTGCAATCCACGGGACTCTCAAGAGTCTTCTCCAACACCACAGTTCAAAAGCATCAGTTCTTCAGTGCTTAGCTTTCTTTATGGTCCAGCTGTCACATCCATACACGACTACTGGAAAAACCATAGCTTTATTTGATCTCCTTTAGAATGGACTGGTTTGATCTCCTTGCAATCCACGGGACTCTCAAGAGTCTTCTCCAACACCACAGTTCAAAAGCATCAGTTCTTCAGTGCTTAGCTTTCTTTATGGTCCAGCTGTCACATCCATACACGACTACTGGAAAAACCATAGCTTTGACTAGACGGACCTTTGTTGGCATAGTAATATCTCTGCATTTTAGGTTGGTCATAACTTTCCTTTCAAGGAGTAAGCATCGTTTAATTTCATGGCTGCAGTCACCATTTGCAGTGACTTTGGAGCCCCCCAAAATAAAGTCTGCCACTGTTTTCACTGTTTCTCCATCTATTTGCCATGAAGTGATGGGACCGGATGCCATGATCTTCGTTTTCTGAATGTAGGCTTTCTTATCTCTCCTTGCTATTCTTTGGAACTCTGCATTCATATGGGTATATCTTTCCTTTTCTCCTTTGCTTTTTACTTCTTTTCACAGCTATTTGTAAGGCTTTTTTCAGGCAGCCATTTAGCTTCTTTGCATTTCTTTTTCTTGGGGATGGTCTTGATCCCTGTCTCCTGTACAGTGTCTCGAACCTCCATCCATAGTTCATCAGGCATTCTGCATATCAGATTGAGTCCCTTTAATCTATTTCTNTTCACAGCTATTTGTAAGGCTTTTTTCAGGCAGCCATTTAGCTTCTTTGCATTTCTTTTTCTTGGGGATGGTCTTGATCCCTGTCTCCTGTACAGTGTCTCGAACCTCCATCCATAGTTCATCAGGCATTCTGCATATCAGATTGAGTCCCTTTAATCTATTTCTCACTTCCACTGTATAATCAATCATAAGGGATTTGATTTAGGTCATACCTGAATGGTCTAGTGGCTTTCCCTACTTTCTTCAATTTAAGTCTGAATTTGGCAACTACCTCAGTTTACCTTACCCATTTGAGGCTGCAGGTGATCTAGAATTTCTGGAACACGTGTCTGGTGACACTTTGTAGAGGGCACTGAGTGGATCCCAGTCCCATGCCTGTGGGGGGTGTTCAGTGTTTCCTTTCAGACTCGTGTAGCTTGGCTGCTCCCACAGACTCCTGATGGGCAGCTCACTGCCTTGCCCTCCTTGGGAAGGTCATCTCCTGAGCAGAGTTGCTTTTCTGGTAACTGTGGCAAAGCCGACCATTTCACTTCAGTTAGTAGTTTCAACCTCCTCTCTTCCCATATGTTTAAAGAGATCTGATACTGAGAAACTGAAATGACTTTCTCTGGACCTGCTCACGGTGACTCAGTGGTAAAGAATCCGCCTGCAAGGAGATGTGGGTTTGATCCATGGTTGGGAAGATCCACTGGAAAAGGAAATAGCAACTAACTCCAGTATTCTTGCCTGGAAAATCCATGGACAGAGGAACCTGGTGGGTTATAGTCCTTGGGGTTGCAAAAAGTCAGACGTGACTGAGTGACTAAACAACAACAGTAAAGTTTAGAGTTAGGATATAAAAGGAAGGAGGAAGGAAACAGTGAAAGCCTCGTAGGTCAGAAAACTGAAGCTCTGCTGTCTTTAACAGGAGATATGTCCTTCTCATCCATCAGCCATTTAGCAAGTCTGTTTTCTTTCAGAATAAGTTAGGATGGCTAACTGCAAGTGCTTGAACTGCCTAAGGGAAGACTCTGTGGAGGAACTTTAGTTATCATAGCTCATCAGCAGTGTTCTAGAGGCTTTCCAGTTTCCTTTGTGAGGTGGGAAGGAGCTTGATGAGCAACATGATGAGTTTGAAGGGCCCTCAAGGTTAATACAAAGTTAACATGCTTTGGTGGAGACAGTTCCCTAATGGTAACTTCGTTTTCTTCCCAAGGCAAATTGGAGTCTCAGAGTGTTAAAATATCCACTGCTCATATCTGCGTCACTGGAATTATTGATTAGCTTGTTGTAATCACAACCAGAGTGACTGCTGTTTCGAGTAGGAATGAAACGTCAAGGATTGTTATCTAGGAGCTGTTTTTTAAAGGCATCCCTAGAAATGAGTAATATCTGTGAACTGCACTGTGTCAGTGTCAATTTCCCGGGTTTGATAATGTGTCATAGGTTTGTAAGGTATTACTGATGGAGGAAGCAGGGGATTTTTTTCTCTTCTCCTCTCCTCCCATTCTATCCCCCCTCTGCCTCTCTCTTCCTCTCCTCTCCTCCTCTTCCTGCTCCTTCTCCTTCCTTAGGAGACTAAGGTTATGGCAAGAGTCGAAAGTTAAAAATACCCTGAGAGGAAGAATTACCATTCCAGGTAAGACATTTCATTTCAGGTCTAATATCTTTCATTCCTTCCTTGCCTCCCTCCCTCCCTTCTTTCCTCAGTTTTACTGAGATACATTTCACATATATAAACCATCTCTTTTAGAGTACAGTTAATTGTTTTTTTTCACAGTTCATTATTTATTCACAGAGTAGTATAACCATCACCACAGTCTAATTCTAGTTTAGAAAATTTTCAACTCTCCAAAAAGGGACTCCAGAGGCAGTTAATAATCCAGCAGTTATTCATGTACCCTCTCCAGTCCTTGCCCCATCCCCGCCATCTTCATCCCAGAAGCCATGGATTTGCTTTCTGTCTGTGTGGATTGTCTTGTTCTGGACATTTAATATAAATGAGGTCGTATAGTGTGTGATCTTGTGTGACTGGCTTCTTTCATTTTAATGTTTTTTAAGACTTCATTCATGCCATAGCCTGTATCAGTACTCCTTTTTTGTTACCAAATAATAGTCCATTTTATGGACACACCACATTTTGTTTATTCGTGGCCATTTAGATTGTTTTCATTCTGTGGTTGTTATGAATACTGTTTCTGTCAGCATTCATGTACACATTTTTGTGTGAACATATGTTTTTAGTTCTCTTGGGTAAATACCTAAGTATGGAATCACTGAGTCATATGGAGAGTCTATGCTTGTATTTTGAGGAACTGCCAAACTATTTTCCGAGTGGCTGTACCATTTTATATTCCCACCAGCAGTGAATGAAGGTTCCAGTTTTTCACACCTCAGGTGTTTCTTAAGCACCGTGTTTTTGTTGTGTTTACTAAATGTTTCCTCTTGTCTTGGGGACCATGGGAGTAGGGAGCTGAATAGTAACATCGGAGGAAATGAAACCAATAAAAATCAAATAAATTATTTTCAGATTGGCCGAGTGTAGCTCTGGAAACCTTTCAGCCCAGAGCCTACAAACCTTCCTGTTTGACTGGATATGACATTACCAGGAATTTTACTTTCCTGCTTTTATTCTCCCTGAGGAGAAAAAAAGAAATATGTCTTTTCCTCACCAGACATGGAAAGTTCAAATCTACATAAAGGACCCCTGAATTATTAACAATTCCACGAGAACATGTACTTGGTCTGTGCCCAGAATAGTCTCTATAAAATGTTTTATCTTGGTGCTTCCTCTGTACTGTTCTCCACCAGAGTGTCACACAAGAGCTGAGTCAAGGTTTGTTGAATCGATATTTGGAAAAGAAGTGATGACTGGATGCTAGTCAACTGGCTTGAGCCGCTGGAAGGCCTACCCCCAACTGTGCTTTCTGTCAGCTGCAGCCTCTCAGGGTTGTTACTGGCCTGCACCAGGGAGAGGTGTTTGCATTTGCCTTGTCTGAGCTCAGGATAACAAGACCTTCCATAATCCACCAGGGCAGTGAACAGGTAAGTCTGAAGATCTTGAAAATAGCCCAGTACACCAGCCAAAGACAGGATCCCAGCTCCTTTGCCTCGTGTGGCAGACTTGGGGATTAGGCAGGCAAGGGAATACCAAGGAATACTATCTCTAAATTCTGGTACACAGATCTGACAGCTCCCACGGTCTTCTGGCCACTCTTGGTTACTTTTGGTCATATATTGACAGGAAGCAACCAGATTATTTTGCCTGCTGAAACCAAACTGTAACAGAGAAGACTCGGCCCTTATGACTACCTTTCTCACATTCCCCCTATTTTTTTCCCCCAGAAAAGGATGTATTTCTTTTATTCAAGTAACTCAAATAGGAATCTAGTTGGCGGGGGGGGGGGCCCACAGGCTCAAATAATAGCTACCCATCCCATCATCTTCTTGGAGAGCAGAACTTTATGCATGATGGTTACAATGGTAGATTCCCTCCAGGTTTTCATTGACACCTAATTGTGTATCTTTCATTCTCCTTGTGGGTGGGGGGTCACTACACATAGGTAGTGTCTAGCAGGTGAGTGTTGTCTCTAAGGCCTCTCCTCCTTGATCATTCACTCTCTAGCCAAACCTCCTTTGACTTCCCAGAGTCCCTCCCTGAAATGCCTTGCTCACATCAGGACAGGACCCCATGTTCCTTTCTCCTCTCCAGTAAAAATTGTCCATCTCAGGCACGTTCTTCCAACGACCTGTATTACCTCTGTCAAATCAGTATCTTGTTTCCATTAAAATGAGATTGGGTTATGTATGTATGTGTATATGTGTAGGTATATGATTTTGAACAGCTGTCTATTGATTACGGGCTTCCTGCATAGCTCAGTCGCTAAAGCCTCTGCCTGCAATGTGGGAGACCTGGGTTCAATTCCTGGGGTGGGAAGTTCCCCTGGAGAAGGAAATGGCTACCCACTCCAGTATTCTTGCCTGGAGAATCCCATAGACAGAGGAGCCTGTTGGGCTAGAGTTCATGCAATCGCAAGAGTCAGACATGACTTAGTGCTGTCTTTCTTTCTATTGACTGCTGCTGCTGCTGCTGCTAGTCATTTCAGTTGTGTCCGACTCTGCGTGACCCCATAGACAGGGGCCCACTGTCTCTGGGATTCTCCAGGCAAGAACACTGGAGTGGGTTGCCATTTCCTTCTCCAATGCATGAAACTGAAAAGCGAAAGTGAAATTGCTCAGTCGTGCCCGACTCTTAGCGACCCCATGGACTGCAGCCTACCAGGCCCCTCCGTCCATGGGACTTTCAAGGCAAGAGTACTGGAGTGGGGTGCCATTGCCTTCTATTGACTATACCCATGCAAACTGTCTACCCATTTTATTAAGCCTATATGTCATTGATGGGCAAAAAAATGTTGTTTTAAACTACATTCATTTCAAGGGTCAATTTCACATCTCCATGAAGCCTTAGAATATTTTAATGTAAAAGTAACTATTGGCTAGCCCATTTTGTAATTTCTGTAGTAATTAATGTATCTGGCTTAATGGCTTCAACTGGAGCTACAAAGAGTTGAATTCTAAATATATACTATATATATATATATATATATATATTTTTTTTTTTTTTTTACTTTTTTTTTGACCAGCCCGTACTTTGACTGGATTGAGAGTTCATAATGCCTTTCCCAAATCCCCCAAATAGGAGTTTCCAGCAGTTAAAAAAAATTTTTAAAACAGACCTTTGCTATACATTTGTTCATCTGACATTGTGTTTGACCTGGTCTTGGAATAAAGAGAACTCTCTGAAAAAGGCTGTTTCTCATGCAGGTAGGGGTGGAGAACTGAGTTCCTCCTAATCCATATATATGCCTTTTTTTGTTACTAACACAGTATACCCAGAGAAGCAGCCTGTGTGACATGCCAGGCCTCAGGACCAGCTCCCTGTGAAGGTGTCTGACCAATTTTTAAGGCAGTAAGAATTGATCAACCGTCAGCCACCATAACAGTTCATACAGTTACTTTCATCTTTAGCAGTGTAGTGGATTTATCTGCCTTACAACTTATCCACAAAACATCATCCTCTTATCTCTTTGTGACATTTTTCACCTTTGATGGGATTCTGACTGTATCATTGTCGCTTATAACTGGAGTTACCAGTGGAAGTCTGAGATCTGATTTTCTTCTACATAAGCATGTTGTATGATGTCCAGTAAGGTAGCGACCAGCTGTATGTGGCTGTTTATAAACAGGTGTGAAACATAACAAAAGACAAAGAATGAGTGACCTTCCACAAAGGAGAAAATAGAAAGCTCCTTCTTGATATGCTGTAAGAAGCATTCTCTGTGCTCTTGGTTGGTCCAGAGGACAGCAGAGAACAAGGACCAGGGTGCTCCCAGTAAGTTGGTGGCCTCCATCGGGGCTCATGCCAGAAACTGGAAAGTGTTATGGAGTAAGCTTTTCCAGCCTGCAGGAAAAGATTACTTAAAACAGCAACTAGAACAAAACACCCCACCAAGCTCACACAATTTCACCCAGAAAGTTTCTGAAGATAGGCTGGTGATTGGGGTGGTAGTGGAGTGTGTTAAATTTCTCTTTAGCATCACACACTTGGCCTAAGTTTGGAGAGGAATTTGGTTATACTTTGGATGTAGGCACCATCACTACCACATTTCAGATCCTCGTTAGCCACATGTGGCTAATGGCTACTCTGTTAGACATTGTAGAAATAACATATCCATTGTCATAGCAGGGTGGCTGTTCATTGGCTTTTTTTAAACCTGCAATAAGTTTGTATGCAGACTGCTGTGTAATATTTCCTCCAAGAGTAAAACTAAAGTCTAGGGAATTGGAATTTCTGCTCCCCAGAACTGGATCTTAGATCTACCTAAGACTTAGTGCCAATGTATTTTATAGGTTCAGTTCAGTTCAGTCACTCAGTCGTGTCCGACTCTTTGCGACCCCATGAATCGCAGCACGCCAGGCCTCCCTCTCCATCACCAACTCCTAGAGTTCACTCAGACTCACGTCCATCGAGTTGGTGATGCCATCCAGCCATCTCATTCTCTGT
>SJYT01066612.1:0-39042 GCA_006410635.1 Cephalophus harveyi
AGATTATAGAAGTAACATTAATGGCATATAGTTGGAGAAATGTAGACCTTAGTTTGTGGATATCAATTAGTAAAGTAACCAAAGGAATTATTGGTGTAGGATAGCTCAACATTCTATTTTTAGATTTATTGAAAGTAATACTCATATCCTATTCATGGATCACAGCTTTGTCATGGTGAAGGGGCTTGTGTTACTCAATGAAAACAACTGTATACAATACAGTGGGCAAGAATCCACTAGGAGAAATGGAACATCCCTCATAGTCAACAAGAGTCTGAAATGCAGTACTTGGCTGCAATCTCAAAAGATGTCTTAAAATCTCTAAAGATCTCTTCAAGAAAATTGGAGATACCAAGGGAACAATTCATGCTGGGATGCAAATTTTCATAAATGGAAATGGTAAGGACCTAACAGAAGCAGAAGAGGTTAAGAAGACATGGCAAGAATGCACAGGAGAACTACACAAAAATATCTTAATGACCTGGATAACCATGATGCTGTGGTCACTCACCTAGACCTGTGAAGTCAAGTAGGCCTTAGGAAGCATTACTAAGATCAAGTGGAGGTGATGGAATGCCAACTGAGCAACTTAAAATCCTAAAAGTTGATGCTGTTAAAGTGCTGCACACAATATGTCAGCAAATTTGGAAAACTCAGCAGTGGCCACAGGACTGGAATAAGCAATGTCAAAGAATATTCATACTACTATATAATTGGGCACATTTTACATGCTTGCAAAGTNGAATGCCAACTGAGCAACTTAAAATCCTAAAAGTTGATGCTGTTAAAGTGCTGCACACAATATGTCAGCAAATTTGGAAAACTCAGCAGTGGCCACAGGACTGGAATAAGCAATGTCAAAGAATATTCATACTACTATATAATTGGGCACATTTTACATGCTTGCAAAGTTATGTTCAAAATTCTTCAAGCTAGGCTTCAGCAGTACGTGAACCAAGAACTTCCATATGTACAAGCTGGATTTGGAAAAGACAGAGGAAGCAGAGATCAAATTGCCAACATTCATTGAATCATGAATAAAGCAGGAGAGTTCCAGAAAAAAAAAATCTACTTCTATTTCATTGACCATGCTAAAGCTTTTGACTGTGGATCACAACTGTGGAAAATTCTAACAGAAATATGAGTACCAGAGCACCACACCTGTCTCCTGAGAAACCTGTATGCAGCTCAAAAAGCAAAAGTTAGAGCTGGACGTGGAACAACAGTCGGGAAAGGAGCACATCAAGGCTGTATATAGTTACCCTGTTTATTTAATTTATATGCAGAGTACATCATGTGAAATGCTGGGCTGGGTGAATCACAAACTAGGATAAGGTTGCTGGAAGAAATATCAACAACCTTAGATATGCAAATGATACCACTCTAAGAGCAGAAAGTGAAGAGGAACTACAGAACCTCTTGAGAATAAAAGAGTACAGTGAAAAAGCTAGCTTTAAACTTAACGTTAAAAAAACTAAGATCATGACATCCAGTTTCATTTCTTTTTTCATTTTTTAATATAAATTTATTTATTTTAATTGGAGGCTAATTGCTTTACAATATTGTATTGGTTTTGCCATACATCAACATGAATCTGCCACAGGTGTACATGTGTTCCCTATCCTGAACCCCTCTCCCACCTCCCTGCCCATACCATCACTTCTTGGTAAATAGAAGGGGGGGAAATTGAAGCAATGATAGGTTTCATTTGTTTGGTCTCCAAAATCACTGTGGAAGGTGCCTGTAGTCATGAAATTAAAAGACCTTTGCTCCTTGGAAAGAAAACCATGATAAACCTACAGGTGCAATAAGAAGCAGAAACATCACTTTGCCAACAAAGGTCCATATAATCACAGCTACGTTTCTGTCCAGTATGGATGTGAGTTGGACCATAAAGAAGGCTGAGCACTGAAGTATTGATCCTTTTGAGCTATGGTGTTGGAGACCACTATTGAGAGTTCCTTAAACTGCAAGGAGATCAAACCAGACAGTCCTAAAGGAAATCAACCCTGAATGAATATTCATTGGAAGGACTGTTGCTAAGGTTGAAGCTCCAGTAATTTGGCCACCTGATGAGAAGAGATGAATTACTGGAAATGACTCTGATGCTGAGAAACACTGAAGGCAAAGGGAAAAGAGGGAAGCAGAGGATGAGATGATTTGATGGCATCATCGACCCAATAGGCCTGAATCTGAGCAAATTTGGAGATAATGAAGAATAGCGGAGCCTGCATGCTGTAGTCCATGGGATCCCAAAGAGTCAGACACAACTTAGCAACTAAACAGCAATAGCAACAACAATGGTCATAAGCTTTGTAAATATATGTTAGAAAATTACACATATCCACAATTCACATTATCTATTTAGAAAATAGTTTACATATATTTCCACAAATTAATCTACAAACATGGAAATTTTCCTAAAAGGGAAAAATATAGGCATATTTTTATAAGAAATTTAAATATCAAGAAAGGAGCCATTTGGGAAAGAAATGGTGTTGTGTTTCTTCTCTGTCTGAAATGTGTTAGCTTCTGGACATAAATAATCACTCTGATAATTATATAATCACCATAATATACATGGTGTAGCATAAACAGAATTTCCCCTGTTTTATTATTTCTAGTCATATCAACTCTTTGAGACCCCATGGACTGTGGCTCATTGGCTCCTCTGCCCAAGGGATTCTCCAGGCAAAAAACTGGAGTGTGTTGCCATGCCCTTCTCCAGGTGATCTTCTCAACCCATGGATTGAACCTGGGTCTCCTGCATTGCAGGCAGATTCTTTACCTTTTGAAAATTACTAGTGGATTTTTTTTATATTTCCAGATTTTATATGGATATGGGAAAAAGACAACAAAAATTGTTAAAATGAGCTTTTTTTTTTTTTTTTAAGCATGTCAGTTACATTAGGAATGACCCACTTTTGACTATTTCTCACATTTGGTGAATAATTTGGTTCTTATTCCCTTGCCATTTGTCAGAGAACATCTAAGATATTTGAACATACAATAAGAGTTTTCACATTTGAACTTGAGGAATTCTCAGCCCTCAAAAATTTTTTCTATACTGTTAGTGCCATTAAATAATAGAGAAGTAACAATTATATGTAACTATTATGTAACTATTATAGTATATAATAATATAGCCTAAGAACTGGCTTCTACTTCAACATTCCAGACTTACTTAGCCAACTGGAAGCTCAACATCTGTTGTTGCTATTCAGCTGCTCAGTCATGTCTGACTCTGCAACCCCATGGATTGCAACACAACAAGTTTCCTTGTCCTTCACTCTCTCCCAGAGTTTGCTCAAACTCATGTCCATTGAGTCGATGATGTCATCCAACCATCACATCCTCTGCAGGCCCTTTCTCTTTTTGCCTTCAATCTTTCCCAGCATCAGGGTCTTTTCCAACGAATTGGCTCTTCACAACAGGTTGCCAAAGTATTGGAGCTTCAGCTTTAGCAAAAGTCCTTCCAAAGAATATTCAGGGTTGATTTCCTTTAGGATTGACTGGCTTGATATCCATGCTGTTCAAGGGACTCTCAAGAGTTTTCTCCAGCACTACAGTTTGAAAGCATCTATTCTTCAGTGCTCAAATCTCTTTATGGTCCAACTCTCACATCCATACAAGACTACTGGAAAAATCGTAATTATGACTATATGGACCTTTGTGGGGAAAGTGATGTCTCTGCTTTTTAATATGCTGTCTAGGTTTGTCATAGCTTTTCTTCCAAGGAGTAAGCATCTTTTAATTTCATGGCTGCAATCACCATCTGCAGTGATTTTGGAGCTCAAGAAAATAAAGTCTGATACTGTTCTCACTGTTTCCCCATCTATTTCCCATCCTTAGGTGGGTCTTATTCCAAGCATCTTTTAATTATTTTCATGGCTGTCATCACCGTCAACAGAGATTTTGGAGCCAGGAAAATAAAGTCTGTGACTGTTTCCATTTTTCTCCCCTCATATTTGTCATGAAGTGATGGGAGCAGGTGTCATGATCTTAGTTTCTTCGATGTTGAATTTTAAGCCAGGTTTTTCACTCTCCTGTTTCACCTTCATCAAGAGGCCCTTTATTTCCTTTTTAGCTTCTGCCATAAGGGTGGTGTCATCTGTATATCTGAGGTTATTGATATTTCTCCTGGCAATCTTGATTTCATCTTGTGTTTTATCCAGCCTGACATTTCACACGATGTACTCTGCATATAAGTTAAACAAGCAGGGTGACAATATTCAGCCTTGACATACTCCTTTCCCAATTTTAAACTAGCCTGTTGTTCCATGTCTGGTTCTATATCTTCTTGACCTGCACACAGGTTTCTCAGGAGACAGGAAAGGTTGTCTGGTATTCCCATCTCTTTCTGAGTTTTCCACAGTTTGCTGTGATCCACACAGTCAACATCTCTGTTTGGATTAAAATAGACATCTTAACATAGAATATGTAGATAATTTCAACTATGACTTTCTGTCCAGCCCCCATATCTTGATCAACATTTCCTTCCCTCCACTCTTTATAACTAAATCTACTTTTCTGTGCTTGGAACAAGTGATTACTTGTAGTTATTCTTGAATCTCCTACAGCATGTTAAGTCAACAAAATAAACCTGTTGATTTTTTAATTTATTCCCAAAGCAGTTGCTACTGATAGCTTATATCACTTCCATCAGGTCCTCTCATGCTATTTTTAAAAATCTGATTCTTAAATTTAATAGCTTGTACTTTTCCTTGTGATTTGCCCTTAAATCTGTTCTCCATATAATTTTCTAGTATATAACTAAAAATTGTAAGTTGTATCATGTTACGGCTCCACTCAATACCTTCTAATAATTTTGAATGTCACTCAAAGTAAATTCTGAATCCCTTTTCACATCTTTAAGGAATTTTATGAGCTAGAAATTGATATCCATCTAGGCTCCCTCACTCACTATATTTCAAACACTGACTTCTTTGTAATCCCACAAGTTCAAAAGGCCTGCTTCATGTCTTTGAGTATTTTCAACTGCTCTCCTCTCACCTACAAGGTATTCTATTAGATAAGCACATGCTATCTCCCACATTTATGTGAGAATCTACTCAGTGTCACATTACTGCAGAAGCATATTGACTACCATATATAAAGGAGCAGTATTTTTATTATCATACTCATTATCCATGTCCAAATTTAAAGTACTAATCACTAATAGAACATATGTATGAATTTGCTTACCATTTGACTTTTCTCACCCAGAATGTAAGCATCAATGGATCATAAGTTTGTCAATAACAGGGTTTTATCTATAACATAATCTCAAATATTTTAGTTGAATAAAGTAAATTTAGGGATATAAAGATGAATGCTACACACTCCCTGTTGTCAACATGACCACATGAAATTTAGAAATTACTTCTCCTCTGTTACTTCCTTATTTGATCATCTGACTAACTGAGCCAGCCAATGTACAAAATGCAAGTACAGAAATAACTACAGTTCACTCAATAATTTAATGTCTCTTAAAGAAATGCTTGTTGCTATGTGCCAAGTAATAAATACCAAAGTAGCAAATATTGTATTACTCAAAGATAATCTAAAGATACACTTGTTAGATAATTTTTATCCATTCATAAATGCTAGATAAGTTGGGATAGAGTAGAAGGTTTCTATTCAGGGAAGCAATTACTATTTACCCTTAGGGTAGATGACAAGCTTTTAAGAAAAAAAAAAAAAGCAATTTTAAAGGTACTTTAAATATCAGTACTTTCAATGAGACAGAGTGGTTCAAATACAAATATGTGTCTATGTTCCTTTAATTCCATCATAAAGAAGAAAAAATTAGGCATACGTATACAAAAATAAGACAAATGGAGATCAGAAAAAAGGAACAGAAGAGAAGATAAATAAAGGAATAATAGCTTTCTTAATAAAATGATATAAACATAAAGCTAATTATTGAGTGGAGTTATTAGGCCCAGCTACAGAAAAGCTACAGGAAGAAAGACAACATTTACCAACAAAAAACAAGTATGTGTGCAACTGAAATCCAAACAGAAAAATTGGCCATTCTTCTCTATTGAACTGATTAACTAATTAACATTCTATTAAGTTAATTAAATTTGAAGACAGCAGGCATATTTGTTTGTTAAAGTATTGAACTAAAATATATGAAGCTGATGACATTTTACACAGTTGATAGTGAAATCCCAGTTCATAAAACAGCTCAAATGTAAGAATGTTGTCACCAGGCTTCTTTATTTACTGGAAGAATATATTAAAGCTTTCTCTTTGGGTAAAACCAACCAGCTCAAGGGAAAAGAACTGCAATTATTCTCAGTGAATAATGTGCCAATGAAAGAATTGAATCAGCTCATAGTGACATTCACTAGTGGTTTATCAACTACAAATATTTATTGATTTGTGTTATAGTAAGTACATCACTCTTAAATATAAGAAGAGTATCAAAAGTCATCTGACTTTTGAGGAAACCCTCCATGATAAAAGGAAAAAGTCAACCAAATAAACAAAATAACCCAGAGAAAAGTGAATCAGAGGTAGGAAGGAAGATGTCTTTGAAAACGAAGAGGAAAAGTACAAAAAATAAATTCACTCAGCTGAAAGAAGATATTCAGAATAGTAAATCATAGCAAGAACAAGAAATAGGTCATGCAAACTAAACAAATTAAAAATGAATTTTAATAGAATGTTCCAGAAAATAGAAAGACAAGGTTATGGAAAAGAGGTACAGAGAGAGAGAGTGGGAGAGAAGAGGTGAAAAAAGAAGAGAAAATGAAAGAAGACATGAGAGAATTAAGAATAAGTCCAGGAAGTCTAGCAAAGTAAATTTCAGAATAGCAAGAATAAAACAGTACGTATACTTTGGGGTGTTTCATTGTTACTTAAGAAACTTTTTAAATTTATTTTTTTAAGTGTATACAATTTTAATGTTACTTCCCATTTACAGTTATTGAAAGCTATTGGCTACAATCCCCGTGTTGAACACTGTATCCTAGAGCCTATCTTACATCCAGTAATTTGTACCTCCCACTCCCTCATCCTGTGTTGCCTGCACTCCCACCACTGGTAACCATTAGTGTCTTCTCTACATCTGTGTCTGCTTTTCTGTTACATTCATTGGTTTTTATATTTTTTAGATTCCATGTGTATTTGATATCATGCAATATTATCTTTTTCTGGAATGCTTTTATTTATCTACATGGGGTAAAGGAGTAGAGAACAAAGCATCAGCATCTCTCAAATGATTTAATGGATTCCAAGTCAAAATATCTATACAGAAAACCACTGTGCCATCAAAATTTTTGGTCAGTGTTCTGCAATATAAATTACATTTTAATTACATATTCAAAGTTATAAGTCTGTTAATTTAATTTAAATTAATTTAAATGGTCATAAGCCTGTTAAGCAAATTTTTAAAACTCAGCAGTGGCCAAGGGACTGGAAAAGTTCAGTCTTCATTCCAATCCCAAAGAAAAGCAATGCCAAAGAATATTCAAACTACTGCACAATTGTGCTCATCTCACAAGCTAGTAAAGTAATGCTCAAAATTCTTTAAGTCAGGCTTCAACAATACATGAACCGTGAACTTCCAGATGTTCAAGCTGCTTTTAGAAAAGGCAAATTGCCAACAGAAATCAAATTGCCAACATCTGCTGGATCATCCAAAAAGCAAGAGTTCCAGGAAAAAAAAAAATGTATTTCTTTTTTATTGACTATGCCAAAGCCTTTGACTGTGTGGATCACAAGAAACTGTAGAAAATTCTGAAAGAGATGGGAATACCAGACCACTTGACCTGCCTCTTGAGAAATCTGTATGCAGGTCAGGAAGCAGCAGTTAGAACTGGACATGGAAAAACAGACTGGCTTAGAATTGGGAAAGGAGCACATCAAGGCTGTATATTGTCACTCTGCTTATTTAACTTATATCCAGAGTACACCATAAGAAACTTTGGGTTGGATAAAGCACAAGCTGATATCAAGATTGCTGGGAGAAATATCAATAACCTCAGATATGCATATGACACCACTCTTATGGCAGAAAGTGAAGAAGAACTAAAGAGCCTCTTGATGAAAGTGAAAGAGGACAGTGAAAAAGATGGCTTAAAGCTCAACATTCAGAAAACAAAGGTCATAACATCCAAGCCATCACTTTATTCCAAATAGATGAGGAAGCAATGGAAACAGTGACAGACTTTATTTTTTGGTCCCCAAAATCACTGCAGATAGTGACTGCAGCCATGAAATTAAAAGATGCTTACTACTTGGAAGGAAAGTTATGAACAACCTAGACATCATATTAAAATGCAGAGACATTACTCTGCCAACAAATGTCGGTCTCATCAAGCCTATGGTTTTTCCAGTAGCCATGTATAGATGTGAGAGTTGTATTATAAAGAAAGCTGAATGCCAAAGAATTGATGCTTTTGAACTGTGGTGTTGGAGACGACTCTTGAGTGTCCTTTGGACTGCAAGGAGATCTAACCAGTCCATCCTAAAGGAAATCAGTTCTGAATATTCATTGAAAGGACTGATGCTGAAGCTGAAACTCCAATACTTTGGCCACCTGATGCGAAGAACTAACTCATTTGGAAAGACCCTGATGCTGGGAAAGATTGAAGGCAGTAAAAGGGGATGACAGAGGGTGAGACGATTACATGGCATCACTGACTCAATGGACACAAGTTTGAGTAAACTCCAGGAGTTGGTGATGGACGGGGAGGCCTGGCATGCCGCAGTCCATGGGCTTCACAAAGNATGACAGAGGGTGAGACGATTACATGGCATCACTGACTCAATGGACACAAGTTTGAGTAAACTCCAGGAGTTGGTGATGGACGGGGAGGCCTGGCATGCCGCAGTCCATGGGCTTCACAAAGAGTTGGACAGGACTGAGTGACTGAACTGAACTGAAGCTTGTTAAAGAAAGCAAAATTTTACTTTTTATTAATAATTTTTTTTAAACAGGCTGCAAAAGCAAAGCACACATTGGTGACTGCAGCCATGAAATTAAAAGATTCTTGCTCCTTGGAAGGAAAGTCATGACCAAACTAGAGAGCATATTAAAAAGCAGAGACATTGCTTTGCAAACAAAGGTCCATCTAATCAAAGCTATGGTTTTTCCAGTAGTCATGTATGGATGCGAGAATTGAACTATGAAGAAAGCTGAGCACTGAAGAATTGAGGCTTTTGAACTGTGGTGTTGGAGAAGGCTCTTGAGAGTGCCTTGGACAGCAAGGCAATCCAACCAGTCCATCCTAAAGGAAATCAGTCCTGAATATTCATTGGAAGGACTGATACTGAAGCTGAAACTCTAATACTTTGGCCACCTGATGTGAAGAACTGACTCATTGGAAAAGACCCTGATTCTGAGAAAGATTGTAGGCAGTAGGATAAGGGGACAACAGAGGATGAGATGATTGGATGGCATCACCGAATCAGTGGACATGAGTTTGAGTAAACTCTAGGAGTTGGTGATGGTCAGGGGAGCTGCAGTCCAAGGGGTCTCAGAGAATCGGACATGACTGAGAAATTGAACTGAAACATTTTAAAATGTAAATGTGATATCTAGGCAGCTCCTTAAAATGCTTTAAGTTTTCTGTCATTATGCTTTAGGATCGAACTGGAGTCTCCTGCATCTCCCTTATTGCAGAAGGATTCTTTACTGCTGAGCCACCGGGAAAGCCCTCTGTCATTCTGTCTTTCCCATTTTGTAAATTTTACTGCTGACTTCCTTTTTTCAGATCTAAAAATATAAATACAAGAACACAAGTTAAATTTAAAACTCTTCTATACTTTTATTGAACTTCCTAGGTAGCTCAGTGTAAAGAACTACCTACCAATGTAGGAAACTTGGGTTCAACCCCTGGAGAGAGATGTGGCAACCCACTCCAGTATTTGTGAGCTTCCCTGGTGGCTCAGATGGTAAAGAGTCTGCCTACAATGTAGGAGACCTGGGTTTAATCCCTGGGTGGGGAATATCTCCTGCAAAAGGAAATGACAATAGCGCCAATATGCTTGCCTGGAGAATCCCATGGACAGAAGAACCTGGTGAACCCCATTCCTTGGATCACAAAGATTCAGACACAAATGAGCAACTAACACTTTCAACACTTCCAGTATTCTTGTGGGAGGATATCCTATGGACAGGGGAGGCTGGCAGGCTACAGTCAATGGGGTTGCAAAAGAGTTGTATACAACTTAGCCACTAAGCAGCAACAACAAATATTTTCATCTTCAAATTCGATCTGAATAGTTTGCTACAGTTGTTGAAGGTGAAGTCACTCAGTCGTGTCCGACTCTTTGCGACCCCGTGGACTGTAACCTACTAGGCTTCTCTGTCCATGGGATTCTCCAGGCAGAATACTGGAGTGGATTGCCATTTCCTTCTCCAGGGGATCTTCCCGACCCAGGGATCGAACCCGGGTCTCCCGCATTGGAGGCAGATGCTTTAACCTCTAAGCCACCAGGGAAGCTACAGTTGTTGGAACATGAAAATCTCTTATGCAAATCTCTTCCCTCCTTTTCACCCATTTCTGCTTAAGTTACAATCAGAAAAGTGCTCCTACAGTGTTTAGCTAATGATAAATCTCTAATTAGTCAAAAGGTCACAGGGAGCTTCACTTTGGCTGAGACCAAGGCTTTCATAATTATGCAGTTTGTGTCTTACACAGAAGCATCTAAGTCATCGGTCCCCTTGGAGTGAAATCAAATCCTATTCACTTCTCCAGGTGCTTTGCATTGGCTTGGAGGTGTACATCAATTTGGGGGCCTTTTCCTGATTTTTCTGACTAAAAGGTATGAATTCAGAGGAGGCATTTTTTTTTTTTTTATTCTATGCTATCCAAGCAACTCTGGCTGAAACATTTCCAAAACAGCTTTTTTAAAATCTTTCAAATTATTTTTGATGATTAAACAGTATTGGTTTTTTGTAACTATTGATAAATGTATCTATGCTTGCATGATTTGTAATTATTTATATAGTTAAGAGGTATTTGGGGTTCCATTACTTCTATTTTGGATAATAATTGCAACAACAAAGAATAGACAGAAGAGACAGATAACATAAAAGAATAGGAAGATGCAATGGGAAATTAATATTTGTAGACCACTTCAAGTACTTTAAATATTTTATCTATGTACCAGCCCCAAGCATCCTGTATCCTGTATCAAACATCTGTCTCTTATACACATCTAGATGTGTATAAGAGACAGATGTTACATAATAGCTTAATTTCAAATAAATTACATAATTTGTAATGTGCATAATACTTTGCATAATACTCTCATAATACAAATTAAATTTCTTTAATTCTCTATTCTCCTTTACATCTTGGCTTTGTCTTATTTACAGCTATCAAATTTATAAGAAATAAAATTATCTACCAAGAGTGTTCCTCTCACTTAGCATGCTAAGTATTTTATACAGATTATACCTAATCTCAAAACAACCATGAAAAATAATACTCTTTCTACTTAAAGCTCAACATTTAGAAAACAAAGATCATGGCATCTTGTCCCAACACTTCATGGGAAATAGGTGGGGAAACAGTGGAAACAGTGTCAGACTTTATTTTTTTGGGCTCCAAAATCACTGCAGATGGTGACTGCAGCCATTAAATTAAAAGACACTTGCTCCTTGGAAAAAAGGTTATGACCAACCTAGATAGCATACTGAAAAGCAGAGACATTACTTTGCTAACAAAGGTCTGTCTAGTCAAGGCTATGGTTTTTCCATTGGTCATGTATGGATGTGAGAGTTGGACTGTGAAGAAAGTTGAGTGCTATAGAATTGATGCTTTTGAACTGTGGTGTTGGAGAAGACTCTTGAGAGTCCCTTGGACTGCAAGGAGATCCAACCGTTCCATTCTGAAGGAGATCAGCCCTGGGATTTCTTTGGAAGGAATGATGGTAAAGCTGAAGCTCCAGTACTTTGGCCACCTCATGCAAACTGTTGACTCATTGGAAAAGACTCTGATGCTGGGAGGGATTGCGGTCAGGAGGAGAAGGGGACGACCGAGGATGAGATGGCTGGACGGCATCACGGACTCGATAGACATGAGTCTGAGTGAATTCCAGGAGTTGGTGATGGACAGGGAGGCGTGGAGTCAGACATGACTGAGCTACTGAACTGAACTGACTTACAATAATAAAGCTAAATCTTGGATAGCTGTGTGACTTGTTAGATGTTAGTCATTTGATAATTGGAAAAGTCAAAATATTAGCACAAGATTGTTAACTATAGATTTGTTTTTTCCCTACTAATGCTTAAATATATAGTCATAATTGTTACCTATCTTGACTATGTATAAATTAGCATCTAGAGAATGTAAATTTTTTATTTCTTTAGGTATGTGGCATATTTTCCAAATAAAACTGTAAATTCTAGAATTATGTGTTTGTACTTTTCTTATCCTCTATATGGATCATAGCCTTGCCAGGTTAAAGGGGTTTTTGTAATTCAATGAAGTTATGAGCCATGTCGTGTAGGGCCAACCAAGATGGACAGGTCATGATGAAGAGTTCTGACAAAAAGTGGTCCACTGGAGGAAGAAATAGCAACCACTCCAGTATGCTTGCTGGAACTCCACGAACAGTATGAAAAGGCAAAAAGATATGACACCAGAAGATGAGCCCTAGTTCAGAAGGTGTCCAATGTGCTACTGGGGGAATGAAAGTGGAAGTGTTAGTCACTCAGTCATGTCTGACTCTTTGCAAACCCGTGGACTATAACCTACCATGTTCCTCTGTCCATGGAATTCTCCAAGCAAGAATACAGAAGCAGGTAGCCATTCCTTTCTCCAGGGGATCTTCTGGATCCTGAGCTCAAAGTCAGGTCTCCTGCACTGCAGGAAAATTCTTTACCATCTGAGCCACATAGAAGCAGAGGGCAATTACCAATAGCTCCAGAAAGAATGAAGCAATTGAGTCAAAATGGAAACAATGCTCAGTTGTGGTTGTGACTGGGGGTGAAAATAAAGTTCAGTGCTGTAAAGATCAGTATCACATAAGAACCTGGAATATTAGGTTCATGAATCAAGGTAAACAGTGTGGTAAAGCAGGATATGGCAAGTTTGAATATTAACAACTTAGGTTTCAGAGAACTAAGATGGACAGGAATGAGCAAATTTAATTCAAATGACTGTTGCATCTATTTACTTCACTGAGCACACTAAAGACTTTGACTGTGTAAATCACAATAAACTATGGAAAATTCTTAAAGAGGTTGCAATATCAGATTATGGTGGATCTGATGGTAAAAAATCTGCCTTCAATGTGGAAGACCCAGATTCAATCCAAGGGCCAGAAAGATCTACTGGAGAAGGGAATGGTTACCCACTCCAGTATTCTTGCCTGGAAAATTCCATGGACAGAGGAACCTGGCAGGCTACAGTCCATGGGGTCACAAAGAGTCGAAGACAACTGAACAACTAGCACTACCTTCCTCCTGAGAAATCTGTATGCAGTGAAGCAGCAGCAATTAAAACCAGCAATTGTACATATGACTGTTTCAAAATTTGGAAAGGAGTTCAACAAGGGTATATACTGTCAGCTTGCTTATTTAAATTATATGAAGGGCATATCATGTGAAATATTGAGCTGGGTAATTCACACACTAGAATCAAGATTGCCAGGAGAACTATCAACAACCTCAGAAATGCAGATGATAAAACTTTAATGGCAGAAAGTGAAGAGGAACTAAAGAACTTCTTGATGAAGGTGAAAGAGGAGAGTGAAAAAGCTGACTTAAAAGTCAACATTAAAAAAAACCCTAAGATCATGGCATCTGGTCCCATCGCTTCATGGCAAATATAAGGGGGAAAAAATTGAAACAGCAACAAATCTTCTCTTCTTGGGCTCCAACTGCAGATGATGACTACAGCCATGCAATTAGGAAGCTGCCTCCTTGGAAAGTAAGCTATGACAGAGTATTAAACTAGACAGAGTATTAAAAAGTAGAGACATAACTTTACTGATAAAACTCTACATAGTCAAAGCTATGGTTTTTCCAGTAGTCATGTATGGATGTAAGAGTTGGAACATAAGGAAAGCAGAGTGTTGTGCCTGAAGTCCGAGTCCCCAAAACTGAGAGAATAAGACATCCACAGCAATGCAAAAGCAAAAAGGAGTTTTATTGCTAGCTCAAGCTAGGGCTCCCATCTCATCCAGTGCAGTGGAGTCTTGACGAGAGTCCCGAGCCCTAAATTACATCAGTATTTATAGAGTTAAGACAAAGACAGGGAGTTGGTAAGGGTGGATTGGTTGCAAGGGTTTTATGGTATCTACTAATTGGCTAAATTTTCACGCATGTGGGCTTTCTTAGAGGATTTCCACCCTCTTCCTGGTAAGCTGAAACTAGCCCTTTTCTTCCTGGCAATGACTTAGCTCCTCTGCAAGGGAGATTTTGGCCTGCCTTGGCCCCCTGAAGCCTGTTATGGCACCTATTTGGGTCCTAACACTGAGTGCTAAAGAATTGATGCTTTCAAACTGTGGTGCTGGAGAAGACTTTTGAGAGTCCCTTGGACAGCAAAGAGACTAAGCCAGTCAATCCTAAAGGAAATCAACACTGAATATCCATTGAAAGGATGGTTGCTAAAGCTGAAGCTCCAATACTTTGGCCACCTGATGCAAACAGCCATTGCTGGGAAATATTGAAGGCAAAAAAGAGGAGGAGGATACAGAGGATGATATGATTAGACAACACCATTGACTAAATTGACATGAATTTGACAATCTCTGGGAGACAGAGAACAGAGAGGACTTGCTGGGAGCCAGCATGAGGAATCCCGCCCGTGACAAGGTCAGGAGGAAGGAAGCCTGGCAAAACACAAGGACGTGACCAGGCTTCAGGGGTTCCCCCTGGAATTTCCTGAGCATCCACCCTCCAAAACCAAAGTCTTCCTGCTTTACTGTGTTATGCTTTCCACCTACTCTTCTGACATTAACAGGGGGCTGTCCCCCCCACCTTTTTCTGGAAAAAAATTAATTTAGAGCTTTTAGATAATAAATCTCCTGGGCATAATACAAGTGCTTCAATCCAAAAACCCCTCTGATGGCTTTCTAGTCTGCCTGCATGACTCGTACAGCTGCTCATGTGATTGTTTGAGGCCTCCCTACCGCGCGGGAGGCACAGGAAGCTTAAAACATCTTAGGAATGCAGGGGCTTCCGAGGAGTCAAAATCATTAGAATAGGACTGATTAAAGGTTTCATTTGTTGAGCCAATACTTGCTGCCAAATTTTCATATCCTTTATTTTTAGATATAGTTGGTATATAGAAAAACAGGTAGTAGACCTGGTATTAGCAACATTAGATCTTTGAGCTAAGTACTTTCTTTGTTTATAACCCACTGCACCTTTGTTCTACAAGAATGTAACTTTATTTAGTACTTTGAGGATGATGCAGAGTAAAGAAAAAACACTTTATCCAGGAAGAGAGCCATAAAAATGTTGACAGGCCTCTTGGCCAGAAGATAATGTAAACCACCTGAGACCTTTTGTATATGGGAGGGTATGCAAAAAGAAAGCCTGGTCTCAATGAGGGTCAGAACTGCTGCCCCTGCATAATTCTGCATATTCCATTATTTATTTATGTACAACTTGGGTTATATAAGCTGATTTTGACAAATAAAGTTTTTGGAGTCTTGCACTGATGCTGGTCTTCCCCATGTCATTCTTTTCTTCCCCTTTTCAGGCTGATCCCTTGGAACGTGGAGGCTCAACATGTCTACTTACTTGTCCCAGCTTCTAAGATCCATAAGAGAGAGAGCCCAAGGCAGGGCACTCTCCAATATTCAAACAGGCGCCAGTGGCCTAACGTAGATGGTGCAAGCTCCTTGTCTGGACCTTTATTGGCTTGCCACATAAACCAAGTTATTCAGCCTCCTTTTCTCTGCCTAAATTTCCTACTATACTATTTCTTCCTAAATCTAATCTTATATCTCTAAATAAGTAAGTTTTTCCTCACCAACGCCGTTCCCACTTCGAATTCCCTGGATCCACCAGGGCTGGACCCTGGCAAGGACTGGTTTGCTGTAGTCCATGGGGTTGGAAAGAGTTGGACATGACTTAACAACCAAATAACAACAACAACATATTTACAAAGCCAAATATTCTTTTTTAAGAAATACTTATTAATTACCACAACAATAACTATGTAATTACTAACAAATGTCTTCCATTGAATGTGTATTTATAGATATATTTAGTTTTCAAGACACTGATAGACAGTAAATGCCATTATTATTTACCATATTTTATAGATGATGAAACAGAGGGATGAAGATGACAATTATAGAATATTGAATACAGAGTATATTATGTCAATAGCTGTCTGGTTCTGCAAGAGTTGTTACACTGCAGTCACTGACCTCCACACACCCTGAAATAAACTCAGGTTGGAGATGAGGAATGATGCACTGTGTGTCTGGGAAAACTGACAGAACAGGTCTTCTGATAGCTAGACATTTCAGGAAAAAATGTTATGGACCCCATTTTTTTCCATCTTCCCTATCTTAGAAAAGCATTAAATTTATTATCAGAGACATCTGTTTCTCTTGACTAACAATAATCTTTCACCAAAATGTGTACTTAACTGCATGCTCAGTTTAGTTTAGTTCAGTCGGTCAGTTGTATCTGACTCTTTGAACCTCATGAATTGCAGCACGCCAGGCCTCCCTGTCCATCACCAACTCCTGGAGTTCGCCCAAACTCTTGTCTGTCGAATCAGTGATGCCATCCAGCCATCTCATCCTCTGTCATCCCTTTCTCCTCCTGCCCCCAATCCCTCCCAGCATCAGAGTATTTTCCAATGAGTCAACTCTTTGCATGAGGTGCCCAAAGTATTGGAGTTTCAGCCTTAGCATCATTCCTTCCAAAGGATGAGATGGTTGGATGGCATCACTGACTCAATGGACATGAGTTTGAGTAAGCTCCAATAGTTGGTGATGGACAGGGAAGTCTGGCGTTTTGTGGTTCATGGGGTCACAAAGAGTCAGACACAACTGAGTGTCTGAACTGAACTGAAATATTCATTGATGATTCTGAGATCATTACAGCACTGAATAGCAGGTACCTAGACTTTCCTGGTGGCTCAGAAGATAAAGAAACTATCCGCAATGCAGGAGACTCAGGTTCGATCCCTGGTCTGGAAAATCCCCTGGAGAAGGGAATGGCAACCCACTCCTGTTCTTGCCTGGGAAATTCCATGGACAGAGGAGCCTGGCAGGCTACAGTCCATTGGATCATAAAGAGTCAGACATGACTGAGCTGCTAGCACTTTCAGTTTCAACAGGTACCTAGGGAGGCTGGGTGAAAGATTCTGAGGTAAAGTGCACCCTACAGTTGAAAGATACTAAGAAGTCAGGACTGAGTAATTAGGTTGGAGGCTGGCTTAAGGCTTTTCCACAATTAGGCTAAATGAAGGGTTTTAGAAAACCAACCTCCAACTAAGACCCTAGCCAGGTTTATGTATGTATGGAACTTATACTTACAAGTACTTAATTGGAGAGTAAAAGAAATCTCACAACAAAATTTTCACAATTGTTGAAAATGGACAACACAAGGCTCTTCTGACCTTCTGAAATGGTTTTTATGCACACAGTTAGAGAAAGCCAGCTTGATAAAACATTTCTTTCAGATTGCTGACCCTAAAGAATAAGTCTTTCTATTGTACAAGGAGCTTGCACTTCTCTTCCTGTGTCTTGAGATCTAAGTGTTATATCAGAACTCTCAGGAAGTCTTACTCTTATCTAGACCATCTCCCATTCATGAGATTAAAAATAAAATGTCAGGAAAGGGGTCTTTTGAAACTTAAACAAGTTAACTTAACTTAGTCCCACTGTTATTTCTAAGTAATGCATTACCTGACTCATGACTAAGTATTGATAATAAAGTTATGAGATCCCTGCATGTGTTTGCCTGTATGTCTGTGTGTACATTACAGATACAATATGTCTCTTCCTTCAGATAGTATTACTAAATTAATTTGTAAATGATGCTTTAATTGGCTTAAAGCAAATTAAGCACTTACATAAATGATCAGAAACATACTAACCTAAATGAATTTCAGGTTCATGTGATCTGGAAAATATTTGATATTATAGTTAATCTATTGATTTAATTAGTATAAATAGGTCTTTTGAGTCATTAACATTTAGTATAACATGTTTGTTATATCTAGGTTTAGTGGACGTTTTAAGACCTCATTATTTCTGCTATAAAAACTTGTTAGAAAAAATCTTGGTATGATAAAGTTTTTATAGTAAGTATTTTTAGAATATATACACATAATATGTAAATATATTTATGTATGATTTATATATATTTGTTTAAATATACATATATATATTTAAGGTATATAAATTATAAATATATATAAAACTATATATAAATTAGTATTTAATTTTGTCAATATATAAATTTCTAGTGTGTAATTGCTTACTTCTTAGTTTTTACTAGAAATTAAAACTTTTAAGAATTAAGAATTCTAATTAAAAATGCAATTAAAACTACTAAGGAAAACAATTTTGTATGCATGGAAAAATCTTAAGGTGAAAAAGGAAGTCATAGAAGGTTGTGAAAAAGAAACTAAGAAAAAGATTCTGTACATGAACAGGTCTCTTGCATTTATATTTTTCACTTAGAAAAGATCTTGGGGCTTCCATGATGGCACAGTGATAAAGAACCTGCCTACAATGCAGGAGAAGCAGGAGAAGGGTGTTCAGTTTCTGGATTGGGAAGATCCCCTAGAGGAGGAATGGCAACCCTCCACTATTCTTGCTTGGAAAATCCCATAGACAGAGAAGCCTGGTGGCTACAGTCCAAAGGTAGCAAAGACAGAGCATGTGTGCACATAGAAAGTGCCTCTGCATCATATTCGTCTCTACAGAAGCTGTTGATCTCAAACTCACCTTAAAATAGTGATCAAACCAGAGGAGAAACAATGTCTGGATGAGAAGACATTAGAAATAGACAAAATGCCTACATGTATACTGGTATACATGTTTTCTTAATTTCTTATAGTTTGCATATGAATCAAACCTTTGTATTCTAGTATGAGCACACTCATACACAGTTTTTAAATAAATCCAGTTATCTGAGTTTATGATCAATTATACACATCCAGTACTTCAGGGTTACCATAGTAGATTTCTCCTCTCCAAAGCTCTAACTGGATGGCCTGTAGTAAAGTTAAAGTTATTCTAGAAGAAGGAAATGATTGTTCTGTTTGGTCCACTATTACTGTTAATACTATTAGATGGGATGACCCCCTTCCCCACGTTACTTGGCCAAACAATCATACTTTTTCTGAACATGGCCGTAAATAAAAATCTTCTTTATGTTTGCTCAAACTCTGTCAGAACACTAAGTTGAATCCCTGACAAATACCATAATCTCCCATCATTAGGAAGAACCTCATGCAATTATGGATATATATATGGTTAGATCCTCTCAAGTGGCACTAGTGATTAAGAACCCCCCTGCCAATGCAGGAGAAGTAAGAGATTTGGGTTCAATCCCTGGGTCAAGAAGATTCTCTGGAGGAGGAAATGGCAACCCACTCCAATATCTTTGCCTGGAGAATCTCATGGACAGTGGAGCTTAGTAGGAGTCCATGGGGGTCACAAAGAGCTGAACATGGCTTAAGTGACTTAGCATGAATGCATTTAAGGTTAACATCAGGCTACAATCACTGAAGTTTAAAAGCCTCCTTATGTTGGTAAAAAACCATACCAAGGATAATCAGCACAATAATACTAGGAAATTGGGCTGAACATTTTATGAATAAAAGATCAATATATACCTTTATGACAGTGATTCATGTGGGACAGATTGTATCAGATGACCTAGAGATAGACTGAACCACATCTAAAGGAAGTTCTTGGCTTTAAGTCTTACTTATGACCCAGTTAATGCTATTATCGATATTATTTGTATTATACATAGTTTACAAGATTGTTTCTTGCATTACCAAATATATAACTATGCACCCAATAAATATAATGATGACTAAGTGACTTAAAATGATTGGCCAAATATATAGTTATAAATGAGATCAATGATTTTAGTAGTATAACACTAGAAATTGGATGATGAGACAAAGAAGAAACTTTCTTGGGCCATAACAGACTAGTTAAATAGGTGGTCCCCTGGCGTTTGGCCAAAATTAATAGGGCTTAGTCTGCTCATAGCACACTGATTGACATATCAACAAAATCCTGGCCTGATGTAGAAGTGAGGATTCTTAGTATCACGGGACAAAATGGTCATGAAATGCCTCCTAAACATTGGTTGAATTTATTACCATGAGGGAAGACTGCCAGCTAAAGAATGTTGCTCGTCATCTGGTGCTACAAGGATTGAGGCAGGGCAGTCTCTGACCTTCACTACACACTGAAAGGAATTCAGGATGAAGATCAGGAATGATGGATCAGTGATCTGGGGAAACTGGCAGAATAGGCCTTTGAATAGTCAGATATTTTCAGAAGAAAATTTTGTGAGCCCCAATTACTATATCATCTCATACTTAGAAAAGCATGAAAATCATTAATGGATTCCTCTCAACTAACAGTAACCTCCTGCCAAGATATGTGCTTGAATGCATGTACTCCTTTTCCAAAATCACATATATACTGACTGCCCCCCATCTCTTCAGAGCAGCTCCACAGAGCTGAGAGGCCATTTCCAGGTTATGGTCCTAATAAGAACCTAAATTAAACTGAAATGCACGGCTCTCATGTTGTGCACTTTAATTTCAGTTGAGAAATTAAGCTTTATATAAGTTGAGAGCTTAAATAAAGTACCCAAAGACATATACTTCGCAAATTAAAGAGTCAGAAATTAAATGAAGCTGTTCTTGCTATAGACTTCCCAGGTGGCACTAATGGTAAAGAAACTTCTGCCAATGCAGGAAACTTTAGAGATGGGAGTTCCATCTCTGGATTGGGAAGATCCCCAGAAGAAGAGCATGGCAACCCACTCCAGTATTCTTGCCTGGAGAATCTTATGACAGTGGAACCTGATGGGCTACAGTCCACTGGGTCTCATAGAGTCAGACGTGACTGAAGAGAATATGTTGATAAAAGAGTTAATATTTACTAGTAGAATTAATGCAGTGCATAAATTCCTTTTAAGGGGTATTTTAATTAAAATTTTAGATGTTATATTACATTCTTCCCTATAAATTTTAAGAAAAATCCCATACTGTCATTACTATCCTCCACACTTATTCAAAATATCTCTGCTTTAGTATATACAGGAGATTGCTGAAATAGTGAATGAGCGTAGGCAATGAAATGATCCTGAAAGAAACAAAAGAGACAATATTAGAAAATATGAAACAAAAAACTGTTTTAGTATTAAGATCAATGACACATAATGTGAAGAGTTGAAACTAAAGAAAAAACAAAGTCACTGAATATATAACAAAGTAAATTATAATTTCTGAAAACTGTGGAATAGGGGAATATCTTCAAGTATATTTGGTAATAAAGAAGCAGTAAAAAATAAGTTATATATTTGTGATAGCAAAACAAAATGGTTAATATTTAAAATTCAAAATGTGACATTTACTAGATTCTATTAATGCAGAACTAAGTGAAGGATAATTATAAAAATACCCAAATAATCTTTTTTCTCTCAAGATAAATAAATTTGTACAGATGAGTTTATGTGACCTGCTATAGAAATGCAAATACTATCTTCAAAGCACCTATTAAACAATATAGAATTAAAGACAAAAGATAAAGACATTTTTTATTTTCAAGTTCCTACTATCTCCAAAGAAAGAGATAATAGACCAGGCAGAGATGTAAACATGGACAAACGGATGTAATTAGATGAAAGAGGAGGCTTTTAGGAAGTGTTAAATATTCAGTGGGAAATAACAGGGTATGTGATTTATACTTATCAGAGCTTCTGAGACAAAATTCTTTTTAAAACTATTTTGGAATCTTACTTTGAGAATCACTTGAAGAGTCTTTGCACTTCCTTGGTGTCTCAGACAGGGAAAATTCTCACTGCAATGCAGGAGACCCGGGTTTGATCCCTGGGTTGGGAAGATCCCCTGGAGAAGAGCCTGGCTATGCACTCCAGCATGGTTGTCTGAATTGTTCCTGGGACAGAGGAACCTGGCAGGCTGCAGTCTATGGAATCCCACAGGAGTGAGCGATTAACATATTCATTTTTCTTTTTTTCTTTAAGGACTGCTAAGACATGATTTGCAAGAAAAGAAGAAAGTATAGGTAAGAAAACATAAGAAAGGGTATGTAGGTATTGAGCACCTACATTGTTCCAAGCATTTTACAGGAAGCAAAAGTGAAAGTTGGTCAGTTGTGTCCGACTCTTTGCGACCCCATGGACTGTCCATGGATTTCTCCAGGCCAGAATACTGGAGTGGGTAGCCTTTCCCTTCTCCAGGGGATCTTCCCAACTCAGAAATCAAACCGGGGTTTCCTGCATTGCAGGCGGATTCTTTACAAACTGAGCTATTAGGGAAGCCCTCCTATAATAACTTAATCTACCTTTGTTTAATCAACATAAAACCCCTATATATCATTATCCCTTTCTATAATTGTTCTGTCACTGTCACGTCTGGCTCTTTGTGACTCAATGGACTGCAGCACACCAGGCTTCCCTGTCCTTCATCATCTCCCAGAGTCTGTTCAAACTCATGTCCATTGAGTAGGTGATGCTAACTAACCATCTCATCCTCTGTTGTTCCTTTCTCCTTTTGCCTTCAGTCTTTCCAAGATCATAGTCTTTTCCAATGAATCAGCTCTTTGCATTAGGTAGCCAAATTATTGGAGCGTCAGCTTCAGCATCTGAATATTCAGGACTGATTTCCTTCAGGATTGACTGGTTTGATCTCCCTGCTGTCCAAGGAACTCTCAAGAGTCCTCTCCAGCACAATAATTCAAAAACATCAATTCTTCAGTGCTCAGCTTTCTTTATGGTCCACTCTCACAGCTGTACGTGACTATTGGGAAAACCATAGCTTCGACTATAGGGACATTTGTCAGCAAAGTGGTGTCTCTACTTTTTAATATGCAGTCTAGATTTGTCATAGCCTTTCTTCCAAGGTACAAGCAACTTTTAATTTCATGTCTGCAGTCACCATCCACGGTGATCTATAATTTTAGTTAGTACCATTAGAAGAGCTGTACAATCACACTGCCAGTTATCAGAGTGTCAGGGTTTGATTTGCTATAAGTAAGTTTAAAAAAATGTATTTTTCACTAAAAGACTTATATGGCACCAATCTTTACAGTGTTTTGAAGTGCAAGAAAACAAAATGAAAGCTATTGTAGAGTATATTTTAAGTGTAACAAATATGAATTTTTGAGGTCAATAATTTTTCTCTTTTTTGTCTTTATTTCTCACAAAAGATAAACTGTAATTCTAAGGATAAGGTGTGGTTTTCTAAAGGTGGTAGGGAGATTTTTACAGTCACATTTGGGGCTGATTATAAGGGAGTAAGAAAGTGAAACAGCTGAGCTATTCTGAGTCAGTGGTTTTCATAAATTAGCACATATCGTAAACACCTTGAGCCTAAATATGCATTTTTAACTGGTACCTGGATGAGCTGATGCTGCTGGCCTAGGAACCTCACTTTGAGAACCACTCCTCTAGGCAACGAGACACCTACATTCAGAGAGACATGGCATAATAATACTCATCTGGGTTTTCTACTGCCTTGTGACTCCTTGAAAGTGAAAGTCAAGTTGCTCAGTCGTGTCCGACTCTTGTGACCCCATGGACTGTAGCCTATCAGGCTCCTCCACCCATGGGATTTTCCAGGCAGGAGTACTGGAGTGGATTGCCATTTCCTTCTCCAGGGGATCTTCCTGACCCAGGAATCAAACTCAAGTCTCCTGCACTGCAGGCAGATGCTTTACCGTCTGAGCCACCAGGGAAGCCACAATTTGTGTGATACTACCTTATTATTGATTATAACATAGTTAATCATGCTAAGATCCTAAAATTTTAGTTAAATTTCAAAGCTGAGAATCCAATTTACTATACAGGATCTGCATTAATATATAAAGGCCTGCTTTAAATTCCTGAAAATATTAAGAATAAGATAACTATACTGCCAGTAAACAAAAGGAACAGAGTGAAGTAAGCCAGAAAAAAAAACCACCAATACAGTATACTAACGCACATATATGGAATTTAGAAAGATGGTAACAATAACCCTGTATGAGAGACAGCAAAAGAGACACAGATGTATAGAACAGTCTTTTGGACTCTGTGGGAGAGGGAGAGGGTGGGATGATTTGGGAGAATGGCATTGAAACATGTATAATATCATATAAGAAAGGAATTGACAGTCCAGGTTCGATGTAGGATACAGGATGCTTGGGGCTGGTGCACTGGGGTGATCAGAGGGATGATACGGGGAGAGAGGTGGGAGGAGGGTTTAGGATGGGGAACATGTGTATACCTGTGGCGGATTCATGTTGATGTATGGCAAAGCCAATACAATGTTGTAAAGTAAAAATAAAATAAAATCTGAAAAAAAAAAACACCTTCATATCACTGCTGTGTGAAATGCTCTCACTCCCTTCGGTGAAGAATAAAAATGGTATGAATAATTTAGAAAAATAATTTTGTGTTTTGATTTTGAATATGCACCTTTGTATGATCTTAATGCATTCAGTAATTCTAAATAAATATAACCACACATTTTACTTTATTCTATATTCCATTTATTGCACTGAACCACAATTCTGTGTTTAAATAATTCTTTAAATAAACTATTTCTGTTGTGTTTACATAGTTCACACTGTTATAAAACAGGATGGCATTCAAAGGAAGTAAATTTTGCTTTCTAATATGATTTTCTAAATTAATGGTTTCATCCTTAGAAAGATGTTAGAGTTGGGGATTTCTGGCTGGAAAGTATAATTCTGAATGTCAAGTTCATGGTATTCAAGCTCTCCTGCTTTAAATGTCAGGGCTGTTCGCCTGTATCAAGCACTGGACTTATAAAAGCAGTCACGGAAATAGAAAACAGAAATGAAATCAAATATGACATATGGAAGGACAGAGAAGAGTATTGGGAAAACTCATATCCTTTGCTTGAAAAGAAACTGAAATTAAATTTCTGAAAATGGGTTTGGTTGGTTGTACATTTTATATTCATCACGAGAAAATTATAGACTGTACAATCTGATTTAAAAGAATGGAACTGAATGATTTTTTTTCATTGTGTAACCACAAGTTAAAAATATATGTTTTCTAGGAAGGATATTTGTAGGAAGAAACATGACTCAGTGACTGAACAACAAGAAAGATATACACAAAAATTTTTCCTTCACTTAACTATGATTTTTCTTACTTGCCTTTTTCAACTGCTTATTTGAACATAAGAAATATTAACAATTAGTTTGTCAACCTTTTGTGAGATGAGAGCATATATCACATACTGCTGTTTGATGTTTTTCTTGAGGGGAAAAAGATCACAGAATGTTTGTCCGTTATATACTGTCACTTTAAGTAGAATGTAAATCTGAATTGACATAAAATGCAATTTATACATTCAAGAATTTGTATGTGTTTATATTTTAGGTGTCACATCACACTGTTGATTTTTAATATATGTTTAGTTTTGGTTGATAACAATTTAACATGTGAGATAGTGCTGAATTGTTTTTTTTTTTAAAGTGAAAGGCACATGAAAAAGAATGTGACAATATACTCTATGGACACATGGGTGATAAAAAGGAAATAGGAACACTTTCATTTACTTTAGAATATAAAATTTCAACAATACTTTTCTATACTTCTACACCCCCTTACATAAAGAAGGTGTATTATCCTCATTTTACACATGATGCCCCTCAGGCTTTGGCATTTTCAATATTGCACTTGGATTTTACAGAGCAAATTATGCTTAATTTGAAAAAATTTACTATAGCAGCTAGATAATAAAATTTACTAAACATAGTTAATATATTAATAGTAACAACATATCTCAAAATATAGCAAATTATTTTAAATAAATTTCCTTGGCTACTCTATTATATGGATAATAAAGAAAAGTCCAACTAGAATCAAATATTTCTTCAAGTGAGACAAGTTGCTTATTGCACATTCCTTTCTTATCCTTTCTGGTTGTTTTCTGTAGAACAGATTAGCTTATACTTTCGAGAGATTATTAAATAAATAAAAGTTCCACAGCAATTTCATCTATGTTTCTTTAACTTTAATGGTGATCTATTGAATCTGTATAAAAGTTGAGGAATTAGTTAACTGCCTAGCCTTGTCCCCTCTCTTTCCTTTAAATATTTAAAGGTATTATTAATCTTCCACTATTTACTTTTGAATAACATGTGTAAGGCTTATTTAGTTTTCTCTTTTCTACAATTCTCTATAAAGTAGAATGTACTTTTTTTAAAACAGAGAAACTTTATCCTAAATATGATACAAATTAACATCTTTGTCTATCCCTTAAAATTCTATCCAGTTTCATCTTATCTCAAAAGAGATTTAGAGTATGTAAAAAATTTAAGTTAACCTTTTATTTCTTTTATCTCTTTATTTTCTTGCTTCTTGTAGCTCAGTCCTCATATCAGCAATATTGGCATTAACTGAGAGCGCATTAAAGATCTAGAAGTTCAGCCTCTTTCCCACATCTGCTGATGTCAAGACTGAAGATTCACAAGATCCTTGGGAGACACCTGAGTGCCCTGCATTCTGAGAAATCCTAAATACACCTATACATGCTACAAAACTAATGAAAACCTAATAAAGTTGATGTGTGAGGAAATGAAAAAAAAAAAAAAAAATAAATAAGACTTTTAAAAGACCATCTAAAACAAGGGTCCCCAACCACCTGGACCAGGAACCATGGCCTTAAAAACTGGGCCAAAGGACAGGAAATGAGCAGTGAGTAAGCCAGTGAAGCCTCACCTGTACTTACAACCATGCCCATCACTCACATTACCACCTGTGCTCTGCCTCCTGTCAGATCAGTGGCAACTTGGATTCCCATAGGAGAGTAAACCCTACCATCAACTGTGCATGTAAAGGATTTAAGTTGTTCATTCCTTATGAGAATCTACTACCTGATGACCTGAGGTGGAGCTGAGGTGGTGATGCTAGCCCTGGGGAGTGGTTGTCACTGTCTCTTGTCACTACCAGATGGGACTGTCTAGTTGTGGGACAAGCTCAGGGCTCCCACTGATTCTGCATTATGGTGAGCTATATAATTATTTCATTATCTATCACAATATGATAACAATATAATAGAAATAAAGTGCACAGTAAGTGTATTGCACCTGAATCTTCATGAAACATTCCCCATCTCCCTGGTCCATGGAAAGATTATCTTGCATGAAACTAATCCTTGGTCCCAAAAAGACTGGGGACCATTGGTCTAAAGTATGGGTTATTTTTGTTTGTAGTTGTGCTGATTTTATGTATGCAACTGCTCTTACATTACACACTTTTATGTTAGCTTATAGAAAATTTCCCCCTAAAATGGTGAAGTGATACTCAAAGTAAATATTACACTGTGGAAAGAATTCCAGCACTCTCTCTTTCTTTTTTTTGGTGGGGGAGGCAGATGAGCCAGTTCCAGTGTACAAGTCAATAGCTACATGCTGTCTTTTTCTAATATTAGTTTATTCTGTCATTTAGTTCCATTTAGTGTCACGTTGTGTTAGAATTGTTAGAGTACACATACACCAGTTCAAGGAAAGAATGGTCATTCTTTGGAAATAATTGACAGAATAATAAACCTTTTACTACTCTATTTTGCAAGAAAGTCAAGACATATCAATAGTTACATCACTTCTGTAGTCCTTCTGAAGTCTGTATGGAATGCTATAAATGAATAGGTGACTTATCATATTTATTGAGAGAAAAGTAAAATGCTTTTGAAAGATGAATAAATATTTATTGTTAAGGTAAATTTAGCAGTCTGTTTTTTTCCTCATTCCTTAAACTCAACAGACTAACTAAGTAAACATGTTATAAATATCTTTTGAGAGCAAAGTATTATGCTGGGGGTTTCCTAGAAAGATAAATAAGATGCCTTTACTTAATCAAAGAATTAACAATTTGGTAGGAGGACATGAGGTATAAACAGAAAAAAATTCAGTGGACGTAAAGGTATCATTTGGAGAAGGCAATGGCAACCCACTCTAGTACTCTTGCCTGGAAAATCCCATGGACAGGAGCCTGGTAGGCTGCAGTCCATGGGGTCACTAGGAGTCGGACATGACTGAGTCATTTCACTTTCACTTTTCACTTTCATGCATTGGAGAAGGAAATGGCAACCCACTCCAGTGTTCTTGCCTGGAGAATCCCAGGAATGGGGGAGCCTGGTGGGCTGCCATTTATGGGGTCGCACAGAGTCGGACACGACTGAAGCGACTTAGCAGCAGCAGCAGCAACAGAGTCGGACACAACTGAAGCAACTTAGCAGCAGCAGCAGCAAGGTGTCATTAAAGAATACCAGTGGGGGGGGGGAGATAGGGGGAGAGATAACATCATTTAGCTTTTAAATCAAAAAGAAATTCATGAAGAAAAGATAAAATGTGGTCAGTTGCTAAAGACATCAGTCGGATTTGGCACCTGGTGAATAGTATCACATTGGAAAGCCGTGATGACAGGAAACAAAAGAAGTGGTTTATCTGGATGATTACATAGGAAACTGGAGGGGAGAAAAGTTAAAAATGATGTCTTGAGTGGGGCCAAATAAGGAAAGGAAAAATTATATGCAGCGTGTCTGGAAAGTTTTTGACTAAGTGAATAACAAAAGCAGTGATCTATTTAATAAACTACAACATTACATAGCTAAGTTGGAGAAAAGTAGAGTTATTTACAAGGTCTTCAGTAATCATGTTAAGAGAATAATCAGAATGGAAAGGAGGCATTATATATAGATGATGTAATGGAAGTAGTTGTGACACCAATTTGACAATAATTGGATAAAAAGAAATTCCTGAAGAATCAAAGATCACCCAAAGGAACTTAGCAAATTTAAGAAATAGTCCCATTTGTATAGTGAGGCTAAAGAACTGATTGTGTTAAGAAAAGGGTTTGGGACATGCCAAATTTATGATGCTAGTAGAAAATCTAGGGAGAAATGTAGAACAACCAGATGAAATGTATGTCTAAGGTTCAGAGTAAAAATTAAAGACCTAACAATTTAATTTGGTTTTCATTAATTCTGTAGTATGGATAATATGTAAATAGTTATTAGAGGTAATAGGTAAAGATGTAGAATGGCATGAGGGCAAGGAAACATATTTGAAAAGCATACAAAAGGACCAAGAAGTAAATTAGAGAACACAGTTTAAGGAGACACAGATGTAAAGAATAGAAAGTAGGGAATAAAAAAAAAAAAAAAAAAAAAAGTTCCAGAATAAGAGTCAGGGTAAATACAATGAAACCAAAGAAGAGAAGAATTGCAGCATTTATCAACTTCTTCAACAATTTAAGAAATCAAAAGGAACTAGAAAAAAAGAGATTATTATTGAATACAGACTTAAGCATCAGGCATGTTTGGACTTTTCAGATAGTATCTCCAGGATAATCTTCCTAAAATCTGGGACAATCTTTCAATTTTAAGGTCAGCTGATCTAATCAGCAACCTGTTTCCATAAGCAAAATCTTTTCTCTGCAGTACCTAGATCTGTGCTTCATTGAATATTGAAGGGATGTAAATCTTAGGAAAGCCATCCTTAGAATTCTACTTACCACAACTGGTATCTTCTTCTTCCAGGTCTATGTAACTGTTTCTGTGCATCTTATTTTCCACATTTCATGTCTAGTGCTAGACAGTCAATTTCCTGTTTCAGTTACCTCATTCTCAGGTTTTAAGTGACCTTAAGGTCTTCCAAGTGAACATAGAGTATTGTAAGTTGTACTTAGTACTGGAATGCTAAGGAGGGTGCCACAACACTCCTTTTTTCTGCGTCCAGTGTGAACCTATGGTTAAGGTGTTCAAAGGCAGAGCTTCTGCCACAAAAAAACTCTTTTTAATAAACAGTAAGATTTTCATTTATCTGTTGTGCTCTTGATTTCAGTTATTGCTTTGTCCCAGAACTCAACTTTATCTCAGTATTCACTATATGACCAATTCCTCTACCTGTCCAAATAATTATTGCTGTTTACAAACAGACAATCTCATATCCTGACATGATGAGCAGAAATTTTACTCTATTTCACAGTGAGGTTAGAAAAGCTAGGCTTAAAGAACATTATTAAACCACAGAATATTCCCATAATGAAGTTGAGGCCATAAACCATGGGAAAAATATTGGTTAAAAATTCAGATATTTTGTCTGGCATTTGTAGGCTAAAATTGAGAGACAATGAAGAATGAAATAATGTTTGTAAGGAAAGTATTTTCTTTAACACGGCAGGTATTTTTTGATTACTTATTATGTCAAGACACTGTGTATGTGTGTGCTCAGTCACTTCAATTGTGTCCTACTCTTTGTGACCCTATGGACTATAGACTACCAGGTTCCTTTGTCCATGGAATTTTCCAGACAAAAATACTAGAATGGGTTGCCATTTCCTCCTCCAGGGGATCTTCCCACCCCAGGGATTGAACCCAGGTTTCCTGTGTCTTCTGCACTGGCAGGTAGAATTTTTACCACTGAGCCACCTGGTAAGGTTTCAGACACTCTAAGGCACACTTAGATCTAAAATGTTACCCTTGCCATCAAGCAGCTCAGGATAACTGAGAAATGAAAAAGAAATAATTCAGGGATAATTAATAAGGAGCCAAATTAGGAAAAGTGAAAAGTGAAAAAATAGTAAAATTTGATGGGAATCACAGGGAAGGAAGAAGGTTCTGGTATTCTTCCATAAATATACCTTTGAGTGCTCCTGTTAAGTCATCAACATCCTTTCCAGCATCTCTCCTTCTGCAAGTCCTCTTGTGATAATGAAAATTAGATAAATGTGTTAAGGTAGAAAGGAAAATTGAATACCTCAGTGCAGAAAGAAAATTCCAGAGAAATAGAGGTTTCAAATGTCGACTGACAAAGGCATTTGAAACTTTCAATGATCATTTTTATTTTTTACTTTTTTCTATTTATTTTTCTTGTTTCTCAATGAAGATATTTTCCAATCTAAATTATTGATCTGTTGTGAATGTCAAAATTAAAAATATACAAGGTGCAAAGCTATGTCCAGACAGTATTATTAAAGTCATTCCTCTTTGTTGATGAACCTAAAAAATTGTTTAACAAATTTAAATTAGCAAACAAAATAGATTATTAATTAATGTATTAGGCAGTAACTCATTTAAATGAGGTAGCTAATTTGATAGATTCCAGAATTAGATCAAATTTAGAGCAGTAATTTATATTACTGAATTATATTCTAATTTATGAAGACAAAAGTATTAAGAACTGTATGGTCTATTGAGGGACTGCCAAAAAAATCATGGATTTTATTGCTGAGAAGGTTAAGTGTATAAATGTTTAATGACTTGAACCAACAAGCAAACATTTTTAAATGCAATAAAAATAAATGATAGATTTCCAAAGCAGTGCAATTGCTAATTTATGAACTATTAAACCTTACCAGCTGGGCTAGGTACTGCCAGGTACAGTCTTTTAATGAAGAAAGTCTTTTGCAAGCCAATAATATAACTATAATTTCTAATACATTATTATAGTTATATTATTGGCTTGCAAAAGACTTTCTTCATTAAAAGACTGTACCTGGGATTTGTACCAAGAATTTGAAATGTCATTTTCATTGGTAATGAATGGAGTGTTGGTATATAACTGAACTACAGGGATCTATTTATAACCACTTAACCACTCACTGAGGCTTGAGGATATGTATGGATGGTTTTTATGCAAAATAAACATATTCCAAGTGAGAATGATTTGTCACTTAGTCGAGACATTGTCTCAAGGTGCAAACGGTGCAGAGCATATTTTTCTCATTGTTCATCAAGATAGAAGCTGGAATCTAATTTGGAATGCAGCATCTTTCTCAGTTGGAATGAAAGCATTTTGCAGCCTATGAAACAAAGTTGCAGATATTTTGCTTTCTTTTTGTAATATGTTTTTATAGTTTCACAGTCAAACTCCAAGAAACAGGGACATATACATACTAAAAGGTACCAAGGATTTTTTAAAGAAATACATTTTAGGTATAGGATATTAGTTTTATAATGGAAATTATTAGTTTCTACCCATGTCAAACTGAGCTTTAATGTCCCACAATTCAAATTTGTTTATGTGTAAGTCATCTTTTAACTAGATGTAAAAGCTTATTATATATCTATATCTATCTATGGTGACCCAAGAACTAAAGAGCAGATAAAACCAAGGAGGGTCTTGGAATGCAAGAATGGAAAAACCAGACCCTTATCATCTTTTTCTTCCCATGTTGTAACTGTTAATGTATTTCAGGTTCTCCTGAGAAGTATAACCTGTCTCCCCTCCTACCCCACAGGCAGAAGACATTTGCCTTACTCTTCCCCCACGCAGGATACATGCCTCATCCAATCAATAAATGACCCACAAGACCCTCAGCCCAGTGGGCTAAGGACCCTTTGAGCTGGCCCGCTGTTCTAACAGTGTCTCCCACTCTAATAAACTTTATTTTCCTCTCATTCTGTTTCATGTCTGGAAATTCTTTTCCAACCCACACCCAGACCACAACACTAGCCACCCCCACTGAAGATCAAATACCTATTATTTTATTTCAGATATTGTTCTAAGCCATTGAAATACTCTGGTTTACAACTACTAAATTCAACATTTCCAACTTCAGAAATTATTGTTTTTTAGTAAATTCCAAAAAGGAAATAAATGCCTGAATAGTACTCATTGTTTATAGAACTATCACCTCTAATAGCAGAATTATATTGAAAACAAATTTTAATTTTGCACAGTAACAGGCCAATAAATATAAATCTGCAAGATGTGCCTTTATGGGGATCATGATCTATCAACTACTGCAAATGACCTTGAAAACCCAAACTATCATCAAACCATGCAAACATTATTGGATTTCTGTCAAGAGTATAAAACATTTAAAGAAAAATAATAGAAGGTCATTGGAAGTTGCAAAGTAGTATGTAAGAACATTTGCCAGATCTTAGATTAACAATGTTGAAATTCTATCTGTACAAGCATAAATTAGTCAACATGGTCTATGGCAATTTCTAGGACATTTAAATAAGAATGTTCAACAAAGACACATTTTCACTTAGGAAAGTTATATGTAAGAAGTAAATATTTCAAGGTAAAGAATAAAGGCTGTTTAGTTTGTCAAATGCATTTTTGTTCCTATATTTTTTAATTGTTCCTATATTTTTTAATTAATAATTATTTTGTAGGTTGCCTAAAGCAGTCTTTCCTAGGACACTGCTGACTAAAAGCTTTCAGATGTATTTATTATCTCCAAAAGAACACCATTCCTGTTTACAGTGATAGAAAATAGACTACATTTTTTAAATTTGCTATGTAACTTATGTCTGCAAAAATTTTAATGCTAAATTTTGTCATATTAATATATATGTCTATAAATTGTATAAAAAAGAGAAATAAATGGAGCTTATTTCATCTGGGAGGGATATTATATATCATTTATGGATGAAAGTGAATGCACATATATCTATCTGTTCACTGTGTAAATGAGAACTATAAGAGAGACTAAATCAATAAGTCAATTAAGCATAAGAAGTCAAAGGACTTTTTGATATGAATTGCTGTTTCCCAAAAATTTCTAATAAAAGTTCATTATGGACAGCTGTCTCATATGAGTGTTTATAGTAGGGAGAGGGGTGAGGGATTCAAGAAGAAAAGATAACTCTGAATGTGATGGCTTTGTAAAGTATAAAATTGACTAGGCTGAATTTCATTTCTTTATTATTAAAAATTAATAGCAATTAATTATTAATATTATTAATAATTGTGATTATTATTTTCTTGTGTGTTTCCATTTAGGATGGGTCACAGGGGGATTCTTAGGGGAACTGGAGGGCACGAGGGAAGAAGCAGCCATTTTTTAACTCATATCCAATGCCTCCCATCTGCTGACTCACACTGCTGACATGGGGCAACAACTAGGGCTGCACCTTCTTTATCTTCCCTAGGATTCTCTGGCTTTGCTAACTCCTGGGCCACAGATGTGTGTTCAGTTTCATGATGAATGACCCTGGTTTATGAAAAACACCTTCATCATCAAATGAGATGGAACAAGAACAGAAAGTGTGTCAGCTCATCTTCTGAGAATCCAACTTGTTTTTGAGTGTTTCAGACTGCCTTGATCTCCCTCATTTTAAACCTGTCTTCCACAAGTGGCTCATACCCATGGCTGTCAAGCCCACATCATATGTAGAAATAACAGACTTACAGACACATGTTACCCAGCTCACATGATTCCATTATTGTATATGGCTACTTTATTATAGCAAATCTATCTATCTATCTGTCTGTCTGTCTATTACAGCAGTGGCCACAGGACTGGGAAAGTTTAGTTTTCATTCCAGTCTTAAATAAAGGCTTTGCTAAAGATTGTTCAAACTACCATACAATTGTGCTCATTTCACAGGCTAGCAAGGTTATGCTCAAAATCCTTCAAGCTATGCTTTGGCAATACGTGAACCAAGAAATTTCAGATGTACAAGCTGAGCTTCAGAGAGGCAGAGGAACCAGTGATCAAATTGCCAACATCTATTAGATCATGGAGAAAGCAAGGGGGTTCCAAAAAAACATCTATTTCTGCTTCACTGACTATATTAAAGCCTTTGACTGTGTGGGTCACAACAACTTGTGGAAAATTCTTCAAGTGATGGGAGTACCAGACCACCTTACTTGTCCCCTGAGAAACCTGTATGAAAGTCAAGACGGAGCAGTTAGAACTGGACATGGAACAATTGACAGGATCAAAATTGGGAAAGAAGTACAACAAGGCTGTCTATTGTCACCCTATTGATTTGAGCTATATGAAGAGGGTGGGCTATGTGTCATATCCAACTCTTTGCTAACCCATGTACTGAAGCCTGCAGGCTTCCTCTGCCCATAAGATTTCCCAGGCAAGGATACTTGAGTGGGTTGCCATTTTCTTCTCCAGGAAATCTTCCCAATGCAGAGAATGTCCCTGCATCTGCCCTTGATTTCATGCATTTATGGGTGGATTCTTTATCATTGAGCCATCTGGGAAACCTAGAGCATATCATGTGAAATGCCAGGCTGGATGAACATAGGCTGAAATCAAGATTGCTGGGAGAAATATCAACAACCTCAGATGTGCAGATAATACCACTCTAATGGCAAAGAATCAATGAAAAAAAATAGAAAAAAAATAGAATAAAACAATAGAATGGGAAAGTCTAGAGATCTCTTCAAGAAAATTAGAGATACCAGGAGAACATTTCATGCAAAGATGGGCTCAATAAAGGATAGCAATAGTATGGACCTAACAGAAGCAGAAGATATTAAGAAGAGGTGGCAAGAATACACAGAAGAACTATGCAAAAGAGATCTTAATGAACCAGATAAACACAATGGTGTGATCACTCACCTAGAACCAGTCATCCTGAAGTGGGAAGTCAATTGGGCCCTGGGAAGCATCACTATGAACAAAGCCAGTGGAGGTCATGGAATTCCAGCTGAGCCATTTCCAATCCTAAAAGATAATGCTGTGAAAGTGTTATATTCATATGGCAGCAAATTTGGAAAACTCAGCAGTGTCTACAGGACAGGAAAAGGTCAGTTTTCATTCCAATCTTAAAGAAAGTCAATGCCAAAAATGGTTCAAACTACCACACAATTGCACTCATCTTGCAAGCTAGCAAAGTAATACTCAAAATTCTCCAAGTTAGGCTTCAACAGTGTGTGAACCAAGAACTTATAAATGTTCAAGGTGAATTTAGAAAAGGCAGAGGAACCACAGAACAAATTGCCAACATCCATTGGATCAGAGAAAAAGCAAGAGAATTTCAGAAAAACATCTACTTCTGCTTCATTGAAGATGCTAAAACCTATGTGTGGATCACAATAAACAGTGGAAAATTCTTCAAGAGACAGGAATATCAGACCACCTTACCTGTATTCTGAGAAACCTATATGCAGGTCAAGAAGCAACAGTTAAAACCGGACATGTAACAACAGACTGTTTCCAAATTGGAAAGTACATTAAGGCTGTTTATTGTTACCCTACTTAATTAACTTATATGCAGAGTATGTCATGTGAAATGCAAGGCTGGATGAAGCACAAGCTGGAATCAAGACTGCCAGGAGAAATATCAATAACCTCATATATGCTAATGACACCACCTTTACGCAGGAATCAAAGAGGAACTAAAGAGCCTCTTGATGAAGGTGAAAGAAGAGAATGAAAAAGGTGGCTTAGAACTCAACATTCAAAAAAACTAAGATCATGGCATCCAAGTTCATCACTTCATGACAAATAGATGGGGAAACAATGGAAACTATGGCAGATTTTATTGTCTTGGGGTCCAGAGTCATTGCAGATGGTGATTGCAGCCATGAAATTAAAAGAAGCTTACTCCATGGAAGAAAAGCTATGACAGACCTAGACAGCATATTAAAAAACAGAGATATTGCTTTGCCAACAAAGTTCCATAGAGTCAAAGCTATGGTTTTTCCAGTAGTCATATATGGATGTGAGAGTTGGACCATAAAGAAAGCTGAGCACCAAAGAACTGATGCTTTTGAGTGGTGGTTTTGAAGAAGACTCTTGAGAATCTCTGGGATTGCAAGGGTCAAACTAATCAATTCTAAAGGAAATTAATCCTGAATATTCATTGGAGGGACTGATGCTGATGCTGAAGCTCAAGCTCCCATACTCTGGCCACCTTATGTGAAGATCTGACTCATTAGAAAAAATCCTGATGGTGGGAAAGATTGAAGGCAGGAGGAGAAGGGGCAAACAGAGAATGAGATGGTTTGAAGGTACCACCAACTCAATGGACATGAGTTTGCACAAGCTCCAGGAGATGATGAAGGGCAGGGAAGCCTGGCATGCTGCAGTCCATAGGGTCACAAAGATTTGGACACAACTGAGGGGTTAAACAGCAACAATGATGAAATGACTAATTTTTTCAGTGTCAAAACAGAAATGAAAAATCAGCCATAGGATATAGAAATGATAATGAGAATTTAGTAGATGCAAAAATCAGAGCCCAGAGAATCTAAGAGAAATTTTAACCCACAGAAATTCATGGGGTGCTTTTAGGATTGTTAAGATACTTTAAGTAACCTAGACAGAAATATGAGTTACATTCTTCACTATAAGCTTTATTCAAGTTTTTTTCTGCTTTGCTTATTTAAAAATCCAACTCCCACAGAACTTTCTATTAAAAAAAAATACAAGTCTGATGTCAGTCATGTATATAAAATGATTTCCTTTTCCAATGAGATATAGTCCAAGCACTGTAATATAACATTCCCATTTATTTTAGATATAAACACTATTTCAATATTGTTTATGTATTAGGAAATCTGTCAGGCTTTAAGGATAGTCAGACAAGTATCTTAATCCCTTGGATGTTGCTTTCTACTTATTTTGAGGATGGACTTCTCTGCTGGCCCAATGGGTAAGACTACATGCTCCTAATGGAGAGGGCCATGGTTCAATCCCTGATCAGGTATCTAGATTCCATGTGCTTCAACTAAAGATTCTGCATGCCTCAACAAAACTGAAGATTCCACATGCTGCAAATAAGACCTTGCAAAGCCAAGTAAAATGAATAAATAAATAAATATTTTAAAATATATATGTAAGTAAATGTTATTTTGATGACTATGTTCATTCATACAGAAAATAAAACAAAAAGTTAGGGTTTCATACCTGTCTTTTCCTATGAAATAGTCTAACAATGATGTCTTTCTCAAGAAAAAAAATTCTTCTGCTTCATTTCAAGCACAGTTAAGGTAAACCTTTTTGTTATATTAATATTTTTTAAAAGCCCCTGGCTTTTCTATTCTTTTCTATCTTGTTAATGTTTTTTTATTAATAAAAGTCATCATCTGTAATGCTCTTTGATTCTCTACACTGTCATTTTTGGTTGTCTAAAGTGGACAATAAAGAGGCTTCACTTTTCCCTGTTGAAACTGAGAGGTTTTCCTCCCTTTCTTTTTCTCAGAGCATTTACCTTAGAAAACCATTAAATAATTGTTTTCTCATCTCTTTGAAATGTATACAAATACTTTCAAAGTCTAGATTGGCCTTTAATAGGCTGGACTTTTGTTAATTTTCTGAAACCAGAAAAATCTTGAGAACTTGAGAATCCTCTCTTTGAAACATCAGCATCAAGGAAGAGAGCAACCAGAGTTCCCAGTGCCTGTATTTGGAAAGAATTGTGCTGTTTCAGAAGACTATTGAGAATCCCTTGGAGTGCAAGGAAATAAAACCAGTTAATCCGAAAGAAAATCAACCAAGAATATTCAATGGAAGGACTGATGCTGAAGCTGAAACTCCAATACTTTGGCCACCTCATGCAAAGAGCTGACTCACTGGAAAAGACCCTGATGCTGGGAAAGACTAAAGGCAGGAGGAGAAGGGGATGACAGAGGATGAGATGATTGGATGGCATCACCGACTCAATGGACATGAGTTTGAGCAAGATCCAGGTAAGCCTGGTGTGCTGCAGTCCATGGGGTCGCAAAGAGTCAGACACAATTGAGCAACTGAACTGAACTGATATATGGAAAGAAACCTAACTTCAGTTCAGTTCAGTCACTCAGTCGTGTCCGACTCTTTGCGACCCCATGAATCGCAGCACACCAGGTCTCCCTGTCCATCACCAACTCCCAGAGTTCACTCAGATTCATGTCCATCGAGTCATGCCATCCAGCCATCTCATCCTAGGTTGTCCCCTTCTCCTCCTGCCCCCAATCCCTCCCAGCATCAAAGTCTTTTCCAATGAGTCAACTCTTCGCATGAGGTGGCCAAAGTATTGGAGTTTCAGCTTTAGCATCATTCCTTCCAAAGACATCCCAGGGCTGATCTCCTTCAGAGTCGACTGGGTGGATTTCCTTGCAGTCCAAGGGACACTCAAGAGTCTTCTCCAACACCACAGTTCAAAAGCATCAATTCTT
>SJYT01066612.1:39115-59342 GCA_006410635.1 Cephalophus harveyi
GAGTCTTCTCCAACACCACAGTTCAAAAGCATCAATTCTTCAGTGATCAGCCTTCTTCACAGTCCAACTCTCACATCCATACATGACTACTGGAAAAACCATAGCCTTGACTAGACAGACCTTAATCAGCAAAGTAATGTCTCTGCTTTTGAATATGCTATCTAGGTTGGTCATAACTTTTCTTCCAAGGAGTAAGCGTCTTTTAATTTCATGGTTGCAGTCACCATCTGCAGTGATTTTGGAACCCAAAAAGATAAAGTCTGATACTGTTCCCACTGCTTCCCCATCTATTTCCCATGCTTAGGTGGGTCTTATTCCAAGTGACAAAAATACCTCTTGTCATTAAGAGATGAGAAGTAGCTTTTTGTTCCTCCAGATAAAGTCAATTTGCCAGCATAAATGGTCACCCTGCTGCTGCTGCTGCTAAGTCACTTCAGTCATGTCCGACTCTATGCAACCACATGGACTGCAGCCCACCAGGCTCACCCGTCCTGGGATTCTCCAGGCAAGAACACTGGAGTTGGTTGCCATTTCCTTCTCCAATGCATGAAAGTGAAAAGTCAAAGTGAAGTCGCTCAGTCATGTCCGACTCTTCCCGACCCCATGGACTGCAGCCTACCAGGCTCCTCTGTCCATGGGATTTTCCAGGCAAGAGTACTGGAGTGGGCTGCCATTGCCTTCTCCGAATGGTCACCCTAATTACCAAGTAAAACTAGGATACCCTATATGTGATAAATGATGTTGTCAAGTCCTCTGACTTAAGAAGTGGTTACAATTAATCTTGAAAACATGTATGTAATGGGTTGTATCTGCTTAAATATCTAAAAGACTGAGGATTCCTTCTGTTTTTGGAACATTTTAGCAGATTGCCCACAGTGTACATGACATTCAGGTTTAATGTTAATTCCATAACAGTTTTCTTTGCTTCTTTTGTGGATAAATTTTCCAGGTTAGAAGAATTTTTAAAAATGATTTCCCTACAAAACTCAGAAACTGTTTTCCTGCTGATATATTTGTTCAAGTTTTCCTTGAGAATTGATTTTTTTTCTTCTTAAAATATTTCATCTTAAATGACCTTTATAATGAGCTTAAGACTTTTTTTTTGATGAAAATTTGAAAACATCTTTTTCTAAAGTATATGTATATATGTGTGTGTGTGTTTATAACACTGTCCTTTTAAGAAAATTGAAACGATCTGCTTGTGCCTTTAACTCTATATTAAATTTAAAGAAGTTTCTCTATTACTGTCTCATGTAGATGGTTTTCTTTCTGAGGCATGACTGACATGTAAAAAGCTTTATATATTTAATGTATACAACAAGAGTTTGGTCATAAACCATACCCACCGTTCAGTCCATAAATATATTCATCACCTCCCAAAATTTCTTCACATGTCCTTTATTAATATTGGTGTGTGTTTGTGGGTGAGTGTGTGTGTGTGTGTGTGTGTGTATGGTAAGAACACTTAACATAGGATTTACCCTCTTAGAACATTTTAAGTATGCAATGTACTATTGATAGCTATGGGCATTATGCTGTAGAGATCTTCATAACTTTATCTTATAAAAATGAAACTTTGTACCCTTTGAACATCAAATTCCTTCTTCAATTTCCCCTTTCTGCAGATCCTGGCAATCACAAACTCTGCTTCTGTGAGTTTGGCTCTTTTAGATAAGCCAAAGAAATAAGATCATAGGATATTTGTCTTATTATGCATAGGACTTCACATCATAATATGACAGGTTCATCTATGTTGTCACAAGGGCAGAATTTTCTTATTTTTTTTAACTCAAGAATATTCCATGGTATGTGTATACCATGTTATCTTTATTTTTTATCCATTGATGGACATTTAGATTGCTTCTATGTCTTTGTCATTGTGAATAACTTCAGTAAATGTGGGAGTACAGATCTCTCTTTAGATCTTGATGTAAAATCCTTTGCATAAATACCTAGAAGTAGAACTTCTGAATCATATTGTAGTTCTGCTGTGTTTTTTTGCCTGTTTGTTTATTTAGGAACCTCCGTGTTGTTTTCTATTGTGCCTGAACCAATTTATATTTCCTCCAACAGCATATGAAAGTTGCCTTCTCTCCATATGCTTTCCATTTGCCTTTTTTATGATGTACATTCATTGTCATTTTGATTTGCATTTTCCTGATGATTAGTGATGTTTACCACATTTTCATTTACTTGTTGGCCTTTTTTATCTCTCCTATAGAAAAATATATATTCAAGACCTATGTTCATTTTGGTGGGAGTTATTTTTTCTTGCTACTGAATTACATTTTTAAAAATATATTTTGGATAAAAATCTTTTATCTGGTAGGTGGTTTGCAAATATTTTCTCACATTCTGAAGTTGTCTTTTCATTTTGTTGACAGCACCCTTTGCTGTGCAGAAGCTCTTGTTCTTAGTTGCTCAGTCATGTCCAACTCTTTGCAACCCCATGGACTACAGCCCACCAGTCTCCTATGTCCATGGGGATTCTCCAGGCAAGAACACTGGATGGGTTACCATGCCCTTCTCCAGGGGGTCCTTCATAAGTCAGTATCTAATTCAGGTCTCCCACATTGCAGGTAGCTTCTTACTGACTGAGCTATCAGGGAAGCCCAGTTAAAAACTCACTTTTTTTTTTTTTCTTTTGTTACCTGTGCTTTTGGTGTTATACCCAAAACTTAACCTGGACAAATACCATGGCTCTCTCTGAATTCTCAACAATGTGACCGCCCAAGGAAGCAAGAAGGACCTAAACTACATTCAACTGGATGAGCTTCATTATTCATACACTTGAGCAGTGGTTTTAGGGATACTGGTCTTCCCTCACAATAAGTTTGAGAAGCAGGAGCCAGGAAGTAACACAAGGATCAAAGAGTACTGCAGGCTTTCATGTCAATTTTGAAATGTGCAATAAGATCTGTGTGAATGGGGATGATAGCCTACCCTCTGTGGAAGTGAATGGAGTCCAATCCAAGGTGAGGTGCCTGGTAGGAAATGCCATCAAATGGAACTTTCCCAAGTTCCTCACTGACAAAAGTGCTGTGTGGTGACATGGTATGGTCCCATGGAAGAGCCCCTGATAGAGAAGAACCTGCACACTACCTATATCCCCACAAGTGTGCTCCCATTGGAACCTGCTGCCTGTGACCCTTGCAGCCTTCAAGCCACTGCCCATGATGGTCTGCTTATAAACCACCCCTGGTGGTGTATACTCAGGGAACACAGAGTGCAACCCTGCTCGAAAAATTTCCTCTACCAAGCCCAGGGCTCGTAGTCCTGACCTAGGCTTTCCTGTGGGAATTCAAATGTAGGATCAAAAAAAGAAAAGTAAAGCTAACATCAAGTAATTTTCCCTGTATGCTTTCTTCTAGAAGTTTTATAATTTTAGATGTTCAGTTCACTTCAGTTCAGTTGCTCAGTCATGTCTGACTCTTTGAGACCACCACCCCCCCAATCGACTGCAGCATGCCAGGCCTCCTGTCCATCACAAAGTTGGCTTAAAGCTCAACATTCAGAAAACAAAGATCATAGCATCTGGTCCCATCACTTCATGGGAAATAGGTGGGGAAACAGTGGAAACAGTGTCAGACTTTATTCTTTTGGGCTCCAAAATTACTGCAGATGGTGATTGCAGCCATGATATTAAAAGACGCTTACTCCTTGAAGGAAAGGTTATGACCAACCTAGATAGCATATTCAAAAGCAGAGACATTACTTTGCCAACAAAGGTCCGTCTAGTCAAGGCTATGGTTTTTCCAGTGGTCATGTATGGACGTGAGAGTTGGACTGTGAAGAAAGCTGAGTGCCGAAGAATTGATGCTTTTGAACTGTGGTGTTGGAGAAGACTCTTGAGAGTCCCTTGGACTGCAAGGAGATCCAACCAGTCCATTCTGAAGATCAGCCCTGGGATTTCTTTGGAAGGAATGATGCTAAAGCTGAAACTCCAGTACTTTGGCCACCTCATGCGAAGAGTTGACTCACTGGAAAAGACTTTGATGCTGGGAGGGATTGGGGGCAGGAGGAGAAGGGGACGACAGAAGATGAGATGGCTGGATGGCATCACTGACTAGATGGATGTGAGTCTGAGTGAACTCCGGAAGTTGGTGATGGATGGGGAGGCCTGGCGTGCTCCAATTCATGGGTTCGCAAAAAGTCGGACATGACTGAGTGACTGAACTGAAGTGAACTGATGAACATTGAGTCAATGATGCCATCCAACCATTTCATCCTCTGTCTTCTGCTTTTCCTCCTGCCCTCAATCTTTCCCAGCATCAGGGTCTTTTTCCAAAGAGTCACTTCTTCGCATCAGGTAGCCAAAGTATTGGAATTTCAGCTTCAGTATCAGTCCTTCCACTAACCATTCAAGACTGATTTCCATTAGGATAGACTGGTTGGATCTCCTTGCAGCCCAAGGGACTCTCAAGAGTCTTCTCCAACACCACAGTTCAAAAGCATCAATTCTTCAGTGCTCAGTTTTATTTATAGTTCAACTCTCACATCCATACATGACTTTTGGAAAAAACATAGCCTTGACTAGAAGAACCTTTGTGGCAAAGTAATGTCTCTGTTTTTTAGTATGCTCTCTGCTGCTGCTAAGTCGCTTCAGTCGTGTCCGACTCTGTGCGACCCCACAGACGGCAGCCCACCAGGCTTCCCCGTCCCTGGGATTCTCCAGGCAAGAACACTGGAGTGGGTTGTCATTTCCTTCTCCAATGCATGAAAGTGAAAAGTGAAAGGGAAGTCGCTCAGTCGTGTCCGACTCTTCGCGACCCCATGGACTGCAGCTCACCAGGCTCCTCTGTCCAAGGGATTTTCCAGGCAAGAGTACTGGAGTGGGCTGCCATTGCCTCTAGCATGCTCTCTAGGTTGGTCATAACTTTTCTTCCAAGGAGTAAGCGCCTTTTTCTTTCATAGCTGCAGTCGCCATGTGCAGTGACTTTGAAGCCAAAAAAAAAAAAAAAGTTAGCCACTGTTTCCACTGTTTCCCCATCTATTTGCCATGAAGTGACAGGAGCAGAGGCCACGCTCTTAGTTTTCTGAATGTTGAGCTTTAAGTCAACTTTTTCACTCTCCTCTTTCACTTTCATCAAGAGACGGTTGAGTTCTTCACTTTCTGCCATAAGGATGGTGTCATCTGCATACCTGAGGTTATTGATATTTCTTCCAGCAATCTTGATTCCAGCAAGCTTGTGCTTCATCCAGCCCAGCATTTTTCATGATGTTATGTGCATATAAGTTAAATAAGCAGGGTTACAATATACAGCCTTAGCATACTCATTTCCCTATTTGTAACCAGACTGTTGTTCCACATCCAATTCTGTTTCTTCCTGACTTGCATACAGATTTCTCAAGAGTCAGGTCAAATGGTTTGGTATTCCCATCTCTTTCAGAATTTTCCACAATTTACTGTGATCCACACAGTCAAAGGCTTTGACATAGTCAATAAAGCAGAAGTAGATGTTTTTCTGGAACTCTCTTGCTTTTTCAATGATCTAGCAGATGTTGTCCATTTTATCTCTGGTGCCTCTGCCTTTTCTAAAACCAACTTGAACATCTGGAAGTCCCTGCTTCACGTATTGTTGAAGCCTGGCTTGGAGCTTTACTAACATGTGAGATGAGTATAATTGTGTAGTAGATTGAGCACTCTTTGGCATTCCCTTTCTTGGGGATTGGAATGAAAACTGACATTTTCTAGTCCCTTGGCCACTGCTGAGTTTTCTAAATTTGCTGGCATATTGAGTGCAGTAATTTCACAGCATCATTTTAGGATTTGAAATATCTCAACTGGAATTCCATCACCTCCACTACCTTTGTTCATAGTGATGCTTCCTAAGGCCCACTTGACTTCATATTCCAGGATGTCTGGCTTTAGGTAAGTGATCACACCATAGTGATTATGTGGGTCATGAATATCTTCTTTGTACAGTTCTTCTGTGTATTCTTGCCACCTCTTCTTAATATCTTCTGCTTCTGTTAAGTCCATACCATTTCTGCCCTTTATTGACCCCTTCTTTGCCTGAAATGTTCCCTTGGTATCTATAACTTTCTTGAAGTGATATCTAATCTTTCCCATTCTATTGTTTTCCTCTATTTATTTGCACTGATCACTGAGGAAGGCTTTCTTAACTCTCCTTGCTATTCTTTGGAACTCTGCATTGAAAAGTGTATAATTTTCCCTTTCTCCTTTGCTTTTGGCTTCTCTTTTCATAGCTATTTGTATGGCCTCTTCAGACAGCCATTTTGCTTTTTTGCATTTCTTTTTCTTGGAGATGGTCTTACTCCCTGTCTCCTTTACAATATCATGAACCTGTGTCCATAGTTCATCAGGCACTCTATCAGATCTAGTCCCTTAAATCTATTTCTCACTTCCAATGTATAATCTCACTTCCACTGTATACAGATTTTAGGCCTTCCCTTTAAGTTATTAACCCATTTTGAGTTGATTTGGTGTAACATATGGGTCTGCTTTTACTTTTTTTTACATGTAGTTATCCAGTTTTCCCAGCACCATTTGTTGAAGAATTCATTCTTTTCCCATTTTGCATTCTTGACACACTTTGTGTAAGATTAGTTGGCCATGTATGCTTGTGTTTATTTCTAAGGTCTCTATTTCTTTCTTTTGTTCTAAGGGTCTGGTTTTTATATCAGTATCATACTATATTGATTATCATAACTTCATAATATAATTTAAAATAAAGTTTATGCCTCTAGATTTCCTTTTTTGTGTTCAAGTTTGCTTTATCTATTCAGAGTTTTTTGTGATTCATATAAATTTTAGGATTTCTTTTTAACTTCTGTGAAAAGTCCCATTGGAATTTTGATAGGGATTCCACTTACTCTGTTGATCACTTTGAATGAATGCTCACTATATCAGTTATCCTAATCCATGAACACAAGATATATTTCCAATTATGTGTGTCTTCTTTAAATGAAACATCAGTCATTTGTAAGTTGGGCCAAAAAACTTACTTCAGGGTATAGCTTTTATGTTTGTGACTTGTTAGCTGGCTCAAGAAAAGCATACCTGTTGTGCAAGGTTTAGGGAAGTTCAGATGTTGAATTAAAAAAATATATGAAAATGGACTTAAGTTTCTTGCAAATCTAAGGAAGATACTTGAAGCTGATAATTAGCAATATATTTATAGACATTCATTGTCTTTTTGTCAGTCCTTTAGTTTATAATTTATTGTAGCTTAAGCTTTATGGAATTATGGTAGGAAACTATTTTAAACCCCGATTAGTTATATTTAATAACTAACTATAAAATAACACAATAAATAACTATGTTTAGTTATAAATAAACATACACGAACTATGTAATTCTTGATTTAAAAAAAAACAGAATAAGGAAAAATATTGTGATAATAAGCATAATTTATATTCAAAATTGAATAACCAATTAACCAATTTGTATGTGTTCAGGTTGGAACATGTGCTAATCTGAGAAAATTTAAAGATTTAATTATCACAGAAAATTGTTAGCTTTGTTTTACTTTTCTTTATGCACTGAAACCTAGCTAACCAATTCACAAATATATAACATTATGAAAAAATGTTAGGGTGTGAGGAAATGGCCAGATCTTCACAAGTTCATACTCCATAATCAGTTATAAACAAAAGAATATGTGAAGTTAGAAGTCTTCTTGCTAAATATTTGCTAATGTAAAATCTTCTAAGTTGAAATGAACATATGAGAGATACAGAATTAGAAAACATTGCTTTATAATTACATTAATTCTGATTTCTTTTCCCAGTGTATTTTGAGTTAATAAAGTTAAAACCCTTGGGCTGGATGATCTGAAGGAATACTTTAAGAAGCTGGAATATATACTGGAATTGAGCAAGATTTACCATGTAATCTTTGGATGAGGATGAAGATTGTAAGGCAGGAATTTTGAAGCCAGTCTTGATGAGCTGGAACTTTATTAGTTTAGTTCCAAGGAAGAAGCTGTGGTCTTGGTAAGGAAGCAAGTTTGAATATTTTATAAGTTATCTTACTGGAATAAGTGCTTCCTGAGGAAAATAGTTATTTTTTTGCTTGGTTTCCCATATTGCAGAATTTTATGCTTGATTTCAGTTCAAAGAATAAAAGGTAATTTAGAACAAAGTATGTAAGCATATAAGATACAAACATTTACACAGTATTTTATATGAATGCTTTCCTTCTTGAGTTATAGAAAAAAGAATGACTACCAAGAAAAATCACTTCCAATTTTGCAGATTGTTGGCTTAAATGTTTCCTTCAAAACATATTGCAAGTTGATAAACAAGAAGCACACACAAAAGAGAATCATATTGAGTTTCAGTATCACTACCAGGCGTAAAGTAAAAGGGCAATAGTTTCATTCCAGTTAAACTCCATAGTTGCAGATAACAGTCCAATATAATCACTATAAACAACAGGATTTCTTACAGTGTATTATTTTGCCTACAAAATTTCTAGAAGACCAGATAAGTAAGGTTTGATGTTATGTTTCTAGTAATGAAGTCCACCCCACAAGTCTTCAAAGCAAATTTATATGAACTAGTAAAATATTTTCCTCTGAGCAGAAACAACTCCGTAAATAAATAGCTTGGCAAAGGCATGCAGCCTGAGTCATAGCATAGTGTGAACTATGTGCAACAATGCAGCAACCCTGGAATGACCTAGTCAAGAAAATACCTAGATATAACTGGAATTCTTCCAGTGGAAATCTTACAAAAGTAATGCCTAATACCTGAGGCCTAGAACATCAGAGACAGAAAAACAGTTTGTCAGAACTGTCTTAAGAGAAACAAATGCTTGTACCACGTCTTTACATTTCCAGCCACCACATCACATTAATCATTTTTGCCAAGTCTTATGTGGATGCATCTACTTGGCTTAACTGTGGTCACTTGCTGAGTCTTTTATGTGAAAGAATTGGATGTATTTCTTTTGAGAGTTCGGTTGCAATGGTAAAGGAACACTAAGTTGAAGGAGATTGGATTGTGTCCAGTTCAGTTAAGTTCAGTTACTCAGTCATGTCTGACTTTTCGTGACCCCATGAACTGCAGCACACCAGGCCTCCCTGTCCATAACCACTGCCAGAGTCTACCCAAACCCATGTCCATTGAGTCAGTGATGCCATCCAACCATCTCATCCTCTATCGTCCATTTCTCCTCCTGCCTTCAATCTTTCCCAGCATCAGGGTCTTTTCAAATGAGTCAGCTCTTAGTATGAGGTGGCCAAAGTATTGGAGTTTCCACTTCAGCATCAGTCCTTCCACTGAACACCCAGGATTAATCTCCTTTAGGATGGACTGGTTGGATCTTCTTGCAGTCCAAGGACTCTCAAGAGTCTTCTCCAACACCACAGTTCAAAAGCATCAATTCTTCTGTGCTCAGCTTTCTTTATAGACCAACTCTCACATCCATAATGACTACTGGAAAAACCATAGCCTTGACTAGACGGACCTTTGTTGACAAAGTAATGTTTCTGCTTTTTAATATGCTTACTGGTTGGTCATAACTTTCCTTCCAGGGAGTAACTGTCTTTTAATTTCATGGCTGCAGACACTATATGCAGTGATTTTGGAGCCCCCCCAAAAATAAAGTCAGCCACTGTTTCCACTGTCTCCCTATCTATTTCCCATGAAGTGATGGGACCAGATGCCTTGATCTTCATTTTCTGAATGTTGAGCTTTAAGCCAACTTTTTCACTCTCCTTTTTCACTTTCATCAAGAGGCTTTTTAGTTCCTCTTCACTTTCTGCCATAAGGGTAGTGTCATCTGCTTATCTGAGCTTGTTGATATTTCCCCCAGCAATCTTGGTTCCAGCTTTTGCTTCCTCAGGCTGGTGTTTCTCATGAACTGCATAGAAGTTAAATAAGCAGGGTGACATCATACAGCCTTGACATACTCCTTTTCCTATTTGGAAACAATCTGTTGTTCCATGTCCAATTCTAACTGTTGCTTCCTGACCTGCATAGAGGTTTCTCAAGAGGCAGGTCAGGTGGTCTGGTATTCCTATCTCTTTCAGAAATTTCCACAGTTTATTGTGATCCACACAGTCAAAGGCTTTGACATTGTCAATAAAGCAGAAATAGATGTTTTTCTGGAACTCTCTTGCTTTTTTCTATGATTCAGCTGATGTTGGCAATTTGATCTCTGGTTCTTCTGCCTATTTTAAAACCAGTTTGAAAATCTGGAAGTTCACAGTTCATGTATTGTTGAAGCCTCACCTTATGGCAGAAAGTGAAGAGGACTAAAAAGCCTCTTGATGAAAGTGAAAAAGGAGAGTGAAAAAGTTGGCTTAAAGCTCAACATTGAGAAAACGAAGGTCATGGCATCTGGTCCCATCATTTCATGGCAAATAGATGGGGAAACAGTGGAAACAGTGTCAGATTTTCTTTTGGGCTCCAAAATCACTGCAGATGGTGATTGCAACCATGAAATTAAAAGATGCTTACTCCTTGGAAGGAAAGTTATGACCAACCTAGATAGCATATTAAAAAGCAGAGACATTAGTTTGCCAACAAAAGTCTGTCTCATCAAGGCTACTGTTTTTCCAGTAGTCATGTATGGATGTGAGTTGGACTGTGAAGAAAGTTTAGCACCGAAGAATTGATGCCTTTGAACTATGGTGTTGGAGAAGACTCTTGAGAGGCCCTTGGACTGCAAGGAGATCCACCCAGTCCATCCTATCAGTCCTGGGTGCTCATTGGAAAGACTAATGCTAAAGCTGAAACTCCAATACTTTGGCCACCTCATGCAAAAATTTGACTCATTGGAAAAGACTCTGATGCTGGGAGAGATTGAGAGCAAGAAGAGAAGGGGACGATAGAGGATGAGATGGCTGGATGGCATTACCGACTTGATGGACATGAGTTTGCATGAACTCCAGGAGTTGGAGATGGACAGGAAGGCCTGTTGTGCTGCGATTCATGGGGTCTCAAAGAGTCGGACACGACTGAGCAACTGAACAGAAATGAACTGAAGCAGGATGACAATATACAGCCTTGACATACTCCTTTTTCTATTTGGAGCCAGTTTATTGTTCCATATCCAGTTCTAACTGTTGCTTCCTGACCAGCATACAGATTTCTCAAGAGGCAGGTGAGGTGGTCTGGTATTCCCATCTCTTTCAGAATTTTCCACAGTTTATTATGATCCAGACAGTCAAAGGCTTTGGCATAGTCAATAAAGCAGAAATATATATTTTTTCTGAAAATCTTTTGCTTTTTTGATGATCCAGTGGATGATGGCAATTTGATCTCTGGTTCCTCTTCTTTTTCTAAAACCAGCTTGAACATCTGGACACTCATGCTTCATGTATTGTTGAAGCCTGGCTTGGAGAATTTTGAGCATTACTTTACTAGCATGTGAGATGAGTGCAATTGTGAGGTACTTTGACCATTCTTTGGCATTGCCTTTCTTTGGTATTGGAATGAAAACAGACCTTTTCCAGCCCCGTGGCCACTGTTGATTTTCCAAATTTGCTGACATATTGAGTGCAGCACTTTCACAGCATCATCTTTCAGGATTGTGTTCAAAGTGAACTAATTTGCAAAATCCAAGTGTAAGTGAAAGTCACTCAGTCACGTCTGACTCTTTGCGACCCCATGGGCCATATAGTTCATGGAATTCTCCAGGCCAGAATACTGGAGTGAGTAGCCTTTTCCTTCTCCAGGGGATCTTCCCAACTCAGGGATTGAACCCAGGTCTCCTGAATTTTAGGCAGATTCTTTACCAGCTGAGTCACAAGGGAAGCTCAAGAATACTGGAATGGGTAGCCTATCCCTTCTCCAGTGGATCTTCCTTACCTAGGAAAAGAACTGGGGTCTCCTTCATTGCAGGCGGATTCTTTACCAACTGAGCTATGAGGGAAGAATCCAATGCAAGTTTTATTCAGAAAATAACCATTTGATGAAAGTCTGTTAGAATTCAATTATTGTACTTGAAAACTTCAAAGCTGGGTACTATACCAAAAACAAACAAAAATGCTAATGAAGGGGATCTTATTTTAGTTCTAAGCAGTTGGGAAGATCTGCTGAAGAAGGCGACCCACTCCACTGTTTTTGGGCTTTCCTTGTGGCTCAGCTGGTAAAGAATATGCCTGCGGTATGGGAGAACTGGGTTCGATCCTTGTATTGAGAAGACCCCCTGGTGAAGAAAAAGGCTACCACTCCAAAGAGTTGGACACAACTGAGTAATTTTCAATTTCTATCTCAGTTATTTAACTACATGTTTACATTTGACAAAATAATTATTACAATGTTTACAGAAATGCTGCATTTAGTCACTTTTCTTACACATAGCTTAATATAATAATGGTACATATTTTAAGAAAGTTAGCAGAATTTTACAGTTGACTCCTGATTATATACACAAATTTAATTTTCCATTGTTTCAAAAGTTTCTATCCTTACTTATTATTTACTTTAGTTAATATCTTACTCTTAAAGGACTCCATCTCTCCATGTGAGCATACAGTCAAGCATTAATTTTTTTAATGAGATTTAACAACAGGGGTGTTAGTCAGTGCACACAATAGTGGCGTGCATTTAATGATCTTACCAGACTTGTCCTCATTTTAATCTTGTGCTCCCATATTTCCTTGAGTTAATTCTTAGATTATCACTTATTTATTCTATCATTTTACTTATATATAAATATTCCATGAAATTACAGAGAAAACTTTAAAATACCTTGAATTTTGGAATTGCTTTAATTTGTACAAGATTTCATCTACCTTAAAAATTTCCAATGAATACTCACAGAAACACTAATAGTAAAAAGTTACAAATTAAGATCTTGATTTTTTTGGTAAATATTTGCTCTTTATAATCCAAATCTCACCGATAATGACCTCTTTGGACAGATACATATTAGAAACCTACTGTTAATAAACAGACATCTGGAATTATAGTATTTTAATTTTCAATAATTTCATTTTGCTTTTATAGCTTAAAGAAAACAGTTGTGTTTGAGAGCAGAAGTCAGAAGGTAAGTCAAACTATTGTTTGTTGTTGTTGTTGAGTTGCTAAGTTGTGTCTGACTCTTTCAGACCCCATGGACTGCAGCACACCAAGCTCCCTTGTCCTTCACTACCTCCCAGGATTTGCACAGATTTATGTCCATAGACACTATCTAACCATCTCATCCTCTGTAACAACTGTAACAACAATATAGTCCTAAATAAACATTCTAAGATATTATAAACTTCTTGCATACTTTTAAATAACAAAATTTAAAAGTAAAACATCAAACGATTAGTTTTAGTTTTTTTTTAATTATACACTACTTTTTCATGTTATCATTCATTTTTAAATGTGCACCAATTATGCAGGACCAAGAAAAACATTTGGTGTTTAAACTTTATAGAAATATATTGATCTCAGACATAATGTCTATCCTTGAATGTCAGCTTGCCTTACATTTTTCAGTTTATTCATATTACACTGATTTTTTCCTCCCTTTATGTCTTGGTTAAAATAATCTGATTTGTTCTACTTTGAAATGGTGACCATTAAAATGTTTCTGAAAAACTCTACAATAAAACAAGGCTATGGCTTTTCCTGTGGTCGTGTATGGATGTGAAAGTTGGACTGTGAAGAAGGCTGAGCACCAAAGAATTGATGCTTTTGAACTGTGGTGTTGGAGAAAACTCTTGAGAGTCCCTTGGACTGCAAGGAGATCCAACCAGTCCATTCTGAAGGAGATCAACCCTGGGATTTCTTTGGAAGGAATGATGCTAAAGCTGAAACTCCAGTACTTTGGCCACCTCATGAGAAGAGTTGACTCAGTGGAAAAGACTCTGATGCTGGGAGGTATTGGGGGCAGGAGGAGAAGGGAACGACGGAGGATGAGATGGCTGGATCGCATCACAGACTCAATGAACGTGAGTCTGGGTGAACTCCGGGACATGGTGATGAACAGGGAGGCCTGGCGTGCTGCAATTCATGGGGTCACAAAGAGTCGGACATGACTGAGCGACTGAACTGAACTGAACTGAACTGAGTTCTGAAAGCCTGGCAACCAGGACATGCCAACAGGCCCAGATAAAATTTCCCCAGCAAAAGCTATTTTCTTCTGGCTGAAGGGCCAGGAAAGAGCTTAGCAACACATAAAACCTAAGTAATAACTGTTCTAATTCAGTCACAGCACAGGAAAAAAACCTATGATTCTACCCTCATCCACAGCTGCAAACAGTGAGTATGGAGCCAAGACTTCCACACTAATGAGACTATAACAAAATTATCCAAACTCCTCAAGGGTGGTGTGAGGCAAGATCAAGTAGAAAGTGGGGAATTTTATCCCCCCGACTGGTGATGAGCTTCACCAGTGTGATAGCAGTTGTCTTCATGGGAAGTTGGGCTTCCTCTCCTTTTGCCAGTAATGAGACACTCTTCCTCTTTACTAGGGTTGTCAGAGGAAGTCTAGTGGAAAGTCAGGACTCTTTTCATCACTTGACATTAACAAAGTTGCCTCCATCCTAGGGACAATGAGAATACTAGGAATTGTACCCTTGTCAACAGTAGAAGGTGTTCTCGTAACTTCAATGACAATGGAGGTCTAGTGGGGAACCTGAACTATGCTCTCCAACTGGAAGAAACATTCCTTTTCCCTTCCAGAGTGGTATCAGAAGAGCCTAGTGAAAATAGAAGTTTAAATAAGATCCAGTCTCACAACAAAATGTCCACAGTGTGTAGATTTCAATAGAAAATCACTCATCATACCACGAACTACTAAGATACAAACTAAATGGAAAAAGATAATCAATAGATTCCATCAATGAATGATTGAAATGTTACATTTATCTGATAATGATTTTAGACATGTTAAAACTGTGGCAATGAGCAATTAAACCACACTTGAAATGAATGTAAAAATAGAGAGTCTTAACATAGAAAGAAGACATACAGAAAAACCAAATTAAAAATTTAGAACTGAAAAGTACCATAACTGAAATTTGAAAAGAAAAAAAAAAAAAAACTCAGTCATGTCCGACTCTTTGCGACCCCATGGACTGCAGCCCACCAAGCTCCACCATCTATGGGATTTTCCAGGTGAGAGTACTGGAGTGGGGTGCCATTGCCTTCTCCAGGATCTCTCTCTCTCTCTCTCTATATATATATATATATATATACATATATATATTTCAATATATAAGAAATGGAATGATAAACATTACACAACTGAAATAACAGAAGGAACATACACTCAAAAAATGACAGTGACTCATGGGTTTGTGAAGCTGTAAAAATATACCTAACTTTTTTGTGAATGATGTCCTAGGAGGAGAGTAAGAGAGAAGGGCTGAAAAAGAAGAAATGATGGCTAACTTTGAAGAAATAATGGTTAAAACCTCTGCAAATTTGGCATAGATTCAAGAATCTATAGAATCTTAGATTCTTAAAATCTAAGATTCAAGAATCTTATAGAATCAAAATAGGATAATCTGAAGTAAAAACTTGCTAAGATATGATATTTATACTTCTGAAAATAAAAAATAACAAACAAAAAATCTTGAAAACTGCCATACAAAATCACCACCTAGTCTGTAAAGAAAAATACAATTAAAATGGCAGAGTATTTCTCATCAGAAATCACTGTGACTAAAGAAAATAGCACAATATAATCAAGTTCTGATTGAAACAATAAAATTAAATAAAAAACCAAACCTATCAAAATAGACATTTATAGACAGTAAAAATAAACTTCAGTAATACAGAGGAGCTCAAGACTTTCTCAAAAGGATGAAAACTAGTAGGATTTTTCAATTGCAAATCAAATGGCAAAATGAAGGTCTCCAATAAGTAAGAAAATAAATCATTTCTTGAAAATTAGAGCTTTTAAAGTTTATTTTTAATTGGAGGATAATTGCTTTACACTATTGTGTTGACTTCTGCCACACAACAACATAAATCAGCCATAGATATTCATATATCCCCTCTTTCTTGAACCTTTTCCCACCTCATCCCACCCCTCTAGGTTTTCACAGAGCACCTATTTGAGCTCCCTGTTACTAGGCAGCAGCTTCCCACTGGCTATATATTTTACACATGGTAGTGTATATATGTCAATGCTATTCTCAATTTGTCCCACCCTCTCCTTCCCTCGCTATGTCCAAAGTCTGTTTTCTATGTCTGCATCTCTATAGCTGTCCTACAAATATATTCATTAGTATCATTTTTCTAGATTCCATATATATATATATATGCATCAACATATAAAATTTATTTTTTTCTCTTTCTGACTTACTTCACTCTGTATAGCAGGCTCTAGGTTCATCCACCTCACTAGAACTCAAATGTGTTCCTTTTAATGGCTGAGTAAAAAGTCCATTGCACATAGGTATAACTTATTTACCCATTCATGTATCAATAGCCATCTCGATTGCTTCCATGTCCTAGCTATTATAAATAGTGCTTCTATGAACATTGGGCTACATGTGTGTTTTTCAGTTATGGTTTTCTAAGGATATATGCCCAGTAGAGGAGTTGCTCGGTCATTGTTGTTGCCATTCAGTAGCCTAGTCATGTCTGATTCTTTGTGACCCTATGGACTGCAGCATACAAGGCCTCCCTGTCTCTCTCCATCTCCTGGAGTTTGCCCAAGTTCATTTTCATTGCATCAGTGATGCTATCCAATCATCTCATCCTCTGACATCCTCTTCTCCTTCTGCCCTCGATCTTTCCCAGCATCAGGGACTTTTCCAATGATGTCTGTTCACATCAGATGTCCAGAACACTGGAGCTTCAGCTTCAGCATCAGTCCTTTCAGTGAATATTCAGGATTGATCTCCCTTAAGATTGACTGGTTTGATCTCCTTGCTATCCAAGATACTTTCAAGAGTCTTCTCCAGCACTCAGTTCAAAGGAATCAATTCTTTGACATTCTGCCTTCTTTACAGTCCAGGTCTCCCAACTATACACAACCACTGGGAAGACCATAGACTTGACAATACAGACCTTTGTCAGCAGAGTAATGTCTCTGCTTTTCAACATACTGTCTAGATTTCCTGCCAAGAAGCAATCATCTGGTTTCATGACTACAGTCACTGGCCACAGTGATTTTGGAGCCCAAGAAAAGAAAATCAGTCACTGCTCCCACCTTTTCCCCTTCTGTTTGCCACACAATAATGGGGATGAATGTCATGTTCTTAGTTTTTTTCTTTAATATATTTAGTCTTCAGCTGACTCTTTCACTCTCCTCCTTCATCTTCATTAAGAGGCTCTTTAGATTATTTTTGCTTCGTGGTATTAAAAGTGGTATAATCTGCATATCTGAGGTTCCTGATTGTTCTCTTGCCTGTCTTGATCCTGGCTTGTAAAACATCCAGCCCAGCATTTCTCATGATGTGCTTAGAGTATAGGCTAAACAATACAGAGTAACAGCAGACAGCCCTGTGATACTCTTTTCTCGAGCTTGAGCCAATCAGTTGTTCCATACAGAGTTCTAACTGTTGCCTCTTAACCCACATACAGATTTTTCAGGAGACAGGTAAGGCGGTCTGGTATTCCCATTTCTCTAAGAACTTTCCACAGTTTGTCACGATCCACACAGTCAAAGGCTTTAGCATAGTCAATGAAACAGAGATAGATGTTTTACTGAAATTCTCTTGCTTTTTCTATAATCCAGTGAATGTTGGCAATTTGATCTCTAGTTCCTCTTCATTTTGTAAACCCAGCTTGGACATCCGGGTTTGCATAATGCTGAAGCCTAGCATGCAAGATTTTAAGCATGGTCTTATTAGCATGGGAGATGAGTGTGATTGTCTGATGGTTAGCACATTCTTCAGTACTACCCTTCTTGGAAACTGGGATGAGGACTGAACTTCTCCAGTACTGTGGCCACTGCTGGGTCCTCCAGATTTGCTGACATAATGAATGCAAAACCTTGATGGCATCCTCCTTTAGGGATTTAAATAGTTCTGCTGGAATTTCATTGCATCCAGTAGCTTTACAAACAGCAATGTTTCTTAAGGACCATTTGACTTTGCACTCCAGTATGTCTGGCTCTGGGTGACTAACCACCTCGTAGTAATAATGCAGTCCATTAATATTTTTTTTTTTTTTAAATACAGTTCTTCTGTGTATTATCTTTCCATCTCTTCTTTATCTCTTCAGCATCTATTAGGTCTCAACCATCTTTATCCGTTATTGTGCTCATCTTTGGGCAGAATACTCCCTTGATGTTTCCAATTTTCCTGAAGGGATCTCTAGTCTTTCCCCTTTTGCTGTTTTCTATTATTAAACACTGTTCATTGAAGAAGCCCTTCTTGTTTCTTCCAGCTATGCTGTGAAACTCTGCATTTAATTGGATGCACCTTTCCCTCTCTCTCTTATATTTCACTTTGCTTTGATCTTCCACTATTTGTAAAGCCTCCTCAGATAACCACTTCGCCTTCTTGCTTTTCTTTTTTCTTTGGGATGGTTTGCTCACAGCCTCCTGTACAATGTTACAGATCTCTATCCATAGTTCTTTAGGCACACTGTTATCTATATCTAGTCCCTTGAATCTATCTGTTGCTACTACTACTGTGAATTCATATAGGCTTTCATTTAAGTCATACCTGGCTAGACTAGTGTTTTTCCCAGCATTCTTTAGTATAAGCCTGAATTTTGCTGTAATAAACTGATGATCTGAGCCACAGTCAGCTCCAGGTCTCATTTTACCTGATTTTATGCAGCTTCTCCATATTTGGCAACAAAGAGTGTAACAAATTTGATTTCAGTATTGACCATTTGATGATGTCCATATGTAAAGTCTCTTGCATTGTTGAAAGAATATTTGCTATGACTAGTGTGTTCTCTTGGCAGAATTCAGTTAGCCTTTGCCCTGCTTCATTTTGTACTCCAAGGCCAAACTTTCCTGTTACTGCAGGTATATTTTGACTTCCTGCTTTTGCCTTCCAATCCCCGATGGTGAATAGAACATCTTTTAAAGTGTTAATTCTTGGAAATCTAGGTCATCCTAGAACTGATCAATTTCAGCTTCTTCGTCATTGGTGGTAACAGAGGGATAGACTTGGATTATTGTGATGTTGAATGGCTTGCTTTGGAAATGAACCGAGATCATTCTGTCATTTTTGAGGCTGTACCTAAGTACTGTATTTCAGACTCTTTTGTTTATTATAAGGCTACTCTATTTCATCTATGGGATTCTTGCCCACGGTAGTAAATATAATGGTCATCTGAATTAAATTAGCCCATTTCAGTCCATTTTAATTATCTGATTCCTAGGATGTCAATGTTTACTCTTATCATCTCCTGCTTGACCAGGTCCAATTTTCCCTGATTCATGGACCTAACATTCCAGGTTCCTATAGAATACTGTTTTCTCAACATCATATTTTACTTTTGTCACATCACTTCAAAAACTAAGCCTTGTATCTTTTTTGGTCCAGCTGCTTCATTCATTCTGGGGCTATCGGTAATTCTCCTCCGCTCTTCCCCAGTAGCATATTGGACACCATCAGATCTGGTGTACTCCTGTATTGGTGTCATATATATACATTTGGTCTTTTATACATTTCATGAAGTTCTTATGCCAAGTATACTGGCATAGTTTGCCATTCAATCCTCCAGTGAATCATGTTTATCAGAACTCTCTGCTATGACCCGACAGTCTTGAGTGGCCTTGCACAACATGGCTCAGAGCTTCACTGAGTTATGCAAGCCCCTTCACTGCAACAAGATGGCAATCCATAAAGGGCTTGCTCCATTGTATTGTAGTTTTATTTCTAGCTTTTAAGGAATCTTCGTAGTGGCTGTATCAATTTACATCCAGGAGAGCAAGAAGGTACTTCTAATCAAATGGATTAAAGACTTAAATGTAAGGTCAAAAACTATAAAACTTTTAGAGGAGAATGTAGGCAAAACACTCTTTGACATAAATCAAAGCAATATTCTATTTGATTCACCTCCTCAGTTCAGTCACTCAGTCGTGTCCGACCCTTTGCGACCCCATGAATCACAGCAAGCCAGGCCTCCCTGTCCATCACCATCTCCCAGTGTTCACTCAGACTCACGTCCATCGAGTCCGTGATGCCATCCAGACATCTCATCCTCGGTCGTCCCCTTCTCCTCCTGCCCCCAATCCCTCCCAGCATCAGAGTCTTTTCCAATGAGTCAACTCTTCTCATGAGGTGGCCAAAGTACTGGAGTTTCAGCTTTAGCATCATTCCTGCCAAAGAAATCCCAGGGTTGATCTCCTTCAGAATGGACTGGTTGGATCTCCTTGCAGTCCAAGGGACTCTCA
>SJYT01066612.1:59689-87044 GCA_006410635.1 Cephalophus harveyi
CCTCTCTTCTTTTCACAGCTATTTGTAAGGCCTCCCCAGACAGCCATTTTGCTTTTTTGCATTTCTTTTCCATGGGGATGGTCTTGATCCCTGTCTCCCGTACAATGTCACGAACCTCATTCCATAGTTCATCAGGCACTCTATCTATCAGATCTAGGCCCTTAAATCTATTCCTCACTTCCACTGTATAATCATAAGGGATTTGATTTAGGTCATACCTGAATGGTCTAGCGGTTTTCCCTATTTTCTTCAATTTGAGTCTGAATTTGGTAATAAGGAGTTCATGATCTGAGCCACAGTCAGCTCCCGGCCTTGTTTTTGTTGACTGTATAGAGCTTCTCCATCTTTGGCTGCATAGAATATAATCAATCTGATTTCGGTGTTGACCATCTGGTGATGTCCATGTGTAGAGTCTTCTCTTGTGTTGTTGGAAGAGGGTGTCTGCTATGACCAGTGCATTTTCTTGGCAAAACTCTATTAGTCTTTGCTCTGCTTCATTCTGCATTCCAAGGCCAGATTTGCCTGTTACTCCAGGTGTTTCTTGACTTCTTACTTTAGCATTGCAGTCCCCTATAATGAAAAGAATATCTCTTTTGGGTGTTAGTTCTAAAAGGTCTTGTAGGTCTTCATAAAACCATTCAACTTCAGCTTCTTCACCTCCTAGAGTAATAGAAATAAAAGCAAAAATAAACAAGTGGGCATTCACATTGTTCACATTCTCTTCAGGATTTGTTGTTTGTAGTTTTTTGATGATAACTATACTGACTGGTGTGAGTTGATACCTCGTTGTAATATTGATTTGCATTTCTCTAATAATGAGTGATTTTGAGCAATTTTCCATGTGTTTTTTGGCCATCTTTATGTCTTCTTTGGAGGAATGTCTCTTTAAATCTTCCTCCTACTTTTTGATTAGGTTGTTTGTTTTTCTGGTATTAAGCTGAATGAACTTTTTGTATTTTTGGAGAATATGCTTCGTCAGATTTTCATTTGAAATTGTTTTCCCCCGTTTTGAAAGTTGTCTTTTCATCTTGTTTATATCAGTAGTTTTTTGTGCTGTGCAAAAGCTCTTAAGTTTAAACAAGGCCACTTGTTTATTTTTGCTTTTATTTCTATTACTCTAGGAGGTGAATCAAATAGAATATTGCTTTGATTTATGTCAAAGACTGTTTTGCCTACATGCTCCTCTAAGTTTTATAGTTTTTGACCTTATATTTAAGTCTTTAGTCCATTTGAGATTATTTTTGTGTACAGTGTTAGGCAGTGTTCTAATTTCATTATTTTACACATAGCTGTCCTGTTTACCCAGCACCACTTATGAAAGAGGCTGTCTTTTCTCCATTGTCTATTATTGCCCCCTTTGTCAAAAGGTGCTCATAGGTGTGTGGGTTACCTCTGGGCTTTCTATCTTGTTCTATTGGTCTATAGTTCTGTTTTTGTGGCAATATCTTTCTGTCTCAATTATCAAGTTTTGTAGTATAGTCTTAAATCAGGAAGCTTGATTCCTTCAGCTCCATTTTTCTTTCTCAAGATTCTTTTGGGTATTTGTGGTCTTTTGTGTTTCCATACAAATTGCAAAACTTTTTGTTCTAATTCTGTGAGAAATACCATTGGAAATTTGATAGAAATTTCATTTAATCTGCAGATTGCTTTGGGCAGTAAGGTTATTTTCATAATATTCATTCTTCTTATCCAAGAATGTAAATATATATTGCCAGGACAATAAATAAATATGAAAGTGTTTTTTGAAAACCCCAATAGCTTTATAGAAGCAAGTTTATGTTGACATAAAAATGCCTGATATTGATTTAGCCATTAAAATAATAATGATGCACATGGCCACCTTATTGGACATATTTGAATGTCCAGGGCAGTTCAGGTTTAATGGGTCACTTACTAGTAGTAAATTGTTCAATTGGGCAGACATTTTAATCATTCCATTGCACTAGGGCCCCAATGTTGAATTAATTTACAAATAAATGGCAAGTTTATTAAATTCCATGGGACTTAAGATTACAGCCTTACAGTGTATGAAATGGAAGCTTCTAAACAATGTGGAACTTAATGTTTTGATTAGGACAATAAGGACTTGAAACTTAGTAAATGCTGTTCAAAATAAACTTATTCTAAGTGTTTATAATAAAATATAATGCAATCATTTGTTTTTAGTAACTGTCTAGAATTATTTTCCCTGCATTTTTAAATTATTTGTTTTCTTTATTAAATACTCACTGGATATATAGAATTTAAACATTTAAATTGATTGCCATTTACTGACATAAAATCATCTTGTAATATGAGACCCTCATATTTTGAAGAAAATAATTTCAAATAAATTTTTAAAAATAATTTTTTTCACATCTTTTTATTAATCACAAATAAACTGAAGTGGCTTTCTTTAAGGTAGATCAGTCTAGGCAAAACTGTGACTTAGTAAGAATTTATCATGGTTTATAACAGACAACCTATATCCAGCCTATAGAATTTCAAGTTACTCAATGGCAATAAGTACAACATTCCGTTTTTACCAGTTTCCAACAGTTGTCAATCACCATGGTGAGTTCTTCACACATTATTTATTTAGTCCTCACAATCACATGACACATTAATTGTAGTAGTTACATTTTACAGGAAAAAATAAAATAAAAAAGACTGACACTCAGATTAAATAATTTGCCTAATGGCATCTGTCTTAAAGTGATAGAGCCAGTAATCTAATCAGTTCAGTTCAGTCGCTCAGTCGTGTCCGACTCTTTGCGACCCCATGAATCGCAGCATGCCAGGCCTCCCTGTTCATCACCATCTCTCGGAGTTCACTCAGACTCACATCCATTGAGTCAGTGATGCCATCCAGCCATCTCATCCTCGGTCGTCCCTTAAAGTGATAGAGCCAGTAATCTAATCAAGACTATAAAAATGCAAGACTTGTCCTGTAGTTTTAGTGGTTCTATATTTTATTTCTGCAAATCTTACCTAAATTTCTAATTTAAAACTAAAACACTAGGGGATGTTTCAAGACATACTCCCAAGATGAATTAAGGACTTATACTTTTTCTTGACTTGGTCTACTTTGTATCATTCTCCTGATTATAATACTTTATATTCATTTACTCAGTGGAAGTCTATGCAGTTTGAATGCTTGATAAAGCCACTTCTTAAACAAAAAATAAATTTCTTTTCACTGAGCTCTTTGCCAGTAATTTATTATAATATCATGATGCTGTGCCAATAACTATGCATTTATAAATTTGTTTTTCAAGGGATCCTAAAAAGTATGGTTGCTACCTTGTGTTTAATTGTGTCCTGAACACTCAGTAGGTACCAGATAGATGGATGAGTGAAATAACTGAATGAATCCCAGATCCAATTAACCAGGCTATGGGGATTGGAAAGAACAAATGGTGATTTTGTGCTTAGATAAAGGTGCTTTTTCACAGTAGCTCTGAATAAAGGGTTTAGGATGAAAAACATTGATTTCTGGGATATCCCACTGAAACTGCTATAAGGTAAAACCAAAACCGCAGAATCATCTAACCCAAATGTTAGGAAAATATGTATTGAATGACATTTAATCAATGGAGAAATTCTTTAGAACAAAAAATGTCTTTGAACCTCTGACCAAGTAAGTTATAATCCAGGGACTAGCTACTGACAACTACTATGAAATTAGTGTTGAAAATTTCAGTTAAAAATGATTTAAAAGTGATGCTGTGATGTGTGTGTCCCTGTACAACAAAACATCAAAATGTAGCATTGCAAAAACAATGAACTGGTTGTTATGAATATCACTGTCAGAGGTTTAACAAACAAACAGAACAAAGTTAGAACATGGTTGTTTGGTACCTAGTCAAGAACCAATACATGCTAACAGATTTTCTTCTGCCATTATGACAAATTAAAGGCAATCATTACAAACATAAGGGCATTAACATTTTGGCTTGATGGTTTAGATGTAATTTGGTATATTGCCAAGCAGATTAATGTATTATTTGCCAAGTTTTGACATTATTATGCCAATTGTGACTCTTTTAATATAAAGAAGTTCTTGACAGAGGAAAGAAAAATAAAGTTAATTTCAAGGAAATCTTTAAGAAAATATTAATGTTCATTGAGCTTTATGAATAGCACTTAAAATATGTTACTGTCTTCAACAATTTTATAAAATAAATTATAAGCTCCATATAATCTGTTAACTGCAAAACCTTTTAGAAATAAAACCTCTCAAATTTATTTAAATTTATTATGATTAATAATTATTATTTAAGGCCAAAATTGTTTAAGAATACCATGAAATGGAAGGCTTATTAAAGCATCATCTCTGTACTGGTAAAATGATGATAAGGAAGAAAATAAAGTATTAAATAAATATGGCACGAGGAGGTTAAAAAATATATTTGTTTTCAGGCCAAATGTGAAGCTGTTATTTGACATATAAGCTAATGACACAAGCTGACTTTGGAGTCTGATTCAATATCATCTTGTCAGCATTCTCCTCTCCTGCCAATACAAGAAACAGAGCAACTCTCTAAGGAAGGAATAAAAATGAACAATTTATTTCCTTGGTCAAATGTTGCATTGTCGTCAGGTCTCCATGGTTCAAAGTAAAACAGACAATTGATACAAAGTTCTGAAGGACAAGAAAGATTTTGTAATAGCTCATACCAGTGACACAAATGACAGGGAGTTCAACAGTGAAGGATATTGGACTTTATAAACAAAATAAGGTTTCAAAATATGCATAATCTAAGTAATAATCAAACTTCTCCAAATGAACTATGATAATATATCTTTCAATTTTAATGTAATAAGAAACATTAATGGATTTTTCAAAAATTATTGTGTGAGTAAAAATATGGCAGGAGAAGAAATGTTATTTTATTTAGTAATATTCAGTACTTGAATTTCACCAAGGAAATACCTTGGTGAAATCTACATTCACCAAAGCTGAACAATTCAAAGTTCAATTTCCCAAACTTTTAAGTTTCATGTAAATTTACAAGATTGTTGCCTAGTATTCTTTCATTAGGGAACAATCTTAGAACTGATGTGGACAAATAGAAGTCAAAATAAAATGTCTGTATTACATAGAAATGCTTAAAATGAGAGATTTATTTAAAGTTTCCAGTAGCTAGGGAAGTTTTTTTTTTTTTTGGTCTCAGTTTCTTTGTAGATAAAATGATGAGCTCTGAATCCATGTCTAGGCTCAAATACCTTACAGTTTATCGTGGACTCATTGTAGGCTCAGAATGAGTTTCTTTTTAAGTAAAAAATTTTGAATTTACATAAAAGTCATGAAAATAGTATAATCCATATACTACACTGGGCTTAGTAGCTCTCTCATGTCTGACTCTTTGTGACCCCATAGACTGTAGCCCACCAGGCTCCCCTGTCTATGGGGATTCTCCAGGCAAGAATACTGGAGTGGGTTGCCATGCCCTCCTCCAGAGGATCTTCCCAACACAGTTATCAAACTTGGGTCTCCTGCATTTCAGGCAGATTCTTTACCATCTGAGCCACCAGGAAAGCATGTAGTCCCATATACTCACTCCTAATTTCTTCTGTTATTAATATTTTACATTAGCAAGTATATTTGTTACCACTAATAAACAAATATTGACATACATATACACTATATTTGGGTTTCTTTATATTATTTTTTAAATTTTACTTTATTTTACTTTACAATACTGTATTAGTTTTGCCATACATCAACATTAGTTTTCATTGAAATACAGTTCGGCAACAATGTTGTGTTAGTTTCAGGTGTACAACAAAGTGATTCAAGATACACACACACAGAGAGACATATATATATATATATATATATATATATATTTTTAATTATTTTTCATTATGGATTATTTCAAAGGAAACCATAGACAAAACAGAAAGACAGCCTCCAGAATGGGGGAAAATATTTGCAAAGGATGAAGCCAAAAGGGATTTATTTCCAAAATATACAAGCAGCATATGCAGCTCAATATAAAACAAACAAACAATCCACTGAAAAAATGGGCAGGAGATCTAAATAGGTATTTTCCAAAAAAAAGACATACAGATGGCCAATAGATACATGGCGAGATGCCCAAAGTTGTTAATTATTTGAGAAATGCAAATCAAAACTGCAATAAGTTATCACCTCACACTGGTCAGAAAGGGCATCATCAAAATAGCTGCAAGTAGTTAAATGCTAGGGAGGGTGTAGAGAAAAAAAAAAAAATACACCTGCACTGTTTGTGATGATGTCAACTAGGTCAGCCACTATAGCTACTACCACTATAAAGTGGTAAAACAGTATGGACTTTCCTTAAGAAACTAAAAATAAAGCTACTGTATAATCAAGTGGTCCCACACTTAGGCATATATCTAGGGAAAATTCTAATATGAAAAAACACATCACCCCAATGTGCATAACAGCAATATTTACAATAGCCAAGACACGGAAGCAACCTAAGTTCCATCAATAGATGAATGGATAAAATTGTGCTGTGTAGTTTTCTTGAGTTTTGCCTAACATTTTTTTCTTCCTTTTTTTGTTCTTGGGTCTCATCTAGGATACTGCATTACATTTAGCCATCTTGTTTCCTAAGCATCCTTTGGAACATGGCCCTTTCTCAGATTTCTTGTTTTTGCTGACCTTGACAGTTTTTAAGGAATACTGGTCAAATACTTTGCAAATAAATCTTCTCTGTCTTATGTTTTTCTCATGGTTAGACTGGGGTTATGAGTTTAGGTAAAGAAAGCCAGAGAGGTAAAGTATCATTATCATCATATCATATCTAGGATATGTATTTATAACATGACTTACCATTGTTGCTGTTGACCTATATCACCCTGCTGAGGTAGTAGTGTTTGCCAGGCTTCTCCACTGTACATTTACTCTTTTTTCCTTAAGCTCTTTGGAAAAATAGCCTACATACATCTTATACTTAAGCATTAGAGAATTATGCTCCATCTCCTTGAAAGCAGAGTATATACAGAACTTTCTATAATTCTTCTGCATGAGCGGTTTGTCTCTTATTTCCTTTGTATTTATTCAATTATTTATTGTATTAATATGGACTTAAGAATATTAGTTTTCTATTCTGGGTTATAATCCAATTCTAATTCATTTGTTTTGTTGCAAAATTGTTACAGGTTTTGCCATTAGTAGTCTTTTGGTTGGTTCTTGTTCCCCTCTGACATATTCCTATTATTGTGGTGGCTTTCATATTTGAAGACTATCTTGATTTCTGATCTTATAAGATCTAGGATCATTTTATATATTCCTTGCTCCAGCCCTAGAATCAGTCATTTCAAAAAGAGCTGCAGCTTTTCTTTTTTTTCACCTGGAGAATGGTATGAGGAACCAAGAGTGGGTGCTTGATTTCAGCATTAATTTCAATGTTGTCTCATTTTTTAAAACAGATATGAGATTTTAATATTGAATGGTGGCTACCTTATGCGAAGAGTTGACTCATTGGAAAAGACTTTGATGCTGTGAGGGATTAGGGGCAGGAGAAGAAGGGGACAACTGAGGATGAGATGGCTTGATGGCATCACTGACTCGATGGATGCGAGTCTGAGTGAACTCCGGGAGTTGGTCATGGACAGGGAGGCCTGGCGTGCTGCGATTCATGGGGTTGCAAAGAGTCGGACATGACTGAGCGATTAAACTGAGCTGAACTGAACTGATAATAAAATAAAGAGAGCAGATTATAGCCAGATTATGAAAGATCTTGAATGCTTGACAAATGATATTGCTCAGGATAAAATGGCTTATAAAAATTCAGGATCTTTTAATATTAAACAGATAAGTGATATCATAGAAAAGTATATGGGTTAATAGAAAAAATAAATATTGTGGACATATGTATAAATCTAAATGCTTAGAGGCATATTTATTACATCAGAATACTTAACCTTCCCTGGAAATGTGTCCTTATTTGGGCTAGACTTATTGCCTGCCGAAGAAAATGGCTATTGCAGCACAACTTGATTTGTCAGTTTTAACTTATTCATGCACTCACTTTTTCATTGATTTATTCATTCATATGTTAATGGTCCATTTGTTTGACATTTATTTAGCAGTAGTCAAAGATAACACAGTGGTTGTTTGGAAATTAGATGTGAATCAAAACAAAACAAAAAGCCCACACTCTGCAAGCTTATATTCTAGTGAAAAGAGACAAAAACAAGGCAATAAATATTTAAATGCTAGAAAATATGAAGTTACATAAAGCAACAGGACAAGAAGTAGATGCATACAGAAAATGATGGTGGAAAATCAAATTATATTTTGCACCTGAAGTTTATATGCACCATATATCAGTAACAACTCAAAAGGATGGGAAAATGATTATGGAAGGAACTCTGTTAGAGAAGATACACGAGCAAGATTTCTCTGGTTTCCTATGCTCTTTAGGTCTGAAGCAAGGACCTAGTGAGCAGAGGGGTCATGGTCCACAGCACATGGAATGATCACTGCGAAGTTTGAGATGTGTGATGCATTGGAAAGGAAAAGTCAGAGCTCTAAGAGCTGAACTTGAGTAGGAATCAGATCTTTGTGTGCTCTATTAACCTTTGGAAGAATGTTGGCTTTCTTCTAAGTGTGATGGAAGGACACTGGAGATATTTGGGTAGAGGAAAAACAAGATCTTATTTTATATTTTTAGAGGGCCATTCTGTTTCCTGGAAAAAAAAAAAAAAAAGCTTCCAGAGATTGGGAGTGAAAGGTAAGCAGATAAGCTTTTGGGGGGTTATTACCACAGGACCGGAAAAGGTCAGTTTTCATTCCAATCCCAAAGAAAGTCAATGACAAAGAATGCTCAAACTACAGCATATTCAAAAGCAGAGACATTACTTTGCCAACAAAGGTCTGTCTAGTCAAGGCTATGGTTTTTCCAGTAGTCATGTATGTATGTGAGAGTTGGACTGTGAAGAAGGCCGAGCGCCAAAGAATTAATGCTTCTGAACTGTCGTGTTGGAGAAGACTCTTGAGAGTCCCCTGGACTGCAAAGAGATCCAACCAGTCCATTCTGAAGATCAGCCCTGGGATTTCTTTGGAAGGAATGATGCTAAAGCTGAAACTCCAGTACTTTGGCCACTTCATACAAACTGTTGACTCATTGGAAAAGACTCTGATGCTGGGAGGGATTGGGGGCAGGAGGAGAAGGGGACGACGGAGGATGAGATGGCTGGATGGCATCACTGACTCACTCACGAGTGAGTCTGAGTGAACTCTGGAAGTTGGTGATAGACAGGGAGGCTTGGCATGCTGTGATTCATGGGGTCACAAAGAGTTGAATACGACTTAGCAACTGAACTGAACTGATTGATGGCACAATTGCACTCATCTCACATGCTGGTAAAGTAATGCTCAAAATTCTCCAAGCCAGACTTCAGCAATATATGAACCATGAACTTCCAGATGTTCAAGCTGGTTTTAGAAAAGGCAGAGGAACCAGAGATCAAATTGCCAACATCCACTGGATCATTGAAAAAGCAAGAGAGTTCCAGAAAAACATCTATTACTGCTTTATTGACTATGCCAAAGACTTTGACTGTGTGGATCACAAGAAACTGTGTAAAATTCTGAAAAAGATGGGAATACCAGAGCACTTGACCTGCCTCTTGAGAAACCTATATGCAGGTCAGGAAGCAACAGTTAGAACTGGACATGGAACAACAGACTGGTTCCAAATAGGAAAAGAAGTACGTCAAGGCTGTATATTGTCATCCTGCTTATTTAACTTATATGAAGAGTAGTTCATGAGAAACACTGGGCAGGAAGAAGCACAAGCTGGAATCAAGAGTGCCGGCAGAAATATCAATAACCTCAGATATGCAGATGACACCACCCTTATGGCAGAAAGTGAAGAGGAACTAAAAAGCCTCTTGATGAAAGTGAAAGTGGAGAGTGAAAAATTTGCCTTAAAGCTCAACATTCAGAAAATGAAGATCATGGCATCTGGTCAGATAGGGAAAGAGTGGAAACAGTGTCAGACTTTATTTTTGGGGACTCCAAAATCACTGCAGATGGTGATTGCAGCCATGAAATTAAAAGACGCTTACACCTTGGAAGAAAAGTTATGACCAACCTAGATAGCATATTCAAAAGCAGAGACATTACTTTGCCAACAAAGGTCTCTCTAGTCAAGGCTATGGTTTTTCCAGTGGTCATGTATGGATGTGAGAATTGTACTCTGAAGAAAGGTGAGTGCCAAAGAATTGATGCTTTTGAACTGTGGTGTTGGAGAAGACTCTTGAGAGTCCCTTGGAATGCAAGGAGACCCAACCAGTCATTCTGAAGGAGATCAGCCCTGGGTGTTCTTTGGAAGGAATGATGCTGAAGCTGAAACTCCAGTACTTTGGCCACCTCATGCGAAGAGTTGACTCATTGGAAAAGACTCTGATGCTGGGAGGGATTGGGGCAGGAGGAGAAGGGGACGACCGAGGATGAGATGGCTGGATGGCATCACTGACTTGATGGACGTGGGTCTGAGTGAACTCTGGGAGTTTATGATGGACAAGGAGGCCTGGCGTGCTGTGATTCATGGGGTCACAAAGAGTTGAACAAAACTGAGCAACTGAACTGAACTGAACTGATTGTTATTACTTGCAATATCTTAAATCTGAAGTTTTGATAAAATTGTGTGATATGCTTTCTATAGGGTACATCTGCTTCTCCTAATTGCAACAGTATCAAATCTAGGCAGGCAAAAGTGAACTGGATGCATTTTTAAAGTACTCTAGCAAATACACCCCTTAAAATGTATATGTAGGAAAAGTCAGCTCTTACATAACCTCTTTCAGTTGCTGACACTTTACAGCCATTTTGCTCATTATACCTTAAGTTAAAGCTCTTGAAGTCAAGATAAATTCAAGACAACTTGGGCATAGAAAAAGTATCAGGCAAGTTCCTAGTTACTGAAAATATTTCATTTACAGAGCTTGGCTTGGACAGTGAAGACAGAGTTTCAAGGTGTTGCTGAGAATGTAGTTGGTATTGTTCAGGAGGTAAAGCCTCCATAAAGATAAAATCTTTCCTTCTGGTTCGTTCAAGAATCTTCTTGTTTTACTCCACTCTTCACCTCAGATTATGTAAATTATATGTTTTGCAGTTCAAATATAACAATTGCTTTTCAGAAACAGCAGATTCTTGGTTCTATCCAGGTTTCCACATAGGGATGAAACATCACTACCCTAGTGATTCTTCAGTTCAGTCAGTTCAGTTGCTCAGTCATGTCTGACTCTTTGTGACCCCATGAATTGCAGCACGCAGTTCATGGACAGGCTTGCCTGTCCATCACCAACTCCCAGGAGTTTACTCAAACTCACGTCCATCGAGTTGGTGATGCCATCCAGCCATCTCATCCTCAGTTGTCCCCTTCTCCTGCCCCCATTCCCACCCAGCATCAGAGTCTTTTCCAGTGAGTCAACTCTTTGCATGAGGTGTTCAAAGTACTGGAGTTTCAGCTTTAGCATCATTCCTTCCAAAGAAATCCTAGGGTTGATCTCCTTCAGAATGGACTGGTTGGATCTCCTTGCAGTCCAAGGACTCTCAAGAGTCTTCTCCAACACCACAATTCAAAAACATCAATTCTTTGGTGCTCAGCTTTCTTTATAGTTCAACTCTCACATTCATAATGACTACTGGAAAAACCATAGCCTTGAATAGATGGACCTTTTTTGGCAAAGTAATATCTCTGCTTTTCAATATGCTATCTAGGTTGGTCATAACTTTCCTTCCAAGGAAGGAGTAGCTGTCTTTTAATTTCAAGGCTGCAATCACCATCTGCAGTGATTTTGGAGTCCAAAAAAGTAAAGTCTGACAGTTTCCCCATCTATTTCCCATGAAGTGATGGGACCAGATGCTATGATCTTCATTTTCTGAATGTTGAGCTTTAAGCCAACTTTTTCACTCTCCTCTTTCACTTTCATCAAGAGGCTTTTTAGTTCCTCTTCACTTTCTGCCATGATTCTTAGTAAGCAATAATAGTTCAAATCTCCATGTTCATCAGCATCTGCACAAGGAGATGTATCTATCTGTCTATTATCTATCTACCTAGTTAATTATCTACATATCTACTTATATTTTCAAGCAGAGATCCCTCTCATCAAGGATTCTAGGAAGAAATTTCAATAAAATTCTAAAGACTTTGCATTACAGAACTAATAACCAAATCTAATTTCAAGTAGATTATAATAAAAGTTAGAATCTAATGGAAAAGCTGTCCTCAAAGATATTCAGATTCTTCCGTGTGCTCAATGATTTCTTTTTATTCTGAATACAAAACGTTTTACAATTCAGGCCATGAGATAAACAACAAAAATAACTTAGCATATTTTTTTTCTTCCGAGACAACTTAATTTAGGGAAATCTGTGGGCACTGATTATGTTAACTTAAACATTGCACAATTCCATGCTTTCTATGAATAGAAAAACCCCTTTTCTTTGTGTGTGTGTTGATTAAGAGTTTAGTTTCTCTTGCCTTAATGCATTGACTAGGAATTGCAATGTGATGTTGAATCTACACAATGAGGAAGGATATTATTATTTGTTCTCTATCTTGTTGACAAAGCATTCTATCTTTATCACTACTATTATAAATGTAGATTTGATTCTATTCCCAATTTACTTAGATTTTTATCATGTGTGAATATTACATTTCATCAAATTATTTTTATTATATCTTGAAATGATCATATTTTTCTTTAGTCTGTTAATATGATGATTACAATAATTGATTTTCAAATTATTTTGGACTACATTTGTTTTCAGTTAAATTTGCTTTACTTTCTACTAGTTTCTTAGAAGTTTTGATTTAGTAATTGAGATCTTTAGATTTTCTGATTTTAACCATATTTATAGCATTTACGCTTTAAATTCTGTCTCTTATACACATCTAGATGTGTATAAGAGACAATGAATGAACTCCTCTATATATTAGATTATAGAGTTTGATAATTTTAATTTTATATATTTTCTTCTATGTATACATTAATTTTCTACCTTCTTGTTCAATCAACTACTGAAAGAAGTGTATTGAAAGTCTCTGTTAAAGTTGTGGATTTGGTGATTTTACCTTTCAATTCTAACATTTTTTGTGTTATGACTTTTTAATATTAAGCAAATGCTCCTCCTTAGGATTGCTGTGTCTTCTTAGAGATTGTGTTCCTTTGTTGTTATTTAGTTCCTCCTTCCATCCTTCATAATATTCATGATTCTGAAGTCTACTTTTCCTGATACTAATGTAGATGCTCCAGCTTTATTTTGGCTAATGTTGGTATGGTATATATTTCTCCATTCTTTTTCTTTTCCAAATTTTTATTGTGACAAATGTATCTAACTTAATATGTAACATCTTCACCATTTTAAGTGAGTGTCAGTGATATTTAACACATTCATAAAGTTGCATAGCTATCACCATCATCCACCTCCATGATTCATTCATCTTATGAAGCTGAAACTCTGTACCCATTATCTATTGTCTTCACATTCCCCCCTCTCCCATCATTCCCCTTTTTTCTTATAATCTTGACTACTGGAAATACTTCATATCATCCTTTTAGTTTGATCTATCTTTATATTTAAGTAAAATTTCTTTTATCCAGTATATAATTAGATCTTGCTTTTTTTTTAATCAAATCTGGTGAGGTGAGGTGAAGTCGCTCAGTCGTGTCTGACTCTTTGCGACCCTGTGGACTGTAACCTACTAGCCTTCTCCAACCATGGGATTCTCCAGGCAAGAATACTGAAGTGGATTGCCATTTTCTTCTCCAGGGAATCTTCCCAACCCAGGGATTGAACCTGGTTCTCCCGCATTGGAGGCAGACGCTTTAACCTCTGAGCCACCAGGGGCAATCCCTGTATTTTAACTGATGCATTTGTCCTACTTAAAGTGCATATAGGTATGATTACATTGAAATCTACCACCTTGCTAGCTATTTTTATTTCATCTGTTTTTAAAACTTTTTAATGCCTTTTAGTAGTTTGAACATTTTTTATAATTCAATTTTATCTTCACTAAAGACTTACTGTATGTATTCTTTAATATATATATAATAAATATATAATACTGTATGTCTTCTTTAAATATGTTTATAATCACTGTCCTAGAGTTTAGAATATATTTTTAAATTAATCAGTATCTATCTAAAAATAATATTATACCCCTTGATACATAGTATAAACACCATGCAACAGTATATTCTCAATTCCTACCTCTTCTGTGTTGTGTTAGGTTTGTCCTATATTTTTACTTTTGCAAATACTACAAACTTGCAATAAGTTGCTAACGATTTTGCTTTAGACAGTCATTTATCTTCAAGAGTGATTCAAATTAAACGTCTTTATCTTATTTATTTTATCTCCAGTGTTCTTCATTTCTTCATGTTTATCCAAGATTCTGTCCTGGTTTTATAATTCCTTTTCATAAAAAGCTTTCTATTAACATTCTTCTGGCACTTCATTATCTCAGATGTTATTGGCTTCAGACAGACAACTTTTCTTTCATTTTTATAAACACGTTTATTTCTGGGTATGCTAAATCCATGGTGTTTGTTTCTTATTTTTCCTTTCATCATTTTAAGGACAACATGCTATGATTTCATGGCTCCCATGTTTTTAGAGAGAAAAAAGAAAGGAAGTCAACTTGTGATTATTTTCTTTGTCTATTTGTAACTTGCATTTTTCCCCCTGTGAGACTTCAAGATTTTCTCTTGTTGGTTGTTGATTGTTCAGTCACTAAATTGTGTTCAACTCTTTGGGATCTTATGGACTGTAGCTTGACAGGCTCCTCTGTCCTCCGCTATCTCCCTGAGTTTGTTCAAATTAATGTCCATTGAGTTGGCGATGCTATCTAACCATCTCATTCCCTGCCGCTCCCTTCTCCTTTTGACTTCAATCTTTCCTGGCATCAGGGTAGTTTCCAATGAGTAGGCTCTTAACATAAATTGGCCAAATTATTGGAGCTTCAGCTTCAACATCAGCCCCTGCAATTAATATTCACACTTGATTCCCTTTAGGATTGACTGGTTTGACCTCCTTGTAGTCCAAAGGACTCTCAAGATTCTTCTCCAACACTACACTTTGTTTAAGGCAAATTTAATATTATATACCTTGATGTTTTCTGTTGTTGTGATGATGATCCTTCTAGGTATTCTTCTGTTTATCTGATTTGTGTGAATTCTCTGTCCTTATTTTTATAAAATTCTTAACTCTTATATTTCAATATTTCTGCCTCAATCTTTCTCTCTTGTACTACTATCTCTTGTGGGATTTCAGTTACATGATCTTAGACTGCTTTATATTGTTCCACACCTATTAGGTTGTTTCTCTTTTAGTTTTTATTTAAATTCTTTTTTCCTCATCCTGTTTCAATTTGGTATATGGCTACTGATTTTTAAAATTTGACTGATTCTTTCTTAGGCTGAGTCAAGCCAACTAAGGAAGCCATTGAAGGCATTCTTCACCTCTGTTATTATGGCTTTTGTTTTTGCATTTCTGTTAGGTTCATTCTTATGGTTTTCATCGCTCTGTCAATTTATCCATCTGATCTTTCATGCTGCTCATTTTATCCATTTGTCTTTAACATATTAATCATAGTTGCTTAAAATTCTGTTAGTCCCAAAATCTGCTTTTTATGTGAGCAGATGTGCTAATTGCCTCATCTCTTGGAAGTAGATTTTCTTGCCTTTTAATGTGTTTTGTCATTTATGTTTAAAACTGGGCATCTGGTGGAGAAAAGAAGAGACTAACATAAATAAACTTTATGCTCAGTAAAGGACATTTCATTCTTCCACCAGGGCTTCAGTTGTGAGGTTTGGAATTCATCTGGTAAGATATGTGACTGGAAATTAGGTTTGTTTCTGATATCTTAATGGTTATCCTCAGCAGAGCACAGATTTTACTTTCCCTTGTTTACCATTAATTTAGGTTATGAGTATATTTTCCAGGAAGTGTTTCTCAATTGTTTTCATCTTCAGCTTTAAATATTTAGTCCGTTGTGTGCACCAAGGAGGTTTGTCCATGCTCTTGCAATTCTAATGGCAGTGTTGTACTCTTACCTGTACTTTGGAGCTTTTACTTTGAGAGAATGATCAGGCTTCATACTTAGGCAGCCATTAATATCCTTCTTAGTGGCCTCGAACCTTCCTGAGCTACTCTTCTGGGTCCAGTATATGTCCCTGATCTAACCTCAGGGCTACAAGTTTCTTCCATTTGCTTTTCTCAGCTGCAATATTTTTTCACCAGACTCCTAAGAGCAACAAGGTATATTTTCTTTACAGATTAAGAATTGTGTTCCTCAGCAATGTGTCAAAATTGAAAAATCTGAAACTGTACTGTACTCCAAGCTAACAAGTTGCATTGCTTCACTTCCTGGATGCTGGCAGAAAATGTGAGAATCCTGGATCAGACAAAAGACTGTTTTGATCACAACAGAACAAGCAAAATGAATTTCACATTCACATTAATTTTCTTTATTCCCTTTCCCTCAAGTTTCATGATATGGCACAGTGGGTGTCTCAAGTAAGAAACCCCCAAAACTCAGAAGCTATAGTTACTTATGAGGAGCAAAAAGCAAACCTTCCTAGTCCTTGCCCCAGTAGAAATGTTTTCTAGTTACATGGATAGCAACACTCTGCTCTTGAGGGAGACACTGTGCCTATCTTCCAGAGGTGCTGACTATTTAGTTATAATTGACAAAATAGTTCAGAACAAAATGCTTTATGTTCCTCTACTTGCAAGATATGTGAGAACAGAGAAACTGGTAGAAAACAGCTTCCCAGCAAAAAGAAGATGAAGGAGAATGATGTGGGCCTGAGCCACAATCTCTTCTCTGGCAGCTGCTGTTCCCTTCCCCAAAGACCATGAAGGGAGCTTCTTTAAGAATCTTACCAAGGGAAACTTGTGTCAAAAAAAGCCTGCAGAAAGGTATAAACATGGTTTTATATTTGCAGCCCCCAGAGAATCCACACTCCTTCACTAGTCTACAATAAGTTTCTGTCAACTTGTTGGGTCTATTCTTGCTGAAGTTTCCTTACTGGTCTCTGTCTGATCATTTCAACCCAAAGGAAGCAAACATTCACATCTTATATTTCCTTTCATGTGACTTCCTCTGGAATTCATGCTAGCTGATTGCCCTGCAACCTTGGTGTTTTGAAGACCTAAAGAAAATTTGTGAACTTGCAAATTTTATGACTGATTTGTCCAATTTATGCTACATCAAGACTTTATCACTTGCATTAAGCAAAATAGGTAAAGTGCCATGAAAAAATACAGTTTCTTTACCTTTGTCATATGTATCTTATTCCCACATAATGAAATGAATATAAAATGTAACAGTATACCTCTCATAGCTATTTACAGTCATCAAGAAAGGCAGTATTTTAACATTGGGAAGAAGAGTATAGAGTTTCTTCAAAAAATTAAAAATAGAACTACAACATGTGCATGTATGCTAAGTCGCTTCAGTCATATCCAACTCTTTGCCACCTTGTGGGCTATAGCTCACCAGTCTCCTCTGTCCATGGAATTCTCCAGGCAAGAATACTGAAGTAGATTGACATGCCCTGCTCCAGGGGATCTTCCTGACCCAGGGATCAAAACTGTGTCTCTTATGTCTCTTGCATTGGAAGACAGGTTCTTTACCATTAGTGCCACTGGGAAGCTATATGCTTAGTGAAATAAGGCATAGAAAAATAATACTGTATGATATCAGTTATATATGGAATTTGAAAGATAATACAAACAAATATATGCAGAAAAACAGAAATGGATTCACAGGTATCAAAAATAAACTAGTGGTTACCAGTCCAGAGAGCAAAGGAGGGGTATAAGATTAAGAGATGCAAACTATTATGTATAAGGCAGACAAGTAACAAGCACAGAAAATCATAGCCATTATAATAACTTTTAATGGAGTGTCATCTGTAAAACTACTACATCAATATGCTGTACACCTCAAACTAATATAATATTGTAAATCAACTGTACTTCAATATTACAAATGGCTGTTTTGTTCTTATTGTAAGGGGAGACACACTCTTGTCAGTTGTTTTCATCAACAAGTAGAAATTTCAGATCCATTTAGTTCAGAATATTTTGGTAGCATTTGGTTGAATCTATACAGAAACAGTGGAAACAGTGTCAGATTTTATTTTGGGGGGTTCAAAAATCACTGCAGATGGTGACTGCAGCCATGAAATTAAAAGATGTTTACTCCTTGGAAGAAAAGTTATGACCAACCTAGATAGCATTTTAAAAAGCAGAGACATTACTTTGCCAACAAAGGTCTGGCTAGTCAAGGTTATGGCTTTTCTAATGGTCATATATGGATGTGATAGTTGGACTGTGAAGAAAGCTGAGCGCCGAAGAATTGATGCTTTTGAACTGTGGTGTTGGAGAAGACTCTTGAGAGTCCCTTGGACTACAAGGAGATCCAACCAGTCCATTCTGAAGAAGATCAACCCTGGGATTTCTTTGGAAGGAATGATGCTAAAGCTGAAACTCCAGTACTTTGGCCACCTAGTTGACTCACTGGAAAAGACTCTGATGCTGGGAGGGATTGAGGGCAGGAGGAGAAGGAGACAACAGAGAGTGAGATGGCTGAATGGCATCACTGATTCGATGGACGTGAGTCTGAGTGAACTCTGGGAATTGGTGATGGACAGGGAGGCCTGGCGTGCTGCGATTCATGGGGTCGCAAAGAGTCAGACATGACTGGGTGACTGAACTGAACTGAACTGATACAGTCTCTATCCCACTGACATAGTATTTTCAAAGAACACTGAAACTGAAAATCTACCATTAAGTTTTAGCTTTTTAAATAGTGCTACATGTTGGTACTGTCCAAAGATTGTTATAATAGTATTTTCAGGAGTTTTTAACCTATCATCAAACCTAGGCTTTATCCCATTTATAACACCTCACATTTCTTTATTATATTGTAAATGGACTTCCCATGTGGCTCAATGGTAAATAATTTGCCTGTCAAAGCAGGAGACACAAGAGACACAAGTTCGATCCCTGGGTTGGGAAGATCCCCTGGAGTGGGAAATCACAACCCATTCTGGAAATCTTGCCTGGAGAATCCCACGGACAGAGAAGCTTGACAGAGTACAGTCAGTGGGTTCATAAAGAGTGGACAGGACTGAGCAACTAAGCATACACCATTCAATACAGTAGTAAGTAATAGTTGCTTGGAACCCAGGCTATGTTTTGTCATACAAACAGGGTGATACTGTGAAATCAAATTGATGATAGCGTATCAACTTAGAGTTATCTTCCTCTCTAGATAATTGACTACTTCACATGTTGGACATTTGTGTAGTTTTTTTTTTTTTTCCCCCACTTCTATCTCATCAACTTCACTGCAGAGTTCTCTTGAAGCCTCATTGTTTTCACTGTGAAAGAAGCAGAATCTGGGAGTCCAGTCAAGGGGATCAGACAGAGCACAGGGTAGTTCTTGGTCCTATGCCCACCATAGGACTGCTTGAGAAGTCTTAATTTCATTTGTGACAGTTCACACTCAAGGTAAAAGGTGAACTGGGAGAAACATGGATGTAGGTGAGGTGCTTTAAAATATATATCAAATGTAGAATCTTATCTTTGCATGTCCATGGACAGATAATTTAATGATTCACTATATAAGAAAATGAAATTGAAAAGTATAGAGCAGAAAAGGAGTCCATGTAACATGTGAACAGTAATGATTTTAAATATGGAAAAATAAACTTGCATAAAAGTATTTTAAAACAAATCTATAGAAAAAGACCTAGATCCAGGGCTATTGTTTTCTTTATGCTTCTTCTTTTTTCGCCTTAGAAATGGTTTATTATTTTCATTTGCAGTAACCTATTTTCTATAAATTTTTCAAAGAGAGTACTGTAAGTTTTTTGAATTGATTGTCAAATTTTTAAAAATGTATCCAGTTTAAGTAGTAATTTAAAAATATCTATTTTTCATTTCCTGAACTTTGATGGTGGCTATTTCCTACCTTAGGAATATACTTTTAAAATGCCCTATTTTCTTTGTGAGTAGTTTATTATATCTATTTTGAGGAACAAAAGAAAGGAAGCTTGTGATTTGTAAGAGTGAAAAGACATAATCTCCAAAGAGGGCTTTGAGAAGAGAGGACCAGGTTAATATCAGCTAGACTTTTGTCACAGACTTGGAAGTTCTGCAGGGACAAAAGTTATTCAAGGCATCAGCACCCTGTCACAACCAATGTTCATTGATTTGGAACATTTGACAGTAGAAATCTAAAAATTAAATATTGTTCTTCCCAACGTTGTCATGCTGCCTTTCTTGGTGAGTAGAAGTAAATATAATGGATATATATTTAAATTTCAAACACATTATTTTATGAATAATAATAATTTCTTCATATGGGTATGAGATACAAATGACAAAGGTGATAAATGTTGATTTTTTTATTGTGGTGGGACTTTAGTTTTCTCTTTTACTAGATTCAAATAATAAAAACTTTAGCATAATTTAGACCATTCTAGACATATTAACAAATGTAATGATCTATGCTGTCAATAACACTATTAGCATTATTTTAAACAATATGGATTTATTTCAAAATTATTTGAATAGCTAATTGAATAGCTAACCAGATCGTGCTGGACAGAACTGCATATTTAAAGGCCAATCTGCATATGAGGTCTCTTAGTGATCATATAAAACAATAATAAAAGTAAATGTTTTCCTGGTGCAAAGTAGTCATTAATGATTATTTGCTTAATTCAGGCATGTATGTTTTGATAAAATATAAAATATTATAAGATTTGAGTTGAAATTCAACAACTTTTTGAGGAAAAGTAGTATCTGAGGTTAACTTTTCATTCACTTGGATAATTAAACAAAAGATGAGATTCTAAACCAGGATGTGAATAATGGGCATGAAAAAAAGTGGAATAAAGTGGCAAAGAAGTGTAAAGGAAGCTGGAGACCAAGGTTGTAGAAGCCCCTTTATTGTAAATGGAGTCTTCCAAAAATAGTGATGAACAGGGTGAAGCCAAAAATCTCAAAAATAAAAATTGTATTTCATTCAATCCTTGTGTCTGGCACTGTGCCTAACACAGAAATAATTTGAAAATTCTGGAAGGACAAGAAAACAAAAAGAGTGGAAGAAAGAGGTAAGGAAGGAAAGAAGAGAAGAGAAAAAGGAAGAAAGGAATTATAGAAGAGAAAAAGAAAGTTTCCTGTGATTTTAGGCTTTAGTATGTCATGAAAGACTTTCCAAAGAAAAATTGTTAGGTGGGTAAAACAAAACAAGCTTTGATTTTGAGAAAAGGGTGGCATAGAAAACACATGTATCCTGTTGACAGGAACACTTGAAAAGGATAAGAGAAATGGGCTACAATGAAGAATATACAAAGAGACAGACATTAGACAAGTAAGTTTCAGTTACTGAAATGAAGTGAAATAATGTACAATGATGAAGTTTGAAGATGGTCTGCTTCACTTAATTGAAATAAAAATCTGTGTGGAAATTGTTGTCAATATTTACCCATTTATACTTCTGGAAGCTCAGGCATTAAAGACATTGCTAGTAAGTGAAAGAGATGCTTTTACTAACCATATTTATCTGTACTTAGTAAACTTTGTGGGAAAGGACATCGTCTATCTAGAATGTTTGGGGGGAAAAAACGAAAAAAAAAAAATAAAGTGATTTAACCATAATTGTCATAGCCTGGCAGTCTGATTTGAATTCAGGCTCAGCAAATTGTTAATGTCAATCTCATTTTTGATTGAGAAGTCAACTATTTAAACGTTGGAAAATACTAACTGATCCTAAATTGACATTATTGACTCAGGTAAAAATTAACTTTTGGAAACAAAATATTTGGGGTTGACCCACATAAGTTAGGGTGATGATTTGACTCCTTCATCCTGTGCCTCTGAATTCTTTCCCAAATTCCAGGATGGCTTTCTTATCAATTCTCAGGTGCCAGACCATTTGTTATAAGAAGAGTATTTGTAAGGTAAAGAAATGCTTTGACATTTGGATAATTTGACATTTACCACTAATATTAATGATGCTATAAAATTGTCATGCAGAATGCCATTTACCTATGGAGTGATGCTTATTAATTACAAATATTATGCAATCTGTTTTAGATGTAAAAGGTTATGTGTTCTTTTATTTCACACTCTGATTAAATCTAAGTCTGTTCAGAAGCAGAACCATTATAAACTTAAATGTGAACTTTAAATAAGATTTTAACCTCAGGGATTTGCACGTCAAAAAGAATTTAGTCAGTAAGAGAATCAAGAATGAGATATTTTCCATAAGTAACAGCATTGCTTTTGTAAATCATATCTCCCCATATATATTAAAGAAAAAGGTGAAATATTCAGATTATGGGCATAAGGAGTTTATTTGAATATGCGATTTAATTAAATGTGAACAGAAAAACAAAACTTTCCTATGGTCCAATAATATGAATATTTAATGAGCACCTTTTAAAGGAAAATAATTTGACATGATGTGTTTCAATAGAGACTGACAAAGAGGCTTCAGTTGCAAAAATGATTCTGGCCAGAAATGAACAAAGTTGGAATACCTGAAAAATACTGCTCTTGGCTTCCCTTGTGGCTCAGCTGGTAAAAAATCCTCCTGCAATGTGGGAGACCTGGGTTCCATCCCTGTGTTGGGAAGATCCCCTAGAGAAGGGGAAAGGCTACCCACTCCAGTATTCTGGCCTGTGGAATTCCTTGGATTGTATAGTCCATGGGATTGCAAAGAGTTGGAAACGACTGAGTGACTTTCACTTTCACTTTTTGCAGAACTTTGCAGTTATGCAAATTAAAAAATATTTTCTTATGATTAAAATTTTATTTAATGTTGTATTTTTCTGCTATGCATTAGCATCCAAGATATATTCAATGAGTTACTCACCTCCAATATCATCAATATTTATTATTGGATAGCCTTCACTGTTTGATATAAGAATTTCATCCACAATATTGAAAAACAGCAGCTTTTCACATGAACTTTGAACCTGAGGTTGAATTTCTGGAAGCACATTGTAACTTTACTTAAAAGTCTGTTTATTTTCTCACTTTGTTGCCATTGTCATTTAGTCACTAAGTCATGTCCCACTCTTTGTAACCTCATGGACTAAGACCTGCCAGGCTCCATGGAATTTTCCAGACAAGAACACTGGAGTGGTCTGCCATTTAAGAGTTAATTATTTATCTCCCCCTTGGCTTTTGTAAAATGAAGAGTAAAATGTAATTTGAAAACTAGTTTTGTATTCAATCTTTCTGCTTCTGGTATTATTAAAAACATAAAATTGGTTTATTTTTTCTTCTAATAAGACTTAATATGAAATATTTCACATGCACTGTTGTAGAACAATGGCTTATAAAAATAATCAGAAATAATCCAGAATTAGCATGTCTTAGATAAAAGGAAAATGAAGCCCTGTAATGTTCATTAAAGTTTAAAAGATATACTTTTCAATATTCACAATAAGAAAATGACATGATATGACCTATATTTGATATCATTTCTTATGACAATGAATTAAAATATACTATAAACCTAATTGGGCTTCTCTGGTGACTCTGATGGTAAAGAGTCTGCCTGCAATGTGGGAGACCTGGGTTCAATCCCTGAGTTAGGAAAATTCCCTGGAGAAGGGAACGACTACCCATTCCAGTATTCTGGCCTGGAGAATCCCCATGGATAGAGAAGCCTGACAGATTATAGTCCACGGGGTTGCAAAGAGTTGGACATGACTGAGCGACTTAATAATAACATAGACTTAATTACTAGTTTAATTTAACTTCTTTATTAACTAATAAATATTGTTGGATTTTCTTTTTCTCTGATTTTATTAAAAGCAAAACAAAAAAAATGTAACTGTATAAAAATATTACCTTATTTCATCAATCAGAGAGAGAACCTGAATCAAAGGAATTTGTCTAAAACATGGACCATTCACTTCAACAACTGATAAAGAATTTGAATTTTATTCAGAAAAAAAATGAGAAGTCATTGATGTATTTTAAAACAGAAAATTGACATAATGTGAGTTACATTTCAGAAGGATCACTGGGGACATTCTATAAAAGGTAGGGGTAGAAGCCCACAGCGGGTAGCAAGGGTACAGTTAGGAGACTGTTATAAGACAGTGGTGATGGTTTTAATAGTGGGATGTTTATAGTATAAATAAAATAAATTTGTGCTTCAAAATGAGATGATAAATATGCATAGAAGTCAGTCATACATACAAGATTTTTATTAACTAATTCTACTTTTTCTAAGACTCCAAGTTAAAGGAGACCACTAAGAAAGATATTCAAACTAGAATGGCTCCAAAGGACCAAAAATTACCACTTTGATAAAAAAAAAAAAAAGTGAGGGGAACTATATTTGGTTGAAAATTCTTGGGTTGGGAAAATCCCCAGGAGAATGAAATGGCACCCCACTCCAGTACTCTTGCCTGGAAAATCCCATGGACAGAGAAGCCTGGTAGGCTACAGTACCTGGAGCCTCAAAAGAGTTGGACAAGACTGAACAACTTCACTCTCACTCTTTCTTGGCTTCAGCCTTTGAATGATGTCCAAGTGTGAATATCTCTAGTTTAGGTTTTGGTTTGTTGGTTCCTTTTGATTTATTTGAATGTATTGGAGACCTAATACTGCAACTGGGGCTTGCCAGGTGGCTCAGTGGTGAAAAAAAAAAAAAAAAACTCTGTCTGCCAATGCAGGAGACATCAGAGATGCAAGTTGCATCCCTGGATCAGGAAGATCTCCTGGAGTAGGAAACGGAAATCCACTCCAGTATTCTTGCCTGGAAAATTCATTAGATGGAGGAGGCTAGCATGACTTTTTGGATTGCAAAAAGTCAGACACGACCTAGTGACTGAGCACAAACAAGTTTAATGTAATTATACATTGAAACTAGCCTGGAGTGGATAGAGTGAACCAATAAGCCTTATTTTTAAAACAAATCTTATTGCATAATTTTTTCAATGGATTATTTATGAATGTAGAAATGCAAGAAGACGGATTTAAAATTAATGACCAACTAATATATAGCAAATATTTTGATATGTGACATCATAGTCCTCACAAAAACCCTGTCTTTTTTGTGATATCTCCATATTAATATAAGAAAGCTATAGATGGAATTCAAAGTGATTTAACTATTTTGCTTTTAGTTGTCTGCAAAATAAATCATATAATTGATACTCAAAGCCAGTTTAGCTCCACTGGGAAGCCTCCTTTGAGTAATCTTGGCTAATTAAACAAATTAATTTTCCAGCCAGAAGTATTCTGCTGGTATAGATAACTAGAAAAAATAATATTTTGATATTGTGTTCTTCAATTATCTATTATTCTTAAAAGAAGAGTAACTAACTAAACTGTTTAATTAAAAACAACAGATATTCATAATTATTGTATAATACAATTGTCTTATTTTGCTCTTTATCCTCCATTTATGCAGCTTGAAAAAACTAATTTACCCTTACCTATTTTTCCTTTGCTGGATGATGTGTCAAGCTGAATGATTTCACCAAACTGTTGATAACATTAAGTGCCACCTTACATTTGGGAATATGTTGTTGTTGTCTACATTTAATTACTGAGTTATCACACATTTCCCATGCATATGTTCATAAATTGAATCTATTGCCAATCATTTATTTTTCTTCTACAACAGAAAATTATATTTCTATAATACGCCACTGAAATAATTTGTATTCTTTGTTGGCTTTAGGATTACAGGAATGGGCCTCTGTTGTTTGCCATTGTTTGCAAACACATTTGGTTAAAAAAAAAAATTGCTATTTGTCATGTGCACAAAACCTCACAAAAGCCTCATGGCCTGATAGCTCTCATTCTAGGAAACAATAATTTAAAATGATGGAGGGAAGCTAGAATTAAGTTTAGTTTTATTGTTCCTAAATCATTTTGAATCACATCTTTCTTAAAGGCTTATATAACATTCAATTTAAACCACATTCCACCCACTGCGACGTTTTAGCCAAATGTTCCAAAAAATACAGCTTACCTTTTATCCAAGACAGCTTTCATTTTGCATTCTAACAGTTGTAGGATGTTTTGATACAGTGCAAACCAAAACACCTCAGGTCTCAGCAATCTGACTTAAGGAGGTAATACATAAACTAGAGTCAAGTTTTTATCAACCTGACTTTAGGAGCTTATACATAAATTAGACTAGGGTTTTTAACATGTGTCATCAATAAATATCTACTCAATTATAACATACATTGCTTCAGGGTATCATAAAGAACTGTTCTTCCTTTCTCTTCTCATCTCCTGACAGATACCAGTGAGATGATTAGCCTCTGAACTCTTGAATCAGAGACTAATGAAGCTGCTGAGTCATTTAATTTATAGCTTTTTCAGAAAGTGTATGCTATCATCTAACCTTATCTATTAAATTACCTACTCAGAGTTTCTCTAGTTAGTCATTTAATAAATTGTATCTGTCTTTAAATTGAAAATGTGAATATAGCTGTTATATATCATGAGACTTTCCTTAAAGAAAATAATAATAATAATGAATTCAGGGGAAAAGAAATGAGACTACATTGCTTTACGTTAGATACCTTAGTTCTTATCTTGCAGTAAAATAAAACTTCCTTACCTGAAAACCCAGGGGTCATCTCAAGAAAAGGTTAACATTAAATGAAAGTACTATTGGCAACTCACTCCAGCCAGTATCTTGCCTCAAAATCCCTTGGACAGAGAAGCCTCGTAGGCTACAGTCCATGGGATCACGAAGAGTCTGACACAACTTCACATTCACTTTCAGTGTTAAGTTAAACAGAGCAGGCTGTAACTAAGGGTGAAAACCATCAATGAAGGAATTTTTTCAACATCTTAAAAATGGTTCAGAGATAATTCATTTGGTGATGAAAGTGAAAGAGGAGAGCGAAAAAGTTGGCTTAAAGCTCAACATTCAGAAAACGAAGATCATGGCATCTGGTCCCATCACTTCATGGGAAATAGATGGGGAAACAGTGGAAACAGTGTCAGACTTTATTTTTGGGGGTTCCAAAATCACTGCTGATGGTGACTGCAGCCATGAAATTAGAAGACGCTTACTCCTTGGAAGAAAAGTTATGTCCAACCTGGATAGTATTTTCAAAAGCAGAGACATTACTTTGCCGGCTAAGGTCCGTCTAGTCAAGGCTATGGTTTTTCCTGTGGTCATGTATGGATGTGAGAGTTGGACTGTGAAGAAGGCTGAGCGCCGAAGAATTGATGCTTTTGAACTGTGGTGTTGGAGAAGACTCTTGAGAGTCCCTTGGACTGCAAGGAGATCCAACCAGTCCATTCTGAAGGAGATCAACCCTGGGATTTCTTTGGAAGGAATGATGC